>JADEYB020000011.1:2689034-2723253 GCA_015832495.2 Alces alces
AGAGTTGACTCATTGGAAAAGACCCTTATGCTGGGAGGGGTTGGGGGCAGGAGGTGAAGGGGACAACAGACGATGAGATGGCTGGATGGCATCACCGACTCGATGGACATGAGTTTGAGTAAACTCCGGGAGTTGGTGATGGATAGGGAGGCCTGGCGTGCTGCGATTCATGGGGTCGAAAAGATTCGTACACGACTGAGAGACTGAACTGAAGTGAAGCAGGAGTTTATAGTAAACGTGTTTAACTGTCACTGTAGCTTTATTTTAATGTATGTCTAGGACCTGTAGGAACACGGAAGCACTTCTCGAATTGTATGTATGTTTCCTAGGTGTCACTTCCAAAAGATACTGAGCGGTTGTTTAGCTGCACTAAATTATAAATAGTAATGAGATGATCAATAATAATTTAGGAAATCTGAAACTAATTTAGAATAAAAGGAATTGATTTGTGGTAGAATTCAGCAATAAATTTTGCATAAATATACCATTAAAACCATAATTGCCAAAATCCTAGCAGTATAGAACCAGACATAGCAATATTAGAGATGATTTATGACCCACTGATAGTTTAAGCAGATATTCACATGTTCATTTTGTGACTTTTTTGGATCATGGAGTGATAAATCATTCATTAGACTAAATTGTTACTTTTTAATGTTATTAGAATTTACATACAGTTTGCCAAGATCTTGGGTAAGTTTTTAAAGGATGGAGGTTGGATAGAAACAAATTCATCATTTAGTTTATTCTCTATTAAAAGCATGGTTTTAAAACAACTGCCATTTTTTAAAAAATGTATTATTCTTTACAGGTGATAAAGTGATACATTCTGTTAAGTCGTTGAAGTGTGATTTCAGGAAATGCTTACCCTCTCTCCTAGGGACCTCTGTCACCACTTGCTCACTGATGCTTAAAATCAGTTAGTAGTCAGCAGTGCGTTTCGTTCACCTATTAGGACGCCATAAATGCAGATAAATCTGGGAGAGAAAACATGTTTGAATTATTGCTGTATTAAGACTGAAATCATTAGTACCAAATTCCTTTTCTGAGGCGGCTTTGGTAGAGATCGCAGTGGGCTAGGATGGAACTCCTATAGGATGGAACACAGCGGGATAGGGTGGGATAGGATGGCGCTCGTAGCCGAGGGAGACCACGGGACCAAAGATGCAGGACCCGCTGTAGCCTGTCTAACCTCGCCAGGGGCAGTGCCTATGATGAAGTCCGTTTGTGTGGCGGTTCGGGGGGTGTTTTGTTTTCATTCTTTTCAAGCTCTCTTGTGCAGCTGCCTCTGGTAGTCAGCGCTGCAGCCCCGAGGCCAGTCTCCTCCCGGTGAGAGTTTGCTGGTTTCCTCTGAAGCGCCAGTGCCGCGCACATCCGGGAGCCCCTGTCCGCACGGGAGGGGCCGGTGCCGGCCAGGCCCCCGGGCGCCGCTTCGGCGCGGGAGCTCTGGGCGGCGTGCAGGACCGGACGCGGTGCCGCGAGTGCGGTGGTGCCCTTTCCTCGGGACGCCGCCTGGCCTCGCGGCAGCCCTGGTGACCTGGCCGGCCCAGAAACGCAGCCTTCTCTGCGCGGCGCCTGGCGTAATTGTCTTCACGCACACTGCTTGGCTTGTCACCCTCGGCTTGGGCTCAGTAAATACTTGTTGAATAAAGGAGATGCCCCTTCTCTGTGTCTGCTTCTTATTTTCCTTTTCTGTTTTGAGTGATTCCGTTACCTTCTCTCATTTTACATTCAGAATTCCCATAGAGAGTCTGATGGATCAGTTACCATCTAGCCTGCGGTGACCAGATTCCCACGCCGGCTGTCTCCTCAGTCTTGGGTTTCTCACCCATTCGCCCTTTGCTGGCTTGCTTTTGACTAGGGTGTGGAGTCCTGTTCTGATGACTGTGGCTTGCGTGAATGGCTGGCCTGATCCAGAGTTTAAGCCATCAATCCCTCATGGGTAGGCAAGGATTACTGTGGTTGGCCACTAGTAGAGTGTGAATGGGGAAATGTATTTTATCTTCTAAACATGCTATTTATTTATATAGTAACGAGAAACATTAGTTTTTATGGGGGATATATTATATGGAGAGCATGTATTATGATACATTATGATGAATGTAAAATTTCTAATGAAAAAGTTGTTTTTTTGTCTAGAGAAAGAACTTCTGAACATTTCATTTTTATTTTAAGTATATTTGCTTATATGCAGTTACAGCCACTTACATCCATATTTTATTGTAGGTATACCTGTATATCCACACTTAGGTAAATCTACTTAAAGCCATCATGTCTTCCTAATATTAAAAATTAAAATTGTGGTCCATCATTTATAGAACTAAACACTTATGAAAATAGCATCTGTTTTTCTTAAATTTTCTATAATTTATTTTTAATCTTAAGAATAACCAGAAAATCTTGTGAGTAGAAAACTGTTCTTTCAACTACACTTCAAAAAATAAATTTAAGGAAAGCTGTTTCTGAAAATTCCATTAACAGTAACATAAATCTATTAAATCCCTTAGAAATCTATGAAATACAGAGTAGTTTGAATTATTTTTACTGAAGAAGTAGATATGAGCCAGACTTTCAGAAGTAGGTTTACTGTTTACTAATGAAGTACTCCACTTACTGAGTACTTCCTTTATTTTAGATGTAGTTTTAATTTGGTCTTCAAAATGATCCTGGAAGCTTAGGGGAATTACCTAATTTTGCAGATAAAGCTCAGGATGTGGTCGCTTGTTCTCAGAGCTTTGTAACCAGCAAGGAAGAAACAGCAGAGACTCAAACCCATCTCCATCTTACTCCAAAGCACAGCCCTCTCCTCTGCTGTGTGAAGTATCTCCTGTCCTATACAGATTACTCCACTGCTGTGAATGAAATTTAAAAAAATATATATCCTTGTAGGAGCCTCTGAAAAATTACTTATTATATTGCCCCTTACAATACTTCATCCAGGGTCTTTCGTCATCCCAGTGTAGCTGGCCATGGATGAATGTTCATTGTAATGAATTAAGTATGACGATTACTCACAGGCTTACCTTCTAATGTAATTATGTATCAGCTTCTATTCTATTGTGAGTAATTTTCTTTGCTTTTCTCCCACCACACTTTGATATAAGCAAAAGCACACACATATAAAATTCTCATGTTGATAGCTGATAATTGTAGGGCTTTTTATAGGAGATAATACCCCACAGAGTTTGAAATCACTTTATCTAAGTTGTAAATAAAATTTGCTTTGTATACTTAGCAGTAATTCTCTATTTGATCATCCCAAGCCTTGTATTCTGCAGTGTGAAATTTAGAGTTTTATTCCTCCTTCAGGATAAAAATTCTATTTTTATATGCCAACAAACATGATTTAAAAACTAGAGTGAAGTTAAAAAGTAGAGTCAGTGTATTGTCAAAGTAGTGAATATAAAAATAATTAGGTTCAGCTTTTATTCTTTGTATTCCATAATCATTTATAGAAGCCTCAATTAAAAAAATGCAACTGAATTAATTTGATAATGAGCTAGGTTAGTCTGTAGGGGTGAGAGTTAGAGCTGTGAGATAGTGACGTTAGTGTATTAGAACAGGCAGAACTTGGATAGGGCTAAAATTCATGCTTTCTCAGATTAAATACTAGCCACATGATTCCAGAGGGGGGTCTAAACTGTCACGACAGTTTAAAAAAAGGCTGTTTTTTTGTCATTAAAACTCTTATATCATGGGAAGTCAGTAAATGCCACCCTCCTCTGTCCACTCTTGAGAATGCAGACGAATAGGTGATGGGTCCACTGTGCCCCCGAGGCAACCAGTACAGGTTTTTTTTTTTTTCCTTTTTCTTTCTAGAAAGTTGAAACTGTTTTTGTAGATAAAGCTCAGGCTTTGAAAAGGGTCACTTGCTCTCAAAATTTGTAACTAGCGAGGGGGAAGAGCTGAGATGTGAACCTAACTTCATCTTCTGCCAGAATGCCTGCTCTTTCCCCTGAATTGTCTGACAACTCTTATAGATCTGCAAGATTTCACGGCCTTAGACCAGTGGTTCTCCAGGTGTGGTCTCCAGACTGGCAGCCTCAGTGTCCCCTGGGGCCTTGTTAGGAGGGCAGGTCATCAGGCCCCACCCATAGCCCCTGAAACAGAAACTCTGGGGTGTGGCCAGCACCCTGTTTCAGCAGGCCCTCCTGATATTTCCTAAGCAGGCCAGAAGTTCAAGAATCAGGGCCCAAGGTATTTTTGCAATTTGAACCCATAAGAACACAGATGAGAGGGTCCGTGTACAGTGTAGGGCTGTTTGTCCTTGGAGCGGTGTTAGGAATAAACCTGTTCTGTGACTGGTTGATTGTAATTCAGGTACAGTCTGAATTAATAATACTGTATTTCAGCTCCAATTCCCCGTAAGGAAAATTTCGAAAAAGCAATCCAAATAGTAAGTTTGATCAAAATTTGGTTTACCTGGTTTGCTATTTTTCAAAAGTAGCCATCAGTCATAATGTTTCTATTTTAGACTTAACTGTATTGAGAGAATTAGAATTTGTGTAAGAACTACATAATATTTATGTATTATGAAGCATGAATATAAAAATTTTTTACATTAAAGAGAAGTTACAATATTTAATTTTATCTTGTATTGGCTTTACATGTACTAGTAAAATCTTGTATTGGCTTTACATGTACTAATAAAATATTTGGACATTTTATCAAGAAATTTTGCTAAAATAGTGCAAGGTGATTTTATTATTTCCCAGTGAGTGCTTCAGTAAAGAATCTTTGAACTGACTGGATATTTGATGATATGAAGACATTATTATTTGTGTTTGTATGTGTAAGAGAGGAGATGATACTTTGGGTATGTTCAATAGGGGGCATGTTTGTTTTTTTAAAGTTAAGGTATAATTTCACCTCTAAATATTTCAGTATGTATCTGGGATTTGCTTTAAAATAATTGGAACGGGGGTAATGAGAATTAATTCATGGGGGTAGGACGGAAACATGGTCAGTCGTGAACTGATAATTGTTGAAGCTGAAGAAGGGGGGTTATGGTCTGAATGTTTGTGTGTGTCCCCCCCCACCCGCCTGCCAGTTCAGGTGTTGAAATCCTAACGCCTGACATGAAGAATCAGGAGGTGGGGCTTTGGAAGGGGCTTCAGTCGTGAGGGTGGAGGGGTCACGAACGGGGTTAGTGATCATAAAAGTCCAACAGGGTCACGAATGGGGTTGGCGATCATAAAAGTCCGCCTGGGCGCCCTCGGCCCTTCCATCCCGCAGGGTGCAGCCGCTGCCCCATGACTCCGGCTCTCACCAGAATGCCGCCATCCCGGTGCCTTGCTCTTGGACTGCCCAGCGTCCAGAACTGGGACGAGTCAGCTTCTGTTGTTGGGAAGCCACCCAGTCTTCCTAAAGGGACTGAGGGTATATAATAAGAGTATATACTCTATGTCTCCTGCATTGGCAGGCAGGCCACTTGGCAAGCCTGAAAGTCTGCTAGTGACCTGTAATGTAAAACTGGGAAGAAAAAAGCCCAGCATTGACACTAGCTCAGCAGCCTTCCCGCACAGGGAGAGTTTGTTGCTTTGATTGACTTTCTTAGAACACAGATGCTATTATAATGTTAATAGAAATTTTTTTTTTTGAGCAAAAAGCAGTTTTACACATTGCCACTTTCAGGTATAATTTTTCAAATGTGATGTGTGAATAGAAATTAGCCAAAGCAAATCAGGATAAAAAACTAGTAAAACTGTCACTTTAAAATACCATATGATGCTGCCATAAGTGATAAAACATAGGGTCCATTTCCACACCCGATGTTTAAAACGGCTTTTTGGTTATGTTTACATTTCTCCCTTTATATATTTAAATATACACATTAGCTGAAGATTGTATTATTTTCAGTGCTTCCTATTTAGTTTTATTAGTATTTCTTTCTGTTTCTAATAGAAACACTTCCTATTAGTATTTCTTACTATTTAGTTAAACTTACATTATTGCAGTTAAGAGTTCCAGGAGATCAAACTAATCCATTCTACAGGAAGTCAACCCTGAATATTCACTGGAAGGACTGATGCTGAAGCTGAAGCTCCAGTACTTTGGCCACCTGATGTGAAGAACTGTCTCATTGAAAAAGACCCTGAATGCTGGGAAAGATTGAAGGCAGGAGGAGAAGGGGACGACAGAGGATGAGATGGTTGTGTAGCATCAGCGTCTCAATGGACATGAGTTTGAGCAAGCTCTGGGAGATAGTGAAGGACAGGGAAGCCTGGCATTCTGCTGTTCGTGAGGTTGCAAAGAGTCAAACATGACTTAACTGAACAACAGTTATGAAACTGTAAAGAAATGGCAGGTGCCAATGACATTACAATTAAAGCCTTTTATTATCAAATTGTAATAAATTGTTTCAGTTAAAATTTCTACTTCAGGAACATAATAGTTCTCTAAAGGTGATTTTTCTTAATGCGATAAAGATTTTTTCCTTAAGATACAATTATACTTTTTGCATAAAGATGATTGATAGACTTTAATTTCTCTTGTATGTGTATTCAAAATTGACTAAAGAGAATTCAGTTGAAATATTTCTAAAGGAAAATTTGAGTTCACAAAAGGGTGAATATAAAAGACATTTCAAGTCAATTAAATTACTCACGAAAGGAGGGTTTTAGAAAACATGGATAAGAATTATTTGTCACAGCAAAATTCAAATACATGTTTCCTCTGCTGATCAGATTGGGACCTACCAGGTAGTAGCTGATGTGTGTCGTCAGGTCAGGACAGTAAGTGAGAGAGTATTTAATTTAGATTGTGGGCCTGTTCTTGACTCTCTTCAGGACACGTGGGGTCCATGGCCTGGAACACTGTTTCTCACACTGAATGTGGGTGAGAATCATCTGGAGAGTTTGTTAAAAATGCAGATTTTGTTTCCAGTAGGTCTGAAATGGGACTAAGACACTGCATTCCTGGTGATTTCAGGGCAGGTCTGAAGACCACTCTACAGGAAAGGATAGGATGATCATCATTGTGATTTAGTATTGGAATCTCTGTGAAATACGGGCTTTAAAATAATTTTCTCAGGCTTGCAGAATACTTTTGGCTTACAATTGCTGCTTGCCTCTGCAGGATTTTTGCTGATTGGGTGCAAATGCCCCTTGAGGTGGATACATAGTTGAGCAAGCTGGGAGGCCTTTGTGAGTTAGGGAAGGATGCCTGGAGCTCCTTACTGCAGCCTGGAACCCGAGCCCTCCCTTGCTCCCTGGACACAGACTTGCAGGTTACTCTGGTGATTCTGCATTGTTTGACCTCTGAGTACAAAGTTACAGAACAGTATGCAACCACATACAAAAATGATTATTACATTCTATGATAATATATAATTACATACCAGTGATAATAAAGTCAACTGTTCAGAAGGTATACTAAGCAAAGCAAGAAGTCTTACCTTTACATGTGTTGTAATAGTAGGATTTTCCTTTACCATTTTGATATACTTGCTTTAGAAGTTAGCATTGTGGTATGCACCACAGGTAAAGTAAAATGGGGCGTACATAGGCGTATATCAGCAACATACTGTTGACCATGTTCACTTAAACAACAGCTGCTCAAATGTATGGTATCAGGCAAAATGAGAAAAATAAGGTAATGTAGTGAGGTTTTAATACTTAGAACTTGATTTATGGGACTGTTGATTATTTGTTACTGTTTCCGATGTTGGAGTTGGCGTCTTTGTGAAACAGTGTTGGAAATCTATTAGAAGTGTACTTCCGTGTGTGTGCTTGTGTGCAGGCTACCTCAGTTCCTGGGTTTTTTTGTTTTTGGAAGGGGAGAAACAGCTTCTCTTCCTGGCCTTTAAGAAAGAGGAGAGGAGTACCGAGGCTGAGACTGGTAGAATTTGGAATGCGATAAAAGGATGGCGTTCTTTCCCTTCCCTCAGCTCGCAGAGGCCCTCTCGCCTGTCCCTAAGTGGCTCTCTGCGGCAGGCGGTCATGAAGGTTCCCCTGTCCTGGGAGCAGCCTGGCGGCCCAGCCCCTGCTCTGCTCTCGCTGCCTGTTGCCCTCACACAGCCTCGACGAAGCTCTGCACCCTGCTTGTCCCTCTTCCGAGTCGTGTTTAACGTCGGGGTAATAGCCACCCCTGGTAGTAAACGTCCGGCCCTGTGCAGGCACGTAATAAGCCCTCGGCTGCTTTATCGTCCGGTCTGTTCGGTCATTCAGTTGTGTGGGAGGGAGCAGAACAGATTAAAATACCACAGGATTAAATAAAACTCCACATTCCTACCCCAGTTCTGCTTCAGTCCCTCTATGTTTGATCTACTTTTCAGGTAGTTCTTTCATTTAAGACGTTACCCTGTGTTAGATTGAACGCAGTACTCTAAAGATCCTCTCGCAGTGAGGTTCATCTTGAGCCTGACTTAGCCGCTCACGTTGATTCTGGGTACTCACACATGGAAGGGCAGAGATAGGAAATTGTTCGTTTGGGCTAACACTGTACCTCTAGTGCCTAACCTAGCACCTCAGTGGGGGTCAGACCGCGGCGTTCCGTGAGATAACATAGTCTTTTTAAAAAGTTTGAGAGCAAACATTTGTTCTAGGTCTGTTAGAGAGATCTTAATGGTGAATTCACAAAAATATGAGAAATGAATCATTTGTGAGTATTCTTCCCACAGCTCGTTTAAAAAAAAAAAGTCAAATGAGCTGTATTTAAATCAGAATCTTATTCTCTGGTATAAAATTCTTTAATTCCACTTTAGAAGTCATACAATAATGATTCTTTTGAATAAGAAACAGTTTTTAGGCAGTGAGGATGCTCATAAGCATAATCTGTAAAGTAGACTCATGGGTTTTTTACCTTGAATGATTTACTAGGTCACTGAATAAAAATGCTAAGAAACTAATAGTTCCACAATAATTGTGCCGTGGTCTTAATTCTGAGTGAGGTGTTTTCAACTGCATATTAGTAGAAGAAAAAATTTAAACGTCCTTGGTAAAACATTATTCCCAGCATAAAGACAGGTATAGAGCAGGTCTTACTGAGTCATAATGAATAAGTCAGTGTCTGGTGAAACTAGGAAAAATGCTAGTATTTAGTATATGCTTTTTTCTGATGTAATCTGTACGTGTGGTCAGCTGATTTTAAAATAGTAGACTATTTGACATAGGTTTATTGATGAGAAACTTTGGTTTTTCAATTGGGATGATGTTGTCTTCTATCTTCCTTGATTATAATCTTAATTACTCTACGAGATAAGAAAAGATAATCAAGAAATGACTTATCTGATTTCCTTTGCTCTTTATCATCTGTCTGTTCAGTTCATAATATAGGGGTTTTGTTGTACCTTTTTATTTCATCATTATTTCTTCTAAAGATATTCTATTCAAGTATGTTATAGCTTAACTATAGCAAGGCAGGTAATTATTGTCTCAGTCTAAAAGACGCTTGCTCCTTGGAAGAAAAGCTATGACCAACCCAGACAGCATATTAAAAACCAGAGACATCACTCTGCCAACAAAGGTCCGTCTAGTCAAAGCAGCGGTTTTTCTAGTAGTCATGTGTGGATATGAGAGTTGGACTATAAAGAAAGCTGAGCGCTGAAGAATTGATGCTTTTGAACTGTGGTGTTGGAGAAGACTCCTAGAGTCCCTTGGACTGCAAGGAGATCCAACCAGTCAATCCTAAAGGAAATCAGTCCTGAATATTCATTGGAAGGACTGATGCTGAAGCTCTGATACGTTGGCCACCTGATGGGAAGAACTGACTCAGAGGATGAGATGATTGGATGGCATCACCGACTCGATGGACTTGGGTTTGAGCAAGCTCCGGAAGTTGGTGATGGACAGGGAGGCCTGGAGTCCATGGGGTCGCAGAGAGTCAGACAGGACTGAACGACTGAACTGAATGGACTGACAAAGCTTCTCTGTAAAGTCAATTACTCTACTTAATACAGAAACTTCTTGTTTCCTTCTGCCTGAGACTGAGTCTAAAACCACTTCTCACAACTTCCTGTTCTTACTCTTTTCTATTCAAATGTATATGAATGTCTGCATTTAAAAAAATCATTGTATAAACTTTTACATGTAATATACATCTCTCTTTTGTTGTTAGTGTCATTTCCCCTCTCTCTGGTCCTTTTAAAATTCACTCACTGTGGGATGAATTCTGCAGAGCAGCCGAGTCCCTTCTCATAGGCTCCGTACCATCCTCCTTGCTAAATTCTAGTGTCTGCTTTGGCTCAGTGAAGTCATCTCCTCCCTTGATTTTTGCAGTGCTGTTCTTATCTCTGAAACATCTTTCTTGGTCCCTTTGCTGGTTTCCTTTCATGCCCCAAAGTCTTTTTCTGAGCTGAGGTTCTAATCCTCCACTTCTGTCTCTTTGAAGGTTGCAGATTCCCTAAAAGAGGTCTCTGTTAGTGATGTGAAGGAGTGAATGGTCCGCCTTAGGGACAAGTGATGAGAAAGCAGATCCTTGCCAATGGGAACACTGCTGTTGGCTTCCTTTCATGTGGGAAAAAAAGGAGTTTGCTGTAATCAGATCTTCTAATTAAGGAAAGTGTCAGGACTCTAAACTTGTGTATGAAATATTCCAGATTTTGAATGTTGGCAGTTAGTTGAAGTTCGGGAATACCCCAGGGAGAGGGAGTTGACGTGATATGCTGGTTGGAAACACTTCCATGTTGTGCTGGTGGTTAAAAAAAAAAAAAAAAACCCTGCCTGCAATGCAGGAGATGTAAAGAGACGTGTGTTCAGTCCCTGGGTCAGGAATATACCCTGGAGGAGGAAATGGCAACCCACTCCAGTATTCTGGCCTGGAGAATCCCATGGACAGAGGAGCCTGGTGGGCTGCAGTCCATGGCGTCGCAAAGAGTGGGACACGACTGAAGCGACTTAGCTCACACACGCACGCTGGTTGGAAAGGGTGTTTGTAGCGGGCACCCTGCCCAGCCCTTGGGTATGTAATCTATGTTATAATACGCACCACTGTGCCACTGTGAGCAGTGGTCTTAGAGACTGCCTTCAAGCTGCATTTCACAGCAAGTGCATACCTTGTAATTTACTACATGGATATTGTTTGGGGGTGACAGAGAAGCTTGCTGGAGATGGGGAATAAATGTCCCCTGCTACAACTGTTTCTTTCTACTTCTACTGTTTCTTCTACGGCCCATTGTACTTCTTTTTTCAAAAAATCCTGTGGTTCTGATTACATAGGAACCTACTAAATAGGTTTCTCTTTCAGATTCTCAGAGACTCTATAATCTTATCCTTACCTTACCAAACTGTATTTCCCACTAGGATAGAGGGTAAGAAATATGTCACTCTTCTGCCACAACTATTTCTTTCCTCTCTTTGTTTTTTTTTAACCACAGTCCAAGCAAACATGACTATGGACCTCTGACCTGTGACCCCCTGCTCTGAATCTTGGAGAGCTCATATATTCTCACAGCTTCAAACATTTCTAAATAGAAGGGGGAGAACTTAAACTTGGGTTCCTTTTCAAGTTTTAGCTGGTGACCTGGGCGTCGCGGTTCTTCGTCCATCTGTTGGCTGAACTTTAAAAAGGAGGCAGGCACTTGTCTGTCCCAGAATGGTGGAGCCACTCAGCTCAAGGGCCCTTCTACTCCGAAAACGTCTGACTCTTATTTTCAATCTTTCCTGTCTGGCCTCTCTCGCACTCGGTCTCATGTGAACTTTCTTTGGGACTTTTGGGCCATTTTGATACTTCAGTGTTTCTATTCTTAACCAGTTTAAAATTATCATGTCTTGAATTGAACTCGCTTTTCTTCCCAGTCTAGTTCTTTTTTATTTCCTTGACCTAATCCTTTTCCTGATCATTCGGACATCTGAGAAGTTGCTGATTCATGTCCATCCGTACAGCAGGCCTCTGGCCCAGGAATGCTGAGACCCTGCAGCCAGGACTCGCTCTAAGAAGCTTATCTCCATGACTCTTGGTGTCCATGACGTGCCCTCCAGCTGTTCCCTGACTGGCAACAAAACTCTGCCCATTCTACTTATTTTTTCAAAAAATCCAGAGGGTCTGATTAGGTAGGAACCTACCAAATATGTTTCTCTGTCAGATTCTCAGAGGCTCTATAATCTTACCCTTACCTTATCCTTACCCTTATCCTTATCTACGTAGAAATAGAAAGAAACCGTTGTGGCAGGGGACATTTATTCCCCATCTCCAGCAAGCTTCTCTGTCACCCCCAAACAATATCCATGTAGTAAATTACAAGGTATGCACTTGCTGTGAAATGCAGCTTGAAGGCAGTCTCTAAGACCACTGCTCACAGTGGCACAGTGGTGTGAATTATAACATAGATTACATACCCAAGGGCTGCACAGAGTACCAGCTACAGACACCCTTTCCAACCAGCGTGCGTGTGTGAGCTAAGGGTAAGGATCCTTACCCTTACCAAACTGTATTTCCCACTAGGATAGTTACTGCTCCAACTTGTTGCTGTTGTTCAGTTGCTAAGTCGTGTCTAACTCAACACAGTACCAAGGACTGCAGCGCACCAGGCTTCCTTGTCCTTCATTATCTCCCTGAACTTGGTCAAACTCATGTCCTTCAGGTCAGTAATGCCATCCAACCATCTCACCCTCTGTCTTCCCCTTCTCCCGCCTTTAGTCTTTCCCAGCGTCAGGGTCTTTTCCAATGGGTCAGCTCTTCGCATGAGGTGCTCAAAGTATTGGAGCTTCAGCATCAGCATTAGTCCTTCCAGTGAACACCCAGGACTGATCTCCTTTAGGATGGACTGGTTGGATCTCCTTGCAGTCCAAGGGACTCTTGAGTCTTTTCTTGCACCACAGTTTGAAAGCATCAATTATTGGGCACTCAGCCTTCTTTTTGGTCCAACTCTCACATCCATACATGACTACTGGAAAAACCATAGCTTTGAGTAGATGGACCTTTGTTGGCAAAGTGATGTCTCTGCTTTTCAATATGCTGTCTAGGTTGGTCATAGCTTTCCTTCCAAGGAGCAAGAGTTTTTTAATTTTATGGCTGCAGTCACCATCTGCAGTGATTTTGGAGCCTAAGAAAATAAAGTCTGTCACTGTTTCCATTGTTTCCCCATCTATTTGCCATGAAGTGATGGGACTGGATGCCATGATCTTTGTTTTTTGAATGTTGAGCTTTAAGCCAGCTTTTTCACTCTCCTCTTAAACTTTCATCAAGAGGCTCTTTAGTTCCTCTTAGCTTTCTTCTATTAGGGTGATACCATCTGCATATCTGAGGTCATTGATATTTCTCTCAGCATTGTTGACTCCAGCTTGTGATTAAACCAGCCCTACATTCTGCTTGCATATGGGCTTCCCAGGTTGCACTAGTGGTAAAGACCCCGTTTGCCAGTGGAGGAGATTTAAAAGACCTTGGTTCGATCCCTGGGTGGGCAGATTTCCTGGAGAAGGCCATGGCATCCCACTCCAGTATTCTTGCCTGGAGAACTCTACAGACAGAGGAGCCTGGCGGGCTGCAGTCCTTAGGGTCATGAAAGAGGCAGACACAACACAAGTGACTTAGCACACACGCATGCAGTCTGCACATAAGTTAAATAAGCAGGGTGGTAATATACAGCCTTGACATATTCCTTTCCCTAGTTTCAGCCAATCCATTTTTCCGTATCTGGTTCTAACTCTTGTTTCTTGACCTGCATATAGTTTTCTGAGGAGGCAGGTAAGGTGGTCTGGTATTCCCATCTCTAAGATAATCTTCCACAGTTTGTTGTGATCTACAGTCAAAGGCTTTAGTGTAGTCAATGAAGCAGAAGTAGGTGTTTTTCCAGAATTCCTTTTCTTTCTCTACAGTCCAACAGATGTTGGCAACTTGATCTCTGGTTCCTCTGCCTTTTCTAAGTCCAGCTTGTACATCTGGAAGATCTCGGTTCATGTAGTGTTAAAGCCGAGCTTCAAAGATTTTAAGCATGACATTGCTAGCATGTGAAATGAGTGCAGTTCTACAGTAGTTTGAACATTCTTTGTATCCTTCTTTGAGATTGCAATGAAAATTGACCTTTTCCAGTCCTGTGACCATTGCTGAGTTTTCCAAATTTGCTGGCATATTGAGTGCAGCACTTTCACAGCATTATCTTTTAGGAATTGAAATAGCTCAGCTGGAATTCCATCACTTCCACTAACTTTGTTTGTAGTAATGCTTCCTAAGGCCCACTTGACTTCACACCCCAGAGTGTCTGACTCTAGGTGAGTAACCACACCATTGTGGTTATCTGGGTCATGAAGGCCTTTTTCGTATAGTTCCTCCTTTGTGTATATTTTTGCCACCGCTTCTTAATTTCTTCTGTTTCTGTTAGATCCGTGCCATTCCTGCCCTTCATTGTGCCCTTCTTTGGATGACATGGCCCCTTGATGTCCCCTTTTGGGGCGGGGCTGTATTACTGGCTCTGTCTGCTGTCCCTGTCATTTTCTTTTCCTCTTCTCGCAACCCCCTCCCCCGCCCCAGTCTTAATAGCCCAATTTCATGCTTTCCAGAAGTTTTCTCTGGGGAAGATTTTTTTTCCTTTTATGTTGGTTTTAGAGCCAACACATCAAACACACAAACAGAGACACGTTTTTAAACTCTTAACTTTTATTTGTATTGCCATCAGATAAAGAAGGAAGTGCAATTTTTTTTTATTATTAGGTATAAATTTCCATATTTAATTCAGCTTCAGAAGTCATGCAGTGTGTTTCTTTCCAACTGAGAAACATTGCCCTTGGGTGATGAGGAAGGTTTGAAGTATAATCTGTATGGTAGATCCATCATCTGCATAAATGTGGGGTGATGCCTTTCCAATGACTAGTGTAGCATTTTAAGTCTACGGAATTACTATTCTTCTCACTCCAGACACTTGGAATAAAACAGAAGTAAGTTAGTGAGCCAGGGTCACAACAGCTTATTCCAAGGGCTAGAAGCAGAACTGAGTAACCTCGCCTGCCAGAGCCTGTGAGGGACAGTGACCCCTCTTAGCCCTTGAGATCCCCGTGGCGCTCCCCACAGAAATGTTACCCCGCTGTTCCTGCCACGTTCCGGCCAGTGCGGTGGTTACGCACGTGGTCTTGCCTGGTCACCCGCTGCTGAGTATCATCCTCTGAGCTGGCCTGGCTGGGGCACTGGGGGTATTGGCACCTCTGCTCTGAAAGGGTCTCCTTGTCTTTATTCCTTGACTGTGGAGCAATATCATTTCTGCTGCTCAACAGTTAATACTATCCTCCATGGAAGAATTGACATTTTATATTCACTGTAGGGTATATTTGACTTCACTGTTTACTTAAGAACAAAACTGACCTTGGACATGTCAAAGATGTAAACATGATGACATTGTAGCAAAAGGGTTAAATATTTTCAAATAAAGATAATTGGGATCAACCTTAGAAACATAGAGGCCTTTAAAATTTTTGACACCCAAAACCCACTGTTTTATGCCACATTATAAATCAGCAGTTTTAAAGTTTATTTTCGTCTCAGGACGTTATAGTCATAAAAATTTTTGGATTATATTTGTCGATATTTGCTGAATTAGGAATTTAAACACATTTAAAATACACTTCATTTTTTAAAAGAGTGATAGTAAACCCATTCTATGTTAACATAGATTTTATGAGAAATATGTTAATTTAAACATATTCTAAAAAAAAAAAATCCCTTGAAGAACAGCATTATTTCACATCTTTGCAGATCTCTTTAATGTCTGACTTACTAGACCACAGCTGAATTCTGGTTTTGTAGTCTGTTGTTAGATATTGTTTCATTTGAAGTATATGAAGGGAATCCTCACACACATATAGTTGGAAAAAGTAAGAATGCTTTAACAGATTGTTCAGATAATTGTGGATATTCTTCTTTGGTCATATACCAAAAGTTGAAAAATAGTAATTTTTATACATTAATTGCAGTGAAGAATCTAAAACCACGTTAGTGAACTTTTCATATATGTTACATTAAAATCCACTGATTGTCTTATACTTTGCATGCATGCATTTATTCCCTTACTCACTGGGTGTGTGTTTGTGCGCACACACGTTTAATTTCTGCTATTTTCTTGTATTTTCAACAATCCTTTTACCCATGCGTGATTTTGTGACATGAATTTTGGTCATTTGGGCATTACTGAGACTCTTGTGTTGTGCAGACTTTCCAAATGTTTATAGATTTCATTATGTAGTATCAACAACTATCCGTTCTCTAATATCACCACTGACCACATCACCGCTGACCATAGCAGGAGAATTGTTTAAGTATTGGCAGCAGATGTGGTTTCCAAAATTCTGATATTTTGCTGGGAAGGTCAAATTTTATTATTGGCAACCAATACTCTAAGTTGATTTTCTTGATATGACAGGCTCATTCAGTTATTGTTTTAGATAATACCTGCTATATACCCAAGTCTGAATTAACATGATTTATCAGTCAGTCATTCTTTCAAGGAAGAATGGTGTTCCATGGAAACAGTAGCTAATCCAGGTTGCAGCTCTACCGGATACACAAGTGCTTTGCTTCAACACAGCCGTCATATTTAGAAAGGCTTCATGCGTGCTCAAGGGCCAATGTTTAACAGTTCTGATGGTTTTTACTGCTTTAACAAGCACAAATGGAGCCAATTTGTTTTCCTTTTTTCCCTGCAGGTAGTACAGTTTGGTGCCATTGTCTAGAGTTTGAGATAAGACACCGACAGTTTACCTGCTGTTGTGTTTGCATCCTCATTATTAATGTCAATGCAGCGAAAAAAGGCAAATGCAGTCTTAGTATTATTATGAGCTAGTTTTGACTTCATTAGCCCTCTGATAGTGTCTCTGAGATATTCAGAAGTCTGTGGACCACACTTTGAGAACTGCATTTATATCTCATGTAGGAGACAGTATTTAATGTTTTCTTTTCTTTTGACATATAAAACAAAACCATTCTTTTATCTGGCTCATTTCATTTACTTCGCTATTCTGTAAGAACATTACTGTGAAAACCTTTGTCATTTTCTAACCCCAGGCCTTTGTTACTAGTTTGCTCAAAAGATAATACTATCATATTAGTGATTATGCTTGGAGGAGCCTTCAGAAATTAATGGTAGGTGAAAAACAGAAGAGGCTGAAAATGGCGTTTAGAAGAACTTATACTAGAAACCCGCCTCGCCACTGAAGACGTTAAAGTTCTAAGTATTTTTTCATTTTATTGAAATGATAACGATTGAGGACCAGCTGCTTCGTGTGCTCAAATCTAGTCCCAGAGCTGTCTGTTCTGTTGTCCTCACAAGTCGTTTCAGCTTCCTATGCCTCCACTCCCTTACCAGCTGTAATTCTGGGATGTATGTCGGAGAACTGCAGTGGACTTCCATGGAGGGAAGCACAGTCCTTTCCTTAAACCCCTTTCCACACCCCCACCCCTGGCCCAGGACATGTATTCATGTATTTTCAGAAATGAATGTTAAACATCTATCAAAGAAGGTAAAAATGTTCTGGTTCAGATTATAGGTATCAATAAGATTCCAATCAAAACACACCGAAGAGGTGAATAAATCATCTGGTTACAGGCCTTCTTTTTTTGCTGCCAGCGTCCCTGTTGCTCAGTGTCTCTGATTTCTGATCTATGGCCAGATGGGTACGTCCTCTCTCCACTCGGCTGCTCCTGGCTGACTTTCTCACAGCACTGCCGTTCCATCTGGAATGACAAGCGACGAGCCAGTGGGTACTGCGGAGCAGGCCGGCCGGCCGGCCGTGGACCCCGAGTTCCGAGCCCCGCTCAGCTGTGCGTGCGCTGTGTGGGAGTGCTCTATTGTGGAACTGCTTTTCCATGAATCCGGATACTCCATAGATACAAGTTATTACATTTTAAATATTAGATTTTAGATATTCTTTCATGTAGATTCTATTATTGAACATTAATTCATCAAGAAAATTAAGCAAGTCTTAATTGTTTGACTTAACTAAGGAAAACTGACAATTTTCAGTGCGTTTCTGGGAATTCTTTGTTTAATAAAGACGTGATATGCTTTGAAATGCCGGAAAAGCAGCACAGAAGCTGACCTTTGGGGAGCATGCTAATTTGGAGATATTTGGGGTAGAAGTGGTGCTCATAGTTGATTAAATTTGTCCTGTAAGGCATGTAACATTCTGTCCCCTCTTTCCATTTTGTGAATTAAAAAAAATAGCATCCTTAGAGTTCTATGTGAGTATCTTTTCTGAGTATATTAATAATTTTCCTCTGTATATATAGTCTTTCTTCAGGTTGCTCCGTCTTCTTTTAATGTCCAGTAGTTCTGGTCCCTTGTCTGTGTTATGGGCCAGGCTTCTGGAATCTGCTAAATCATTGTTAACTAGTATGTGCTTCCCAGCTTCCCAAATGTAATGCTTTCACCTCTTTTCCCCTAACCTCCAGACTGATATATTTATGCGTTTTTACAGGTTTTTCTCTGTCATTTTAATAGGGCTTTGTAAGGGAACAAATATATTGATGTGTTTGTTCTCTTTCCATCTTTAGTTTGATGGAAATTTGTTTATTTAAATGAAGGAGTTTATGCTGTTTTCATTTCAAACCAGAAGTTGAGTTCAGCAAGCAAGTACTAAACCATCACAGTGGTTTAAAAAATAGTTATACCAATCATATTTTTATACTTTACAGGTTCTATAAAATCATCTTAAGGCTTCTATAATGTTGCTTATGGGTTATCATGGGTTGTTTTTGTTAAAAGGTTACAGGATTTTTTTTTAAGATAAAAAAAAGATTACAGGGTGTTTTCATTGTTAGAATTATTTTTAAAACCACATTTTTATTTACAAAGTGAATTAGGGCATTCTCAGTGAGTTAAATAGAAATGGATATCTTAACACTCTATACCTTAAGCCATAAATCACAATTAGGAAAAGATTTGTAGAAGCACAGAAGTCGCTTGGTTTTGAATATGTTTAATTTTGCATATGTGTACACCTCTCCTGACCTACTAATCAAATGACTCCTTCTGGGAAGGTGAGTTTCAAGAATAAAACTGACTTGAGATGTTTTACAGATTCCCCCAAGTACTGGTAGCCTTGGGGTGAACAGTGGCGTGTCCATGGGTTTGGAATCGGAGCTCGGTGCAGCTCCTGACTCCAGTACTATCAGCTGTATCTGCTTGGCAAAGCAGACCGTGGCGATGACACCGTGCCGTCAGACTGCCGTCAGGATTGTGTGTGTGTTTAGTCGCTCAGTCGTGTCCAACTCTGCGAGCCCATGGACTGTGTAGCCCACCAGGCCGCTCTGTCCGTGGGGCTCTCCTGGCGGGAACACTGGCTGGTCGGTCGCCTCTCCGGCCATCAGTACTAAGGGAGCTGAGACGCGCACAGGGCCTGGAGTAAGCCAGGTGCGCCGATGCTTGTATCTTTGCCTTGTGAGCCTGCAGCCCAGCTCCCCTCTCTCAGGACGGCAGATCCCGACTTGCCCGTCACTTTCTCGCTGTGCACGGTCTGTTCATCCTGGCGTGATCACCCCCAGTGGGAAGACTCCATCCCACGCTATGTTGTATTCAGTTAAATTAACAGTAAGATCGGAAGATGATTTTATACAAGGGGATATTGTTTTTACACTAATAAATGTTAAGGTAATGGCAGTAGTTTTGCTATCATTGACAGTCATTATAAAAATTTTACCATGCCTTGTATTAAAAAAAAACAAAGTTGAGTCTTTTTCATTTGAAGACAGAATTGTTCCTGTTAGACACATGACATCTGTTAGTCTCTCAAAATGTGCTGTGATTTGGATAGATCACAGAAATAGTCACAAAAGGGAACACATAGCTTAGGTGCCAGGTGTAATTCCAGATACCTCCTAATTCATTCTGTGGCAGCTGTGTCTTCAGCATGAAGTGCTGGCGCTGCGATGATGAAGAAATGTGTGTTATTTATTGCTGCGTAACAAACTACTGCCAACGCTTATTGTCTCACGGTTTGTGTGAGTCAGGATTTGGGCGCAGCAGATCGGCCAGGTCTGGTGTGCGGCTCGCTCATGGGCTTGCTGACTGACTCTCACCCGGAGGTGTGACCGGGGCTCGAGGATCTACTCTCAGGGCGGCTCAGTCATGCCTGCCGAGGTGCTGCTGGTTGCTGGCAAGACGCCTCATTTTTCCGCACGTGGGTGCCTCCACAGGTTCCCTGAGTTGTCCCCAGGGCACAGTGCTCGAATTCCCCCGGACGGGCTTTCAGGAGGGAGGTGTGGGCAGGGAGAGAGGGAAGGGGCCGTCTGAGCAGCTGCCTCCCCGGTCACGTCCTTTTCCTGCAGCCGGCCGCTGAGCCTGGTCCGCCGGCAGCAGGAGGGCCGTCATTAGACTCTAGCTTTGAAGTCATGCACGTGTATCAAAGGCACCACAGTCAAGTATCTTTCTCTTCAGATGCTCAGTTTCATGTAACCTGAGACTGTAGTCGCATCCGTAACCATCGTTTAGGGCTACCTATCTCTCAGTCATAGTTTCTGCTGTCAATACCGAAATGGAACAGGAACAGTGCTGTCGGGGGTGAATGTACCGAGGCATGGCCTCTTTTGAAAACTGTTAATTTATTATTTGTGACTTGGGTGTCCAACCTTTTTCTCAGATTTGAAAGGTCTATAATCTGGCCCACCGAACACATACTCAGACCAGCTCTCTTCGCTTCCTGTTGCTGTTGAGGGTTTTTCTCCCGTCCCCTTGATCTGCGGCTGAGCCGCCTCGTGAGCAGGCCCCTCGAACGACTCACACCCACCATCTGGGTCTGCTTTCTTGTGTTCTGATCTCGACCTGTCACTACCCTGTGACTGAGGACAGACTCTGAGTGCCCAGATGCTGTAGGGCTCTGAGATCTGCTCCCAGCTTCTCCAGTTTTTTTCTATTTTGTAAACCTACTTTGTTACTCCTTTCTGTCAAATTGAAGAGATTCTACCACAGAAATATGGTAGTAAACGTTCCCAGTATGATTCGCATGTTGTTTTATGGGATAAAAGTCAAGTTCTGTAGTTAAAGAATTCTCTGAGACCTAAATGTCCAGAGGGAGAGGAAACTGCCACGTTGACTCCTTTGTGGAGAGGCTGATGGAGGGAGAGTTGGGAGGGGAGAGGAGGGAGACAGGGCCCTTCAGGTGATGGAGACAGGGTGTCACTGACAGAAGGGGCCTGGGAGCGCCACCACAGTGAGGGGAGGAGAGGGGAGAGACAGGGCCCTCCAGGTGATGGAGAGGGGCCTCACTGACAGGAGGGGCCTGGGAGCGTTACCACAGTGAGGGGAGGAGAGGGGAGAGACAGGGCCCTCCAGGTGATGGAGAGGGACCTCACTCACAGGGGCTGTGGGAGCACCGACGGGGGGCTGCGGGAGCACCAGCGCCTTGTGGGGAGCTGACCGGTGATGTCCCTGCTCCCTCGCCTGGGTGGCGCACTCTCAGGAGGAGAGCATCGGGCCGTCCCCTGGGCGCGGACAGGACGGGGGACGTGGGGACCACCAGTGACCAGAGAAGCGAGGGCCGTCCACGCTGCTTCTGCAGCTCTAGTCAGATGGCTCACATCTTCTGGACTTCAGTTTGTTAATTGGGGAAGTCTGGGAAAATAAATGGATTGGACTCAGTTATTTCCAGTGCTCACATATGCCTTCAGAAAGGAACTTACATGTAATTGAAACAATTGAATTTCTCTATTTTCTTAAACAAGTTTCCCCTGTTTATTTTTTTTAATTCCATAAAAACAACTTCAGAGATGTGTTTAAAACATTTCCTAATATTTCCCTTTGGTTGATTCTCTATGATGTCCCCTTATTAAATGGAAGCCAATATGAAATCAGATTATGCTATTAAAACTGAAGTTGCTGTTCAGTTAACATATATTTTAAAACATGTATTTATTTATTTTTATTAAATAAAGAAAAAAACAACTGGAGAAAGGGCATGGTTACCCACTCCAGTATTCTTGCCTGGAGAATCCCATGGTCAGGAAAGCCTGGCAGGCTACAGTCATGGGGTCACAAAGAGTCACACATGACTTAGCAACTAAGCATACATGCTGTTTTATAAAAAATACATTCTCATCAGGTTATAACTTGAAAATGTTTATTAAAGAAACACTTTCCAAACTAACAGGCAAGAAAGAGTTAAAATGGCCAATATATCTGTGTTAACAATCTGCTTATACATTGTCTGGGTAAATTAATATTTCCTTCTGTAGTTTTGAGTATTATTTTAAGATTGCATTCCATTGTCCCAGTTGTTAAAAAGTATCTTCATGACAGAAAAGAACATATGTTAATTCTGAGAAGTCAGTGAGCATTAAGTGGAGAGAAATTGGTACTCTGTTACTTTGTACAGAATAAAAGATCTTCAAACCATGATTTCTTATTTTATAACTGTAAACCAAATGGATATTATGATTAATCTAAATTGACCGTGTTAAGCAAAATTGATCGAAGCCTGGTTTTATGATCTTCTTAATCTTCCAGAATAAACAGGAAGGCGTTTGGTGTGTTGGTTTTTGTTCTTTCCTAGCCTTAGCCCTGATGACCTCGCTGTCCAGCCAGAGCTTGAGCTCTTAATGGGCAGCTCACAGGTGAGCACAGCCTCCTTACATGCTGCGCTCCTGACCCTCCTGGAGGTGTGTGCTGACCTCGGTGGGCGCTGTGATTCCTTCCGTCGCAGCTGACACCTGCAGAGTGCTGACCGCGGGACAGAGGCCTGCTGGGCTGTTTCAAATGCTCTAACAGTGGGTTCTCAGAGCAGCCCTGTGACCAGAGGCGGCCCTTCCCTTCTTTGCAGAGTGTCCTCCGGTGCCGAGACAGCTGGGTCGGGACCCAGCTGAGGTCCCAGGCCTGGAAGCAGACGCGGCTTGCTCGGTGGTGGGCGCGGAGAAAGCAGCGTCCCCAGGTTTTACTGGACTGCCGCGTGCCTGGCGCGGGAATCCCGGTGCTGAGACCTGCGGCGGTTCCGCCCCGTCTCACCCGCTTCGGCCCTCCACCTCCCGAGGAACCGTTCGCTCTCGGCGCGCGGCTTCCCTCTCCGCTGAGCGCGGTGCTTGTCTCCCCGGGGCTGTGTTTAGAGACAGCCCCACACGGCTCTTCACGCCTTTTCCGGTGCAACTTCTCTCTGACTGTTGACAAGTTGCAGGCTGTGATAGCTACAGTTTGGTTACAGTTTCACTGAGTTGCTCGCCGGTTGAAAGTGTGGAGATGAGCGGTGGTGCAGTCACAGAGCTGAGCCGGCAGGAAGGAGGGACCCCGCTTCACCCCCGCTTCCCCGCCCCCCCGGCCGAGGCATCGCTCCCCCGCCTTTGGCGCTGGGGATCGGTCTGTTCTGGACGTTTCTCACAATGGGACCGTGCGTGCCTTTCGCGACTGACGGCTTTCGTTTAACAGCGTCCTCAAGGCTCACTGATCAAGGGGGTTGCACATTTGGCCTGCGTTCAGCCGGAGACGGGCAGCCTGGGCTGTCCTCCTCGAGTCAGGAGACGCGGCGCTGGTCGTGTGTGCAGCGCTCAGGGCCGGCAGGAACCGCTGTGGTCTGGGGGCTCTGCTCCTGCCCTGGCTCCGGCCGGTGCTGTCTGTCATCGTCACACTCGGCGGGGAGCGTCTCCGTTCCCGGCTGTTTTAGCTTCCAGGGCTGCTGTAACCAGTCACCACAGACGCGGTGCCTGAACAGGCTGGGTGCTGTCTCACAGTGCTGAAGTCCGGAACCAAGGTGTGCGCGGGGCCAGCCGGCCTGAGGCCACAGGCTGGGGCGCTTCCCGGCCTCTCCGAGCGGGGAGCGCGGCCGGCGCCCTCGGCGTGCGACGGCGTGCACACGCCGGTCCCGCGTCTGCCATCACCGCTGCGCGTGTGCGTCCACCTTCTCTCTGCTTCTGTGCACACCAGGCATAGTGGGATAGGGTCCACGCTAATGAGCTTCTCTTTAACTTGGTTACATCTGCAAAGACCCTGTTTCCAGATGAGGCCTTATCGCAGATGGTTAGGACCTCAGCCCTTGGAGGAAGAGGCCATGCTTTCTGTCCCAGGAGCTGGTCACTCTCTGTGGTCAGCGTGCTCGCAGGCAGAGAGGGCTGCGCGTCCTGCCTCTGGCTCTGTGGCCAGGATCAGGGCGCTGCCCATCTCTGCCGCTGGCCCGGACGCCCTCCAGGGCTCGTGGGGAGGGCCTGCCCTTCACCAGCTTCCCACCCGCGGCTTCCCTGTAGGGCAGGGGGTGTGTGTGCTGGTGTGTGAAGGCGGTAGACGCTGACCCTGCCGTCCAGCATGAATCCCCCACAGCCCAGATCTAGTCGTGGGAGGCAGGCGTGGCAGGACAGGGGCTGTGCCTGGTGCCACCCGCTCCTCGTGGGTCTTCTGTAGCCCAGAACCCAGGCCGTGGGAGCTGCCGTGTTCGCCCACGGCCGCCTCCACGGGGCGGGGCTCTGCCAGGCCAGGGCCCCGCGTGATGCGCCTGCTGGAACAGGTCTTCACAGCACGGGGTTGGGGTGGGGGTGGGGGCCTGGCTGGAAAGCCGCGGCCTTCCTCTGTTAGTGCCGAGTATTAAATGCATTGCAGTTTGTAGCAAGCCTTTTGATTGATCTCCAGGGACTCTGAATCCTTGTCTTTGCTAATTTTTGCCATATTAATAAATAGTGTGGAGGGAAACAGCGAAGGTTCTCCCAGCTCTTCACACAGCCATTCTAGAAAATCATGCCCCTTAACTACTTGAAAGGCAGCATCTTTGAGGGTGGGGTGGTGAGACAGACACAGGGCTGGATGGCAGCTCGCTGCTGAGGGGCTTAGACCGTGGGGGAGTCATTTCCAATGGTGCTGGTGCCATTTTTCAACAAAATCAACCTTGGAAACTTGTACAATCCTTTGTTAAAAGGATTCAAATAATTTCTTACTTGATTTAATAGCCTCCTTTTTCTACCTACAGAGAAAACATTTAGAAATAAATGGTTAGAATCCTCAATATAGTTTCATTTCAGCAAGTAAAGTTTTGCCTAGATTGTTTGATGGGCTAATTATATAGGTTAAGTCTTCATTTCATTGAAAACTGGAATTTTTCGCAATGAACTTGTAGCACCTCTCGTAGTTATTTATTTGATGTAAATGTCACTATCTGGGCTGCAATTTTTTGTGTGTGTGTGTCTTATTCAGTTAGTTGAAAGGAGCAGCAAGATATCCTGAAAGCTTTTTAAAAACTCTGAGTGTATTTGTTGGGTTGGCATTCTTGTAGCGATTCGTTCTAACTAAGCTGAGCCCTGGTGACTCTGGTAAAGAATCTGCCTACCAAGCAGGAGACACGAGTTCGATTCCCGGGTTGGACAGATCCCCTGGAGAAGGAAATGGCAAGCCCCTCCAGTATTCTTACCTGGGAAATCCCGATGAACAGAGGAGTCCGGCAGGCTACCGTTCACGGGGTCACAAAGATTCAACATGGCTTAGCTGCTGAACCACAGCAGCCGCAGAGCTGAGCTCTACACTTCAGAGATTGCTAACACTGGAAGCCGCTGTAAGTCTCGGCTCTTCCTCCCAGACCGAAGTGCTGGGAGACCCTCTGACACGTTGTCAGTGGTGAGGACTACTCACAAGGTGCTTTGTGGTGTTTCCATAGAGCTTCCTAGGCTTTGTGCCTTTCTGTACATTGCTAGGACTCCATCGGCCTCTCTGCGTGTGTCCGTTTATTACCATTCACTCTTCTCATTGGAGTTTCAGATGTTTGAAACTTAGAGTTTGTTTAGTGCCACTCCGTCATTTTGATGAAGTAATTGAAATACTTAGAGATTACTAAAGTATCTAAGCCTTAGAATTTAAGGACGATGCTGAAGCTGAAGCTCCAATGCTTTGGCCACCTGATTCGAAGAACTGGCTCACTGGAAAAGACCCTGATGTTGGGAAAGCTTGAAGGCAGGAGGAGAAGGGGACGACAGAGGATGAGATGGCTGGATGGCATCACCGACTCAATGGACTGAGTTTGAGCAAGCTCTGGGAGATGGTGAAGGACAGCGAGGCCTGGTGTGGTACAGTCCACGGGGTCACAAAGAGTCAGACGCGACTGAGTGACTGAACTGAACTGAACTGAACTGAACTGAAGAACCACCATGTACTCTTCCTTAGAACAGAACAGAATAGAATATGTAATACTCATTATTTTGTCAAGCATTAATTTGATTCTTAGGCTTAACTAAGCCAGGGTCCTGATTTTTTTTTCCTAGTGGAAAACAGTTCCTTGTCTTTCTCAACATTGTTGTTTCAGTAGATCATAAATAGCTGTCAATAGTTAATATAAATGCAAAATCTTATCTATGCACCTCGTTTAAAATATTTTGGGATTTTCAAATCAGAAATTAATTAACTCAAGGTTTACTAGGTCTTAACAAATTATAGTTTGCTGTGTTTATTGCTGTATATTGATAAAGAAACTTTCTATGTATTTTTATATTTGATCCTTATAGTCACTTGATGAAGGTAGGCTGGACAACCTTTATTATTTCCATTTTATAGATGGAGAAACTGAGTTTTGAAGTTTAACTTGCCTCAATTTTATGACCTTAATAATTGACTCCATGTCACTGATCACTCATGGTAGCATTATCTTATTTCTTCCAATGACTGTAAAAGTCTTACTGATTTTTATTTTAGTGCATTTAAGAGGAATAATTTGTGATATTTGGCTTGACCCCAGAGCTCACCCAGGAGGGAGGGGTTAGAAGTTAAACTCCCCTGAAGGCCAGGTTCCTTTCGTCTCCTTTCCGCAGGCTTCCGCCCTTCTCTGGGCTTTAGCCCAGCCGCCCCCTCCTCTGTGCAGCCTGTTCCGAGGGCGCGAAGCCTCGTGCTCCTCTGCGCGCTCTAGGGCCGCGCGTCTGCCGCGGTCGATACAGCGGTGCTTGTTGACGCGGCGACTGAGCCTCCCTGAAGGCAGAACTTGGATGAACTCCTGCGCTTCTCCAGGGCCTCACGTGAACCACAGTGTGAGCTCAGTCAGTGTTTTCCCATGGGTGGGACCTCCTGCGCCTGCCCGTGCCGGGGATACGGGCCCGTCCCTGGTCCGGAGAGACCCCCCACGCCTTGGGACTGCTAAGCCCCTGCTCCATGAAAGAGGAGCCACCTCCATGAAGAGCCCTCCTGTCGCAACCAGAGAGTAGGCCCTGCTTGCCGCAACTAGAGAGAGCCTGCGTGTGACAACGAAGACCCAGCGTAGCAAAAATAATAAATCTGTAAAGTAAATGGATGAGCGAATGTGCACCCGTAAGCCGTGCAAGCCCAGTGCGGCCTCTGTGACTGGACTCACCTGCAGTGTTCAGTGTTTGCTCACTGCCTGGTGCTTCCTTGGGTTTTAAGGCATCAGAACTCGGAAGTCCTCAGTTTTTGCTGTTTCAGTTTATTCCTGCTCTGCTTCGTCTCCCAGGGTTAATTGGGGCGTGACTCACACAGTTTCATTGTAATGTTGCCTTAGTTGAACCTGTGATTTTACCAGAAACAATAAGTATTGTTCAGGACATTTAATTTCTTACACATGAAGTTTTGTTGTTTGAAGTCTGTCATATTTGTCTAAATATCTTAAAAAGAAGTATCTTAGCTAAAGCCCAATTACCACACAAGTAAGTTCAAGAAAGAGCAGAGTTCCTTGGGAAACATGCAGAGAATTCAAGGTGGATACATCCAGAAAGGTCTGGTTTGGGTCTGATGAACCCATTCCTGTTTTCTGTGCTTCCCGCCTCTGCCTTCTGGCAGCAAACCAGTCCTGCTGTTTATAAGCTCAGTACCAGACCATGGAAGAGGAGACAAGGTTCCCATCCTTCAGTCTTGTTACTTATTAGCAGATTCTCTAAATTTTATGTGTGAAAAATAATGAAAGTAATTAGGTTATTTGTGCCTCATCCCTATTATTTCTGCCTCCCATTATCATAGGTAACAATGACTTATTTGTAATTGACTAAAGTTTCAAGAAAGAGAAGTAGTTAAGAAATGCTTCCTCAAGATTTTTTTTTCACACTCTTCTCTTGGGAAAAGAATTAAAAAGAAAAAAGACTGAAGTGGATTCTGATGATTTTCTTTATCTGTGGTGTTTTGTTAAATTGTGTTTTCTATAATGAATAGTAGAATTGGCTCAGTTTTGAATTACAGGAAGTGGCACATATGATAAAGACTGTGGTTTTATGTCTGTTCAACATTTCAAGGTGGAACTGAAATGAAACTGTAAATATTTTAACAATACCAATTGCTTCTGCCGCTAACCGGGACTAGTCCTAATGAAAGCTAGATCTGCTGATACAAAGTTAATGTGAAGCAGGATCCTTATTTAATAACAGGCAAACTTCAGCAATTTTGAGTCTGCTGGGCACACATTCATTTTGTTCCCTAAGAATACAAATATTAAAATATGTAAATATTTACATTTAATAATAAAATGTGTTTTATGTTTAGTAAATAAGCATGAAACAGTAATATATTGAAAAGCAAATGAAAACATTCAATTTGTATAATCTTTCCACCGTTTTCCACAGCCAGTCTGATACTGGCTGAAGGAAGGAGATCAGTTCTATAGATTATTAAACTGCCCGGAATATACCATGCTTTGTAGAAGCGCCTTCTTGAATAGTGGTGTCTATTAAGGTTTTACTGTTAGAATTTGAACACAGTTAGATCCTTTAGTAGTCTGTAGAGAACATTAAAATATATTTTATAGGATAGCCTAAGTAATTTCCATTTTTATTCTTTTCTTGGATTTTATGGATTTACAAATTTAGCCTTCGTCCGAAGGAGTCAGAGTGTTCCACTTCCTTGAGCTTTGCTGAGCAGCTGTGAAGGTCCTCTTAAGTTTTTGTTCATTTTCCAGCGTGAAACTCGAATACTTAGTCCATGCGAGATCATGTACTACTGTGGGAAATAATGCATTCCTGCCGCCTCCGTATCATTGCGCGAAAGTCTGACAGAGGAAGGGAGGGGGTGGGGATGACCAGGGAACCCAGTGCCCTGTTTTACGCCTCCCCTCCTGTCCCGGAGTAATTATTAATCCTACCCTGCCTCTCAATTGCAGATGTCCTGGTTTGAATGACAAATTATATGGTCAGACTCTGAATAACTGTATAAACATCAGGCTGAGTTCAAGCCCACTTCAGATAAAGCATTATGAAAATTTAGGGGGGGTTGGAGTTGACTTCATTGAGAGTTGGGAAAGACCAAGTGTCTTAAATTGGACACTGTTACTGATAAGCATCAGGTGGCAAAGGGTGGCCATCTGGTTCTTGGAAACTCCCCAATGTAAATCAAAGTTTACAGAATTTCCTCTCTCCTTCTCGCTTCTTGCATGTTTTATAAACTGATGCCTAAAGGAAGGAGAGAGGGGCGCCAAGGCCAGCATTGTGTCTGCTCATCTTTGATTGAAACTGTCTTCAAGCAGCTGCTGGGATTTTTGTGTTTTTAAGTCAGATAAAAGAGAAACATTTGAGCTGTTTCCATCCCTTGATTTTTCTAAATCACTTAATCTTACTAAAAATACCGATTATGAAGTAAGAGAAAGGTTATAATTAATGTCAGATAGCTTGGAGAAAGTTTGAAGTTGTGTAGTTTTGCGTTCAGAAATGTTCCCGCAGGCTTTAATGATATAAAATTTAATCTGCAATACGGAGTAATCTGCTGCCCCTCTTTTCCTCCCATCACTGTTAACATCATTTCACTGACAAGAAACTTGTTAATCTTATAATCGAGAAATGCTTGTGTAAGCCAGTACAGATGAGACTGTTATTCTGGAATTGCTGTATCTAGTCTTTAAGACAGTGAAGGTATATGACTTCACCTTGTCTTTTCTTCCTGTTGGCACGGCAGTCACACAGGCTTGGTGAAGCACTGACTGTCTCTCCTTGGCCACATGCACCAGAAAAACATGCTGAGTGCTCGGGCAAGCCACGCGCTGTGGAATTGTCCGGCGGGCACCGTGCTGTGGACGGCGCTGCAGGTGGGGTCCGTCCTGCTGGAGTGAAGAACGGATGATCGCCCGCAATCGCAGGCTGTGCTCTGGTGAAGTAAGCCAGAATTCTCGCTTTATTTCATCTCATCAACCCTGGGGCGGCTGGACAAAATTTTACAAATGAGTGAAATCGTACACAGGTCTGGAAAAAGCATGATAGGGTTCAGATAACACTTCTGTGTGCAGGTTAGGAGTTAGTGTGGTCCAGGAGCTTGTGAAGAGGACGTTTTCCAGGCTGTGATGTCATGAAATGTCATTTCATATTTGTTTCATCTTAGTTGTGGGATGATAGGAATATGCTGATTTCTTATTTAACAGTGATTATTGTGTATAAGAACTCATCTTGCTATTTATTATTGTAAGCATTAAACAGTGGTCATAGTATAAATATTGAGGATATCAAGTATTTTTTTTGTGTGACCTAATGTGAAAACTAATGCCTCATTTCAGAATAATTTGGTGCAGTGAAAAAGAAAAAAAAGGCATGAAGCATGAAACATGCTAGTAATCTTGACAGGCAGGTTTCCTGATCTGAGGAACAGAAGATCAGATTACAGAATCTGTACAAGTGCCTTCCCCCTCTCTGCGAGTCTTTAAGTCTGTATAGTAGACTCCCGCTTGTTAGGACTGGAATCTCCTGGTCTCCGTGGTCTTTCTGCACATGTGCTGTTTAAACCAAGATGTTCATTCTTGGTCCTTCCCTCTTGCCCAGGATCTTGTTTGCTATATTAGAAGTTGGTTACTCTTGAGAAAGTAACAAAAGGATAATTTCTGACATATACTTTAGAGTTTAATGGTATGAAAATTAAGGTAGGAATATATAGATGGAGGTGGCGAAGGAAATGGCAGCCCACTCCAGCATTCTTGTCTGGGAAATCCCATGGACAGAGGAGTTTGCCCAGGCTACACTCCATGGGGTCGTGAGAGTCTTGGCGTCTAAACCAACACATACAGACGTAAGAATTTTTTCCTGCTAGATAATAGAGCATTCTGGTTATAGCTGGAAGTCAAATTCAAGTAGACAAATATCTACGAAGCTTCTAAATATGGACATGGCTCCCCTCTGAAAATGGGCATCAAAAATTTTGCTTTGGATGAACAGTGGATACGTTTTTACCAGGTGTTTTGGGAGATGAAATTGTATGTATATTTTCTCTGTGTGTTTGCCTTGAATTTGACAGTTAAAGGCAAATGCAGTGCTTATGTTTTTGCCAAAGTACAAGGCAAAATAGAAGGCTGAAAATTGTTATGTTGGCGGGCAAGAGGGCAGATTCTCTGCCAAATGGCTCTAAATGAGTTGATACAAGGAATTCAAATATTAGGTTTTGATGAAAGATTGTTGAATTCACTCAATGTTGCTGTTTCCTTTGGTATGCAAGCTAATTAGACGACAACAACTAATTGGACCAGTGGCTTAGACAGCTTGCCTCTTTTGGCATAGATGCCAGAGGGCGGTACAGTTGGTGTTACTGCTGGCCAGGAAGACATCCATCAAGGCTTCGCTGTTAATGTCTTCAGACCTCTCCTGGCCCACTCTCAGAGAACCTTGCCTTAAATGACTGTTGGTGACAAGGGGTGTCCCAGGATATCTCTACTGCTCTCACTGTCTGTAATACTGGTGTTATTTATGCTCACCTGTCTTAATGTATTTCAGCAATTGCAAGTTCTCCCACTCCAGAAAAACAGAGACATCCCCTCTTTGGGGAAAATAAACATGATTACAGAGCATCGTGCTTGGCGTTGAGTGGTAACTTGCCACAGAACAGATGACCACAGTCTTAACGCTGCATGGAAGCACCCAGAAATCCTGGTAAAGGTTTGGGCTCTTCGGGCGTGACCCCATCCACTCTGACGCAGCAGGTCTGGGAGGAAGCCGTGGAAGCCAGCGCTCCCAGCTTACCCGGACTGGAGCCTGCTTCCTTACGCAGCCGGAAGTCAGAAAGGACTGTCAAACCAAAGTGCTTATAAACAGTTTAAAACAAATTTGGTCTGTAAATAAGTACTTTAGAGTCAAACTTAATACTCCTCTGTCACAGTGATTTAGCCATGTTTGTTTATATAGTTACTTCTAAGATCAAACCAAATTAGTGTCCTGGCCACAGAAAACATATTTGAGGTTTACACCTTTTGTCTAAAGAACTTATTTATTATTCCTCAAGAAGAATGTATAAGATTTACTGTTAACTGAAAAAGGTTAGGACCATGTTGTTATACCGCTTAATTATTTTTAGTTATCCTTTTGCAATGCTGTAACACTTAGGTGCTTTATTCATATAACTGATAGGTTGGTTGGCCACTGTGTAATAAAGGTGTGATTTTTCAAAGCAGAACATGTTATCTTAAGGAAATGTTTGGCAGGTATGTTTAGACAGTTAGGGATTTCTTTGATATCATTCACAAGCTTAAATATCTTAATGATTTTTTTACAAAATCAATGCAATTAAAAAATTCTTTCAAAACCTGTTTAATGATGCTTGTTTAAAGGAAAGGGTTATCTTCTAGTTTCTTTTCAAACCTCAGACGATAGTGACAGGACTTAATAACGGTGATTACTTTGTGCCAGTTGCTCTCTTAAACTCTCATTTAATCCTTAACATTGACTCATTATGAAAAAAGTTAATGATCGCTTATGTATGTACCTTTCCTTTTCGTTATATTGGTTTTTTAAATTAAACTTTTGAGGTCCAGGTAACTGTAGATTCAAACAACAGCCATTAAGACAAGATACACGGATTCCTTGGACTCTTTCCAGGTCTTTCTATCCTTTTAACAGGGTCTTTCACAGAACAAAAATTTTAACTTTTGAGGAGGATTAGCTTATCAAGTTGTACTTTAGTCATCCACTAAAGTGTCAAGTGCTTTTGGTGTCAAGTCTGAGAATTCTTTGCCTAGTTTTAGGTCACCAAGACTTGGGGGTGTGGGCCCTGTGAGTTAGATTTTAAACTTCATTTCTTACTTGGGCATGATCATTTCTCACGGCCAGTAAACAAATGCTGATCCATCGCTGTTGAGTCCGGTCCATGTTTTGTTAGTGTTTTCTTAGTTTTGGGTCCCAGGACCTCATCTGCCTGTCCTGTCACATCCTTCCATCCCGTGTCCTCAGGCTCCTCTGCTCCGGCCTTGACAGCTTTCAGGCACGCTCTTCAGACACTGTGCTGACTGTCTCTGAGCTGGGCTTGTCCGCTGCTGCTGTCATGATTAGCCTGGGGTTTGGGGTCTGGGCGGGAGGAGCGCAGACCGTTCCCATGCCGTTTCCCGGCGTGTCGTGCCCAGGGCGCGTGCCCGCCGTGGCGTCGCTGCTGCGGTTCCCGTGTCTCAGGTCATGCCCGCCAGCGGTCCCCTCCCACCCACCCTGTAGCCGCCGAGGTCTGTGCAGCCCACCCGTCCCACTCACACGTGTTGCTCTGGTATATTTTCATCTTCATTTAGTTCTGTGTGCTTTATTTTCCTTGAGATGTCCAGTTCGGCACATGGGTTACTTTATACGAATGTTGTTGTCTAAAGGTTTGGGGATTTTCCTGTTGTGTGTTGTTGATTTCTAGTTTAAGTCCATTAAAGTGAAAATATACTCTGCAGTTCTTTTAAACTTTTTGAAATTTGTTTTATGACCCAGGATGTGGCCTGTCTTGGGGGCTTGGGCTCATGTAATCTGCTCTTGTTGTGTGGAGTGTTCTGCGTATGTTAACTATATGCTGATGGTTGATGATTTGTTCTGTTTTTCTATACCCATCTTGATTTTCTTTTATTTTTAGATAAGCCAGGTTTAGTTTTTAAATGTTTTCATGAAGTTTTTTTTAGTTCTCTCAACGACGGTCGGGGTACCTGTGTGGATACCCAACCACACAGACACTGGAAACTGGAACATTGGCACAAAACGGAGTAGAGAGCCTCACTCACCGAGTCAGCCGTTCGGTCACGAAACTGATGTTTGTGACTCCCTCACATGTGCCAGGGATCGTCTAGGTGCCGAGACACCAGTTCAGTCAGTTCAGTCGCTCAGTCGTGTCCAGCTCTTTGTGACCCCGTGGAGTGCAGCACGCCAGGCCTCCCTGTCCATCACCAACTCCCGGAGTTTACTCAAACTCATGTCCATGGAGTCGGTGATGCCATCCAACCATCCCATCCTCTGTCGTCCCCTTCTCCTCCTGCCCTCAGTCTTTCCCAGCATCAGGGTATTTTCCAATGAGTCAGCTCTTTGCATCAGGTGGCCAAAGTACTGGAGTTTCAGCTTCAGCATCAGTCCTCCCAGTGAACACCCAGGACTTATTTCCTTTAGGATGGACTGATTGGATATCCTTGCAGTCCAAGGGACTCTCAAGAGTCTTCCCCAACACCACAGTTCAAAAGCATCAATTCTTCGGTGCTCAGCTTTCTTTATAGTCCAACTC
>JADEYB020000011.1:2723267-2754312 GCA_015832495.2 Alces alces
GAGTTTACCCAAACTCATGTCCATTGAGTTGGTGATGCCACCCAGCCATCTCATCCTCTGTCATCCTCTTCTCCTCCTGCCTTCAATCTTTCCCAGCATCAGGGTCTTTTCCAATGAGTCAGTTCTTCGCATCAGGTGGCCAAAGTATTGAAGTTTCATCTGCAACATTAGTCCTTGTATTGAAGTTTCACCTTCAGCATCAGTCCTTCCAATGAATATTCAGGGCTGATTTCCTTTAGGGTGGACTGGTTGGATCTTCTTGTAGTCCAAGGGACTCTCAAGAGTCTTCCCCAACACCACAGTTCAAAAGCATCAATTCTTCGGCGCTCAGCTTTCTTTATAGTCCAACTCTCACATCCATGCATGACCACTGGAAAAACCATAGCTTTGACCAGACGGACCTTTGTTGGCAGAGTGATGTCTCTGCTTTTTAATATGCTGTCTAGGTTGGTAATGGACAAAACAGAAGGAAAACAAAACAAAACATGACTGGCCTGGGGTTTGCATTCTAGTGGAGGAAGAAGCAAGTGAAACAAATCAATAATATTGGATTCAGAAGGGAATAAATGCTGTGGAGTAAAGTCAAGCTGGGAAGGGGGCAGACATGGGTGCCAGTGAAAGGTAATGGGGTTGGTGGGGTGTGGTTTTGTTCTGACAGGGTGATGGGAGAAGAGCTCTCTGATAAGTTGACATCTGAGCAGAGACTTTAAGATGGTAAGAGATCAGGCTGTGTTGGTTTAGTTTCTCTGGGAGAGACGGGCTCAGGCAGGCGGTATGCTGGCATGCTGGAAGAGGCGGTCGTGTGGGTGCAGTGGGGGGCAGAAGGGAGCAGGTCAGAGCGGAGCAGGGGGCACCCTGAACCCCAAGGGTGTCATGAAGCCGTGAGCGTTGTGAGGTGGGAAGTCACTGGAGAGTTCTAAGCAGGGTGGTAACATGGTTTAGCTCTCATTTCAGGAGAAACGTTTGGTCATTTGTGTATATTTACTTGATCTGTTTCATAAAAGACAGTGGAGAAGTGGGAATTCAATGAATGGATTAATTTTTTTTTATATAAAAAAAGAGGAAGGCAGGCTAGATAATTTCAAAGTGTTTTTTCACTTCCCAAACCCCTTTACTTCTTTACCTTCCGTAAATCTAGAGCAGTCGATTTTTAACTTAAGAAGTGGGAGGGGTGCTGTGCAGTACCTAAACGCAACCCTAGTAGTGACCTTGGGGAAAGCCCTCAGCCCCTGTTGGGCAGTTTGACGCGCCGCCGTAGAGGTCTGTGGGGTTCCCTGGAGGCGCAGGTGGCGTCACAGCAAGAATAGCAAGGAGTGGGCCTGGGCCACGACGGAGCTCCGTCCCGGCCCGTCTTCGGGGGACGGCCAGGTGCTTCATGCCCACTCGAGCTGAGTGCTGGAACGGGGTAGTCACAGCAAGAACAGACACAGTCGTCAGGGCTGGTGAAGCAGGGGGGACGCAAGCCGCTGATGACAGAGACTGACGTGACACCGTTTTCAAACTGCCAGGGCCTTGTCACCGTTCTTTTTCTGACAGGTCGTTTCATTTAAGTTTCAGTGAAATAAGGACAAGAAAAGACAAGCATGAGAAAATCGTGTCTCACTGTGGGTAAAGAAGGAAATCATGATCACAGTGACTAAAGGCTACAGGAAATGTGCAAAGGTCGTTTTTCATGGATACCATGAAAAGTGGATTTTGCAGAGGTTGAACGCAGAGGGTTCATATGAGGTATGATCAAAATCCAGTCCAGTTCACCTTTTGAAAGAATTAAAGAATAAATACCAAGAATGGAAGAGTGCACACCTTGGGCCTCGTGTGGGGTGGTCTCAGCCTCTGTTAGAGTTTCTGAACTATACCCTACAGAGTCATCTGTGAACACAAGCTCATCAAAGTGTCATGAACTCTGCGTGTACATCTATTCAGAGTTAAACGCCCTTCTAGGGACATCTGCATGTGCATATCTTACACTTCGTTTGAATTTGAATCCTGCCTCTACTGCTAGACCAAAGAGTCCTTGTGGATACTAGCATGGAACAGATGACCTCATAATCCTCCGTGCCTGCTGTCCAAACAGCAGGGGCTCTGGGTGCTTTCTGATGCAACAGCTTAGGTAAGCTGCAACTGATCAGAAAGTCAGACAGCAGGACCATTAATAATAAGAATTATATTTTCTGATCCAAATGTCAAAATAATGGGATCTGACAGCACGTCAGAATCTTTGAAAACTGAGTGACCAGAGGATTCAGGGTATAAGCCCTTTGTATCTACAGAAGAAAATACTTTTTCTCAGGTTTGAAATCCTGTGTCCTAATTTGGGGGCTTCCTAGGAGGCACAGGGGAAAAAATCTGCATGCCAGTGCCAAGAGACAGAAGAGATGCAAGTTTGATCCTGTGTTGGGAAGGTCTCCTGGAGAAGGAAATGGCAGCCCACTCCAGGATTCTTGCCTTGAGAATCCCATGGACAGAGGAGCCTAGCAGGCTATAGTCCATGGGGCTGCAAGAGTAGGACATGACTGCACACACACTTGCACACACCTCCTAATTCACGTGTAAAATACAGTATGCACTGATTAGCGTATTTCGAGAAGGTATATCTCTATCGAAACTGTATGACCATGGCTCTTTTAAATGTGAAAACTCACATATGCCTATCTCATATTAAACATTTTATGATACATTTAAATAAGTATGAAAATAAGTGCAGTGGCTGAACAGATCTGGTCTAATAATACCAATTAGACAAATATATTTTATTATTTACCTAAAAAATAGACTCATGCTTTCAAAGAATCAGTCTTTGTGTACTCATTTTTATTTCTTTCTGTCTTCCCTATAGTTATGATTAAAGACAGTGTCCAGTAGTTTCAGAGTGGGGAGTAGCCCAAACATTCAGGCCTGACCCAGAGAGATAAATGTGTTAGTAATTCTGTGTGATTTCAGTGAACTAACTTTGTGCCAACAAGTGGGGAAAAAAATCAGTTTATTTTAAAAAGTCATATTCCATCACACAAAGTAACTTCCTTCCTAGTTTCTCCAGTTCTGACAGTAACCCTAATAGAAACGAAACGATGGCACTGATGAGGCAGCCACTCTGGGGCCAGGTTAGGCTGTTGCCCGGGACACCTTCTCTCTGGCAGAACACTGCCCTCACATGCACGCTGGGTTCGTGTGCAGGGAGCCCTGTGACAGGGGAAGGCCGTGCGGGTGATTTCTCTGGGTTACGGTGGTCACTTTGTCTCCACCACACATTCTAGCATCTCGTCATACGAGACTGGTGATGTCCTCTGGCTGGTCTTCTGAGTGTAATTCTGTTTGCCCCTGAAAATATAATAAGCTGGGTCGATGCCTTCTTCTCTTTCCCATGCCTGCATTCATAGATCCCAGTGCTGGAAGTCTAAGTGCATACACTTAAATGGACTCCCCCATTTTGCTTTTAAAGTGAATTAGGAGTCGTCTTATTTTCATTTACAAAAAAAATTACCAAATGATTATCCTTCTTGTTCTTGACCTCAGTGCTTTATCAGTAAGTCCCCCTAAAAAGGCCTCATTCAGAGACACAATATTGAGGCTGTCCTTGAAGAAACAGCAGAATCTCTGTTAATGCACTGTTACATTTTAATGTAATAAAATTCCTGATAGGGTTCAACTAGGTGTTTTCAGTATAATTGTAACAGATTTATGTGACTTTTTAAGTAGTGAGCTCTCCTGTAGCTCTATAATTTTGAAAATCATGCTGACCAGAATAACACTTCTTTAAATCTAATCAGAACTGCCAAGATAGTTTAAAAAATCATTCTTGTTTACAACCAGGAAAGGTCTGGAGGAGGGGGTCATTTAATCCACTTCACAAATATGGGATCTGAAATAGGGAAAGGTTAAATGGCACACAATAGACTGTCAGCACGTGTTTGAGCTTGTCCACCACAGTGAAAGTGCTAGGTAAATTGACAGAGTCAGGAGTGAAGCTGGATCATCCTGACCCTTCGTTTAAAAGCACCCTCAGTGAAGGAAGGCTTGCATCAGGCCATGAGGTGGACACCCGCACAGCAAGTCAAGGCAGAGAGGGGCTCTCTTGCCCACTCTGGCACAGAAGACAACCATCTCTCCTTTAAGATTGTTCGGCTCTTCACTGAAGCCATGTCTTCCACTGCAGAATTTAACTGTCTTGTGACTTCAGTAATAATCATGAAAATACATACTAAACCTCGTTAATATAAAGCCTAAACTATTTGGAAAAGTTGGTTTAAATTATCTGCTGCTTATTAAAGAATTTAATCTCTCTCTCTATATATATGTAATTATGACTGATTCATGTTGATGTATGGCAGAAACTACTGTAAAGCAATTTTCCTCCAATTATTAAAAAAAGAATTTAATCTCTGAAGAAACAAATTTTCTTTTTCTTAAAGTAGCAATCTTAGTTTGTGATTTTTAACTCAAATCCCATGAGTGATTAATGAAAGGGCTGCTGCAGCATCCTTTAAAGGACTGTTCTCATCTCTTAGAAAGTTACTGATGGGCACCACTCAGAAACTGAACAAATCAATTCGCAACAGTGTTAAAATTGACCTAAAAGTGGGAATCACTAAAGACAGAGGCTCAAATACTCAGGGCAAGCAGCTACAGCAGATAGATGTCCATGCCCTGGGTTTTCTTCTTTGCTGATAGCTTGTGCTAGAAAATAATGCATTCTGTCTCAACAAGGTACAGATAAGATGTAATGAAAGTAAAATTGGCTAATTTTGCTTTAGGTAAGGACACTCACAACGTATTGTGGATTTCATTAAATAGAAGGCAAGACTTTTTCATTCAGTTGTTTGTAGTGAAATGAGTGAGTGGGTCAGTCTTGTCCTCCCCTTTGCAACCCCGTGGACTGTACAGGTCATGGGATTCTCCAGGCCAGGATACTGGAGTGGGAAGCCGTTCCCTTCCCCATTGGTTTGTGATGCTGTCCCTAATGGACAAGTTCGGCTTAGTAGTAACCAGAATCAAGCCGCACTTCTCAGCCACTCCAACTACCATGGTGGTGTCTTAGCTGGCTTGTCGTGAATAGATTGAAGTTATATATTGATCGACCCAATTTCTTTCTTTTTACTAGTTTGCGGTGTTTGTGCTGGTTTCCTGTAAGCAGGTCTTAATTAGCAATGATTTGTAAGTCCCTGTTCCTGTCAAGACAGGCAGAAATCAGTCTTGGCATATAAAGTTGGCAGGCTGGCCAATAAAAAAAGGCCTATAATGTTGGGACTAATTTTTTCTAAAGAAACTTTTACGAGGTCAGATCTTTTTATTTTGATGTGTAATAACAACATATGCTGATGAAAGTTTGTGGATTAAATCACAAACCAGTTAAATTCTGTTTGTTTGGAGGGTACAGATATCACCACAAATAACAGATCAGTAAATGTATCTCAGGAATCAAAAATAAGAGAGAATGGAGTGCTGAATGGAAAAGCTGTTAGACATTAAAGAATGATGCAGTTTTCTGAAATAGTGTTAGTATTTGCCCTGAAGATGATCAAAACAAAGCTTAACCCTGCCTGTGAAAGTGAGGTTTGGCTCTGCTAAAGGTCGTGTGTGATTTCTTAAGCAGTTTCCTCCGTGTCCGCTGTGAGATACCCGTCGCATTAAGTGGCAGGGCAGGATTGCAGAGCGGGCCCTGGAGTCCAGCCAGCTCACCGTCCTTGAAGCTCTCTGGAATGCTGTGTAGATGGCAGAAGGCCGTCCAAACAGCCGCTGCACGGGCATCTCAGCTCGGGGATCACCGCCCCGGCTGACAGAAGTGCTCTGAGGGCACGCCAAGCCCTGGCATCAGAGGATGAAACGGCTCAGGGCGGCCAGGGAACGGGCGTCTCGGGAGTGCAGTAATCAGAAATGAAGGGGCTTCTTTATACCAAAGCCTCTGACGACAGCGTGAACCTAAAGCGATTGCTTGCAAACGGGGACAGAATACATGAATAATAGTTGCAGTTCAACTCAAAGGACAATTTAATACAGGCATCATGAAAAGGATTAATTAAATACTTCCTTTAAAGCAGTTCAGAAGCCATTAAAATTATCTTTCATTATCAAGATAGCAGCAACCTCAACTAGTTATCAAAGACAGAAATTTAAATTATGTTGGTTTGGATAAAAAATAATAACAAATGCCCAAATGTAGTTTTCTAGTGTAGAAATGTCCCTCCCTCTTGTAGCATAAGACATCATTCTGAACGTGCTTAGATAAATTGTGGAGTCAATTTATTCATAGTTTTCTGTGACATGAAACCAAAATCTTTTTCATTAGAAATATTGTATTTTATTGATAGGGACATGGGCTGTTTGCCTGTCCATGTGCCTTTGAGTAAATCATATTGGTTTAATAATATAGAATAATTTAGTTTAAAAGTTCTGTAGCATAAGAGTGTAACATCACACTTGAAGAAATGAGAAAAAGCCAGAAGGATCCAGAGGAAAGTATATTTTCAGATATAGCCAGTCCCCTAACTTAAAGCAAGTTATATCCCCAAATTTCTTCAAAATATGTAACAGAAACTTAGAATGCACTTTTCCAAAGGATAATAAAAAGCAGATAGGTTCCCAGACTGGCTCACAGGTGCCAGTTTAACATGTAAAGTACCTAAAGTGGACATTCACACTTACAGCCTAAGATAACCGCTGGGGCAGTGTGTGTGTGCGCTCAGGCGCGCCCAGCTCTTTTCTAGCCCAGGCACTGTAGCCCACCTGGCCCCTCTGTCCGTGGGGTATCCCGGGCAGAATGACGGAGTGGCTGCCGTTTCCTCTCTAGGAGGTCCTGCCGGCTCAGGGGTCAAACCCACGTATGCAGTCGCTGCTCTTCGGGCACTCTGTCGTGTCCGACTCTTTGTGACCCCGTGGACTGCAGCACGCCAGGCTTCTGTGTCCTTCACTGTCTCCCAGAGCTTGCTCAAACTCATGTCCATCCAGTCAGTGATGCCATCCAACCAGCTATCTCATCCTCTGTCCCCCCTTCTCCCCTACCCTCAGTCTTTCCCAGCATCAGGGTCTTTTCCAGTGAGTCAGCCTTTCACATCAGGTGGCCAAAGTATTGGAGTTTCAGCTTCAGCGTCAGTCCTTCCAATGAATATTCAGGGTTGATTTCTTCCCTGCCCACCAGAGCAAAAACCCAGTTTTACCCATAGCCAGTGCCTCCCTTCAGGAAGCTTGCACAAGCTTCTTAGCCTCATCCATCAGAGGGTAGACAGAATAAAAACCACAGTCACAGAAAACTAACCAAAACGATCACATGTATCACAGCCTTGTGTAACCTGATGAAACTATGAGCCATGCCATGTAGAGTCACCCACGATGGCTGGGTCATGGTGGAGAGTTCTGATAAAATGTGGTCCACTGGAGAAGGGAATGGCAAACCACTTCAGCATTCTTGCCTTGAGAACCCCATGAACAGTATGAAAAGGCATGTCTCCAGAGTCTCCTGCATTGGCAGGCGATTCTTTACCGCTGAGCCACCTGGGACACTCCAGCCACTGTGAATACATACCATTAATTAAGCAAAACGGAAAAAAATTGAGAAATAGGCAATAAAATAGTCAAATATTAAATGATCCCTTTGCAGAAAGGCTGTTCAAAAGAAGGTGATTCTAAAACAGTAGCTTGTAAAAACGAACAGAGGGTACAGATAATGTCTGTAACTAAAATCACAGGATAATGTGATCCAGCAGTGAGGAAAAGGTTAGTTCCCATTAGAGCAGATACAGAGTTGTTTGCAAATTTTGGAATCTGTTTTGAAATTTGTATTGGAGTAGGGCAGGTGTTTTAAAAGTTATGATTAAGGGAAAATTAGAAGCCTCTGCTTATCTCTTAGCCAGTTGACCTCTTTCTCATTGTATATATTGATGCTCGTTGGTGATTTCAGCTACTTCTAATGTTTAATCATCATCTATTTGCAGGACTTCCAAATCTATACTCCTAATCTATAGCTTTTCATGTATATTTGCTAGTGTGTGTGTTCAACTATCTACTGAATATTTCCACACGGATGTTCCCCTGACACTTTAAATTCACTGTGTCCAAACCCCAAAATGTTACTGTACGTAAAACTCTTCAGCTTCTCTTTTTTGCCTTGGGGTAAAGTATATGAACTCTTTAACTTGAATTACAATCCCTTGATGATTTACACATGTCTGTCCCAGTTACCTCTTACCTCCTGGCACAATGAAGGGCTGACCTTCTAGCAATTTAGTGGAGGAAAAAAAAAAAAGCACATGCCACCTCTTCTCTTGTTTGGTCCTTCACACATGCTTTTAAAAGTAAAAGAAGCTGTAGAAAAACACAATAAACTTATAACAGCTGTTTGTTTTGAAGTGTATAATTTCCTTGGGTTTGTAATCCTAAATGCTACTCAAGCCATGGATTTTAATTACCTGCGTTCAAGGAAACCCATGTTGACCTGAAACACACTACCTGCCAGATATTTCCCCAGCAAAGAAGAGCTCATACGATCAGCAGAGAATTGCAGCTCACAGTCCACAACCATAGTGAGCCACAAGCCACCTGCAAAGTCCCTGACCAATGAAATAAAATGCTCTTATAGAGGGAAAGACAGTTGGGAGGGCTGTAATAAACAGAGTCAATGGCTTTTGTTGGCTGAGTCCTTGCCTGGAAAGAAGAGCAGCTTTCTCCTTCCTGCCGGGCTCTGCCGTCTTCACGGGCTGTGATTTACTATGCTCACAGTAAAGTCAGGCACTTAGCTTTTTGAAGGATGAGTACTTGTAACATAATTTAAATTATGTTATTTTGTTACATTTTGTAAGCTGTAGATAATAAAGTTGTTAATCCTGGAGATTATCAATAAGTATAAAATCTCTCATGACATAGCCACTGTTTTAAAAACATGGGTTATTGTACCTCCTACACTGTTTGTGGGGATGTAAACTGATGCAGCCACTATGGAAAACAGTATGGAGGTCCCCCCAAAACTAAAACCAGAGTTGCCTTGTGATCTGACAACACTCTTAATTCAAATGATTCCTGCACCCATCTCCACAGCAGGACCGTTCACAACAGCCAGGGTGTGGAGGCAACCTCTGTCCGCTGACAGAGGGATGGATAAAGATGCGGGGTGTGTGTACATACACATACGTGTGTGTGCATATACGCGCACACACACACACAGTGAAACACTACTCAGCCACAAAAAAGAATGAAATCATGCTCTTTGCGGCAACTTGTGTGGACCTGGAGATGGTCATGGTGAGTGAAGTCAGGCAGACAGAGAAAGACACGTACAGTGATAGCGTCAGTGTGTGGCATCTAAAGTGACACAGATGAAGCTGTCTGCACACAGAGACAGACCCACAGATGTAGAGAGCAGCCTTCGTTGCCAGAGGGCCGTGGGGGTGGGGGACGGAGGGGCAGGCCTGGGTGGCAGCTGCAGACGTTTCACAGAGGAAGGACGGGCTGTGAGGCCCTGCCGAGTTTCGCCCGGGGTGGGGGCGAGCTGGAGGGCCGTGGGGCCCTGTGGCCGGCAGCCGCCCGCCCCTGCCGCTCAGCCTGCGTCTTCCCTCCACCTCCAGGTCACAGTGGCCTGAGACACTGGAGACTGGTGTCTAACGGTGTTAACATAACCAACAACAGACCCAAGAAAGCGCACTTATTTCCATCTAAAAGTCAGTCACTTACCCGAAGCAGGACTTGATGAATCGAGCTCCCCAAAAGAACAAATTACCTGTGAACTGAATTCTCATTGGAAGAAAAAAGTACCAGCAGGCGTTTCTAAGTGGTACTTGTAAGGTGCTGTGTTTTACAAGCAATCTGTCCCCTCCTGAACTGATCCTCTGTAGTTCAGACAGGCAAGAGCTGCCCTGCTCCCAGCCTTTCAGCCGGCAGGATCCTGGCAGGACAGCCCCGAGGAGCCGTGCAGAGCTTGGAGAGAGTGACTAGGAGACACACACGCACAGACACTCGCCCACATCCACCTCCTCCTCCACCACCACCGTCACCACCTTAGAGACTGAAAAATAAAGAGAGAAGTTCAATCCTGTGCTTGCAAAAGCCCCCTTAACCTGTTTTCTCTGAGACACTGTGCGTAACCTAATGGCTTATGATCATTTGCCATTTTCTGTTCGTGGACAGTAGAGTTTATAGATTTACTGAGAGATTGGATAGCTTTTCTCATTTTGCCGGTGGGCTATGTTTCTGCACATTTCTTTCTACGTTTGCCTAGAAGGAAACCATATCTGATGGTCTGATGTGAACCCAGTGCTACTCTACATTGTAACCTAACCTTTAATCTATAAAATAAAAATAACACTGCTAATACAATCTTCAGACTGTTTTAAATGTGAGAAAATAAAAGAGATCAACGGGGCGATTAAGTCTTCCTTAGGAAAGAAGGTGGAATAAAGCGCGCTTGCAGTGCAGGGGGTGGGGAGCAGGACCCGGCGGGGCAGCAGAAAGCCTGTGCGGGCCTTCAGGCGGCCCCAGCCGGCTTCCCGAGAACGGAGGTGCAGTTGAGTTCAAGCAGGTCCCAGCTTCTACGCTAGTTATGTATCACACTGTGCTCTGTCCAGCTAAGCGTTTAGAGCCTGGAATTCACTTACCCAATTTAATTATTTTGTGTACTGTTCTTAAAGTCCCATGATTGTTCATTAAAAAAAAAAAAAAGTAAGCCGCAAAGTACCTGAAATACGGAATATCGTTAGCAATCCAATTCTGAATCAAGGGAAAGAGCCCTCGCAGGTGTAGTTAAAGAAGCCAACAGCCGTCTCTCCACTGTCGGTGTGCGCCGAGGACCCCGGAGATCCCCGTCCCTGCCGGCGGGCGCCTGAGCAGGGCGCCCGGAGGCGAGGCCCGGCCGCTGCTCAGGAGGACTTCCGGGCGGGAGGGCGCCCGGGGAGGGCGGGGGTCCCGCCATCAGCCCGATCCGGCTCCGGGTCTCCCTCTGGGGTCCCGGGCGCTGTGCCCGCAGCCGGCACACAGGGCGGAGGCCCGCGGCCCCCTGCCCGCAGCGACCGCGGTGACGCGGCCCGCGGAGCCTGCTCGCAGAAATCTTAGCTAGCGGACGTTGTGGTGGGGTTTTCTGTTCCCAGTAGAGAAGTTTTGGAGGGTGATGGTCTCTCTTTTCCATGGTACACACATTCTCTTGGTGTTTCTCCGTCTGCATTCTAGGTAGAGTCGCCGCTCTAGCCCCGCTCTGGTTGGGCCGTGCGCTGGCCCGCAGGCGCCGCCGCTCAGGCTCACTCGGAGCGTTGTCTGGCAGACTGGCCCCTGCCGCCCCGGGCTCTGCGCGCTCTGCGCCTGCCTGGGCCCCGCTCGCCCTCACCCCTTCCAGACTCTCAGCTGAGATGCCACCTCCTCTGCCGGCTGCCTCGCCCGGTAGCTGAGTCCCTCAGGAGGGTGGCCTCCTGCCCAGAGTTTGGCACTGGGCCTGATAGTGAGAACCCCGTGAGTACACAGTCCTGGAGAAGCCAGCGGGAACCTGTGGAGCATTTCTTCAGGTGTGACGAGCTGCTTTATAGCTGGCATTTTAAAGTCCGCAATGCTTTACTAGCTCCCCAGACAGACACCCAGGCTCATGACGAAACAGTATGAAAACACTTTTGAAAGGAGCCTCTCCAAGGTACACGTGCTTGTATGGCAGCTCTGATACTGAAGAAGCCCTTCTGCATGTGAGGAGCTCATAGACAACACAGCGTTTGCACAGATGTTAGCAAACCACTGCTACTGAAGGGGTAGTAACGGGAGTGAGAGATTTGTCAAACAAGCTCAGCGTTAATACTCTTCTTCTGTTAAGTAAATTTTAGGTCCGTCAAACAAACAATATTTTAAGTTAAAATATCAGTTATCCACTTTGATTAGTTCAGTTTCCAGAGCTTCAGCCAAGTTGTCTAACTTCTGTACTTTTTCTTCTATGCCTATACTAATTCTCTTGCAGCCTTTTAAAATCTACACACCTTTTAAATTTAAGTAAATACATTTATGACACATTAATTAAAAAAAAAATTTGAGAGCTACCTGCAAGCATTTTGCTGCCGACAGCTGACACAGTCTGAAAAACATGAGTTTGACCTGCTGGTCAGTGCAGAGAAGGGGTTTGGTTACATAGCACACATGCTATTGAGGTTGCAAAGGACGAATATCTATCTCATATTCAGCTCTAGTGTCCACGTGTATATTGTAGGAGTAATTAGTACCACAGCGGAATTTTTCAGGTGCAGCACACATAGCTTTGAAACTTTAAAAATAATTTAAAAGCATTTTCAGTGAAATTTCTATATACAGTAGTGAAAGTAAAATGTGTATGATTTTAAAGTAAACTGTGGTATTCTTTTACTCTTCATTTGTGGTTAGCTTTGAGTATATTCTGCTTACTGGCTGAGTTTCCTTTTTAGACAGGTGTATAAACATGTCTTTGAGCTCACTTTGTGTTCTTATTTTAAGAAACTCGTGTGGTTTCCTGTTCTGCTTTTAAATACCTCTCAGCTGTAGCCATAAATCTCACATTATAGCAGATTAAGAAAATATCATGGGAGGAATAGCTAACTTTAAGATAGCAGAAATAGAGGTTGGACGTTGGTAATGACTGTGTGTGTCCTCACTAGTGTGAATGTAGTTATATGTCTGGTTGTTTCTAGGGATAAAAATGAGATTAATTACAGGTCTTCATTTGCTGCAGGCATACATATAAGAGATGTGTAAAAGCTGTTGAAAACTTGATATTTCAAATATTATTAAGATTTTTAAAATAACATGTATTAAGCTAGTGACTAAGTGGGTGAAGAATCCACCTGCAATTCAGAAGACGCGGGTTTGATCCCCGGGTCAGGAAGTTCCCTGAGAAGGAAATGGCAACCCACTCAGGTATTCTTGCCTGGAAAATCCCATGAACAGAGGAGCCTCGCAGGCTACTGTCTATGGGGTCGCAAAGAGTCAGACATGACTTAGCTACTGAACAACAACAAATATACCAGGTGCTGTATTAAGCACCTTATCTGTTATTTCATTTAATTGTCTCAAAACCCGAAGGGAGATAAGGAACTGAGACTTGAAAAGTGTAAAGTAGCTTGCTGGAGGTCGCCTAGCTAGTGAGGTGCGCAGGTGAAATTTCACACACAGCGTTGGATCCCAGGACCTGAGCTCCATACACTTTCCATTTCAGATTCTAAAGACCTTCTTTCACCAGGTCCTCCCAGTATTCTGTGCAGTATCGCAGAAAAGGATCCCGTAGATAAACAGGCCACGGACTGATCTAGTAGATGTGAAAGTCACACTCCTGGTTTCTTTCACGTTCAGGCTTTTGTACATCTTCAAACTCTGGTCTCCTAAAGGTGGAAATAATATTGATCTCACTGTGAAAATAATCAGGCAGCAGTACCGTAAACTATCACTAATGATTACCTAGAATTATTATAGCAAGCAACATCGCAGGGTAGCATTCTTTAGATGCAGACGGAAGCGTGCATACACGGCTGCTCTTGCTTCGGTGCTCTTGCCGAAGGAAGCGATTTCATCATTCTGGATGTGTGGGTCCCCGGGCCTCGCCGATGGAGGACAGGGCAGATCCCATCACGGTCAGGGGTTGGATTTCCCGGTAGGCTTGTCAGCTGTCCACCCTCAGAGACAGAAGGTGGGCTCAACGCCAGCCGGCTGCATGGGATGTTTGGGTGAATCTAGTGATAGGAGAGAAGCAAGGCTAACACCCAGGTCTAGAAGAGATGCTTGAGACTGAAGCTAGTAAGAATACACGTAAAACGTCTAAAGTAAATTACATACAGGAAAGGTCTGCCAAAGCAGCACATCTGGCTTGTGATTTGAAAGACAAGTGTCTCCATACACAGTGTTAGGTAGTGGCCCACCTGAAATTTATTCAGTGGAAGAAATCTACAAATGTGTGTGTTACAGTAGATGACATGCACCATGCATACATTTATTAATAATTTATATACATTCCTTTATATACTTAAAATACTTTTGGATTATGTATTCCTTATTGTATCATGTTTTACTAAACAGTATATTACTGAATATTGTTTTATAAAACCCACATATACTCTATAGGCTGTTTATGGACTCTTTAGTAAGAGTACTTTGACTATATACAATTTTTGCCTTTTGCACTAACTTTAGAATCAACCTACAAGTTAGCTTTGACTCTAGAGTACAGAAATAAGGAGACTGGTATTGTAGTAACAACCATAGTAAGAAGGGGCATTTCACGGATCTGAGCATGTTACAGTTTAAAAAATTTGCAGTGTGTTTGCAAATATCCAAGAGCAAAGATGTCCTAATTATAGATAGCTGGTTCTTCATACAGAAACATGCAGAGAAAAGGGAAAGATACTTAATATTAGCTAATAGTGGCATGAGAGACATTCACTAAAAACCCATCTGAAGCGTAATTTGACTGCCTAGTAGAGTCTAGCGGAAAGGAGGAGGCCTCCTCTCTGCCTGTATAACCATTGCGTATTTCTCATGCGGTTACTGTTGTCTGACTTGTGTATGTTGCTGTCCACACCCTCTTACCAGGTTATGAACACATTAAAGAGGAAGCGTTTTTCACCCTGTGGTCACTTTAGTGCCTGAACTGAGGGTACCAGCATCTCAGAACCATCAGATGAATTTTTCTGTTTCTTGGATGAGGTAGCATTCTTATGGCAAATTAAGAAGTGATTTACTAGCTTGTAAATCAACCTCTTGTGATTTTGGAAAGCACAGATTAATTTCTCAGAGTTGATTCCCTTGGTGAACTGATAAAATGAGACTTCAGTGGCATGTACATGTGTCAGACCGGGACGGAGGGCAGTGCACGAACGCTTTCCTGGTGTGAAAGGCCTGTTTCTCTCTCCAGTGTGTATCCATGGGACTTCATGCTCAGCCAGCCTCTTCCTGAGCCATGTGCTCTGATATCGCGTCACATCTTGTGATGTCCAAATGGGAATCAGAGTGTAGATTTCTTTTTATTCTTTTTATTTTTGTCTTTTATTATTATAGAAAAACATAACTCTCCACTTCTTGAATGGATTTTAATGTATATAAATATAGTAAAGGAAGAAAATCTCTTTGTATAATCTAGAGATTTAAACAATTAGACTGACAAATGAACAAAAGTAGTAATTTTATTAACAATCCTTAAGGGCAAGAGGCAGCAGTTTCTGGCTTGAAAGTCCCAGCAAATCTGATCTGTATACTGTGAGTGCAGTTCACAGGATGGTTTTATAAGTTGCAAGACAGTGGGTTTTACTCTGAAGCTATATCCTGAAAGGATAAAAATGAACTTAGAAAAAAAAATGAACTTAGAGCCAACATTAACAGGTGATAATTAAATTATGGGTTATGCATGCTTAATGTCATAGACTAAGGCAAGATGTGACACCTGGAGGCCTTTAACTTTAATAATTGGAGTCAGTGTCTGAAGTAGGATTTTATAGGGGCTTCCCAGGTGGCGCTAGTGGTAAAGAACCCACTTGCCAATGCAGGAGACATAAGATGCACAAGTTCAATCCCTGGGTTGAGAAGATCCCCTGGAGGAGGGCATGACAACCTGTTCCAGTATTCTTGCCTGGGAAATCACATGGATAGAGGAGCCTGGTGGGCTACCGTCCATGGGGTCACAAAGACTCAGACACAACTGAAGCGACTTAGAACGTATGCACCATAGCATGTTAACGATGGTCGGTTAGTAGTAACTCAGAAAGCAAACTATTTTCTTACTAAAGCATGTTTTACTAAATCAGATTCATACCTATACATTTAAATGTACAGAATAATTTATAGGTGGTAATCTGTCTTTTTAAAAAGATAAATAAAAAGAATAGAAAACATTTGTCAGATTTTAAACTCAGTGAGTTTGAAAGACCCATGATTGATTACCTTCGTAGTCTAAAGAACTGGGTACAAGAAAAATTAAACCATTTAATTTTATTATTAAAGATGAAAAATCCCCAGTTGAAATGTTTATTCTATTACAAAGATTTTCTGCCATGTAAGTTTGACTTAATGTTTGAAGTATTAGATGGTTATTCCACATTAATTATATAGCAATGCTATAGGCTTCATGTAGGAATTGTATCACAGTAATGACAGTCCTCTTTCCAAAAACAGGATGTAGCTTCAGAGTAAAACCCACTGTCTTGCAACTTAAAATCTTAAAAAACCTTAAAAACTTAAAAAATCCTGCAAACTGCACTCACAGTATACAGATCAGATTTGCTGGGACTTTTAAGCCAGAAACTGCTGCCTCTTGCCCATATGGATTGCTAATAAAACTACTACTTTTGTTCATTTGTCAGTCTAATTGTTTAAATCTCTAGATTATATAAAGAGATTTTCTTCCTTTACTATATTTATATACATTAAAATCCATTCAAGAAGTGGAGAGTTATGTTTTTTTGTTTTGTTTTATAGAACATTTAGTTAATATTTGCATTTACAGTGCTTTAAAACATAACAGTTATCACATTAACTTTAAAATACTTGATGTTATTTACTTGTATTTTGGGCTTTTGTTAAATAATCTCATCCTCTCCTAAGAGGTTCATACTGTTATGACTAGAGTGAGCATTTATTTATCAGCCAAACTTTTGGGGAGTGAGAGGGAACACTTATTCAAAATAAATCTGCCAGGACAATGTGTAAACCAGGGTGTATGTCACCCAGTGTAATAGTAGACCGTTACAATATTATGATACAGTACCTGCACTGTTATCCACCTGGATCATCAAAGCAATGCATCTGTGGTGAAAGGCTTTCAGAATCCCTGTTTGGGAAAGCTGGACCACACTGCTGTGAGGTCTGGGTCTTCCTCGTCTTCAGGTCTCTCCAGGACTTGCTCTTGTTGTCGTTTTCACTAGGACGCATCCATCATCTTGTGCCCAGCACGTGAGGATGAAATGGGTGGAACCTCGGGCCGCAGACCAGGAGAGCCGTGTGCTGGAGTTGTGTAGCCGTGGTGGGAATGAAGGGGCTTGGGGACCAAACAGGGAGGCCAGGTTCTCCTTCCTGGTTAAACTCCGAGGGAGCGTCTGTTACGGGATGGCCAGAATTTGAAACACCAGTTCGGTGTTTTACTCAGTACCCACTAAGAGAAAGACAGTGACCATTCATAAGATATGACTGATAAGGGACTCATCTCCAACACAATCAAACAGCTCATACAACTCAATATCAGAAAGACAAACCACCCGATTAAAAAATGGGCAATAGAACTCAACAGACATCTTTCTGAAGGAGAAATGCAGATGGTCAGCAGCACAGCACCCTTAATTGTGTGGGAAATGCAAGTCAGAACCACAGTGAGATGCCACTGCACAGCTGCCAGGACGACTGTTATCAGAAAGAACACAAATGTTGATAAGATTGTGTCGAAAAAGAAATTATGGTGCACTGTCGATGGGATATAAGTTGGTGCAGCCACTGTGAGAAACGGGATTGCAGATTTCTCAGAACACTAAAATAGAAGTGCGCCGGTGTCGAGTTGCTTCAGCAGCTCTGACCCTCCGTGACCCCGTGGATGTAGGATCTTCCCGACCCAAAGATCAGGCTCGGGCCTCTTATGCCTCCTGCGCTGGCGGGCAGGCTCTGTGCTGCTGGCACCACCGGGGTCCCGAGGACCAAGCAGCCCCGCTGGGCGCCTGGTGTCCTGGACCCAGTAATTCCTCTCCTGGGTATACCCCAAACACAAAAGCACTTAATTTTAAAAGCTATATGCGTTCCTGGTGTCCATAGCAGCACTAGCTACAGTAACCAAGATATGGAAGGAAACTGTGTCCACCAATAGATGAATGGATAAGAATGTGGTACGCAGTGTACAATGGAATATTACTCATCCATAAGAAAAGAGTGTCATTTGCAGCAACAAGGATGAACTTGACCAGCCTTGTGTTAAGTGTTATTTCAGAAAGACAGAAAGAAAGACACACACTATATGATATCAGTTACATGTGAAATCTAAAAATGCCACAAACCAGTCAATACAACAAAAGAAGCAGACTCAGCAGATAGAACAAACTAGGGTTACCCACAGGGAAAAGGGTGTGGGGAGGGGCAGTAAAAGGCTGGGACTAAGAGGGACCAACCATCAGGTCTCAAATAAGCTGTGAGCCTGCACACCACACAGGGAACATAACCAGTATGTTCTTGCTGTTCAGTGGCTCAGTCACGTCCGACTCTTTGCGACCCCATGGACTGCAGCACAGCAGGCCTCCCTGGCCTACCCCATCTCCCAGAGCTTGCTCAAACTCATGTCCATTGAGTCAGTGATGCCATCCAACCATCTCATCCTCTGTCGTCCCCTTCTCTCACCTTCAATCTTTCCCAGCATCAGGGTCTTTTCCCATGAGTCTTCTTCACATCAGGTGGCCAAAGTATTGGAGCTTCAGCTTCAGCATCAGTCCTTCCAATGAATATTCACAGTTGATTTTCTTCAGGATGGACTGGTTTGATACCTTTGCAGTCCAAGGGACTCTCAAGAGTCTTCTCCAACACCACAGTTCAAAAGCATCAATTCTTTGGCGCTCAGCTTTCTTTATAGTCCAACTCTCATATCCATACATGACTACTAAAAAAACCATAGCCTTGACTAGACAGACCTTTGTTGGCAAAGTAATGTCTCTGCTTTTTAATATGCTGTCTAGGTTGGTCATAACTTTTCTTCCAAGGAGCAAGTGTCTTTTAATTTCACGGCTGCAGTCACCATCTGCAGTGATTTTGGAGCCCAGAAAAATAAAGTCTTCCATTGTTTCCACTGTTTACCCATCTATTTCCCATGAAGTGATGGGACCAGATGCCGTAGTCTTAGTTTTCCGAATGTTGAGTTTTAACCCAACTTTTTCACTCTCCTCTTTCATCAGGAGACTTCTTTAGTTCTTCTTTGCTTTCTGCCATAAGGGTGGTGTCATCTGCAGATTTGAGGTTATTGATATTTCTCCAGCAATCTTGATTCCAGCTTGTGCTTCATCCAGCCCAGCGTTTCTCATGATGTAAGTTTAAGCAGGGTGACAGTGTACAGCCTTGTACCTTTTCTCTCTTTGAAACCAGTCTGTTGTTCTTTGTCCAGTTCTAACTGTTGCTTCTTGACCTGCATACAGGTTTCTCAAGAGGCAGGTCAGGTGGTCTGCTGTTCCCATCTCTTTCAGAATTTTCCAGAGTTTGTTGTTGCCCACACAGCCAAAGGCTTTGGCATAGTCAAGAAAGCAGAAATAGATGTTTTCCTGGAACTCTCTTGCTTTTTTGATGATCCAACGGATGTTGGCAATTTGATCTCTGGTTCCTCTACCTTCTCTGAAACCAACTTGAACATCTGCAAGTTCACAATTTATGTATTGCTGAAGTCTGGCTTGGAGAATTTTGAGCATTACTTTACTAGCGTGTGAGATGAGTGCAATTGTGCGGTAGTTTGAACATTCTTTGGGACTGCCTTTCTTAGGGATTGGAATGAAAACTGATCTTTTCCAGTCCTGTGGCCACTGCTGAGTTTTCCAAATTTGCTGGCATATTGAGTGCAGCACTTTCACAGCATCATCTTTCAGGATTTGAAATAGCTCAACTGGAATTCCATCACCTCCACTAGCTTTGTTCCTAGTGATGCTTGCTAAGGCCCACTTGACTTCGCATTCCAGGAGGTCTGGCTCTTGGTGAGTGATCACAGCATTGTGATTATCTGGGTCATGAAGATCTTTTTGGTACAGTTCTTCTGTGTATTCTTGCCACCTCTTCTTAATATCTTCTGCTTCTGTTAGGTCCATACCATTTCTGTCCTTTATTGTACTCATCTTTGCTTGAAATGTTTCCTTGGTGTCTCTGATTTTCTTGAAGTGATCTCTGGTCTTTCCCATTCTGTTGTTTTCCTCTATTTCTTAGGAAGGCTTTCTTATCTCTCCTGGCTATTCTTTGACACTCTGCATTCAGATGGGTATTTCTTTCCTTTTCTCCTTTGCTTTTCGCTTCTGTTCTTTTCACAGCTATTTGTAAGGCCTCCTCAGACAACCATTTTGCTTTTCTGCATTTCTTTTTCTTGGGGATGGTTTTGATCACCACCTCTTGTACAGTGTTATGAACCTCCATCCATAGTTCTTCAGGCAGTCTTTCAGATGTAATCCCTTGAATCTATTTGTCACTTCCACTGCCTAATCGTAAGGGATTTGGTTTAGGTCACACCTGAATGGCCTCGTGGTTTCCCCCCGCTTTCTTCAGTTTAAGTCTGAATTTTGCAGTAAGGGAAAAAAAGATAAAAAAAAAAAAAACCCAGTATTTTATAATAATTATCAGTGGAGTAAAACCTTTAAAAATTGTGAATCATTATTGTACACTTGTAACTCATGTACAATAACTACACTTCAATAACAAGTAGATAAAGTAAAAAACAGAAAAAAAAAAAAAAGACCGTAAGAGTAGTGATTCTTTAAGTTCTCCAGGATTCTGGAGGCGGGAGAACGGGATGTGTCTAGCATCCCTCTTCAGTTCACGGAGTTTTCCTGCTACCGGAGATGATGTTTTGAACGGAGACAGCTCAACATTTACACAGACAAGGGGCCACAGAAGCGGGGCAGGTCAGGCAGGAGGGGAAGGGCCGGGGAGAACATAGTGGGGATGGCCTCGGCCAGAATAGGTGTGAGAACTTGACATGGGGGAGAGAGGGCGTGCTTCTGGGGAGCAGCCTGGGGGCGCAGCCAGCTGCAGACGGGCAGTGAGGAAAGCCCCTCTGCGTGGACACACGGCCTGTCTAATCCACACACGTTTTAACAGGTCTGTCATCTTCTCAGAAAAATAGCAGCATGAGTAGACTTGCTCTGTTTTTCCCTCGTCCCAGTGATTTTCACAGCAATGCCTCTGTCCTCCCAGGAAAAAAAGAAAGGTTATCACATTATCTTTAAATGTGCTTTTGTTGTGTATTATCTGCACTGCGGACGTTCAGTGTACAGAGCCCATGGTGCATGCGGAAACCATGTAAGAAAGTTAAATGAGGAAAGACGGAATAACATCAAAACAGAGTGCAAATAGCAAGGTTAAATTGAGTGCCGTTAACCCCCTGCTGACACCAACTAATAGTGTAGAAGCAGCAGCAGGAATCTGAAACACAGGTTACTGTTGGAAAATTTCAACTCGTGACAGTTATAAATGAAATATATTGGCCAGTTTTTCTTCCTAGGGTGTCCCTTTAAAGAACATTTAAAAGGTAACATCAAAGATGGTGCTTCGTATATATGCAGTAGAAATAACAAAAGCTAAAATAATATCAGTCTGAAGTTAGAATTCAAGTGAGTTTTCTGCATGCCTATAAAAAAGTAAGGTATAATTTATGTACCACAAAATATATAAACGTGAAGTTTTGTTTATCCATCATATAACTCAGTGACTTTTCAGATAGGAACAAACCCATGTAAACAGCAATCAAAGTTCTGAACCTTATCACCACCCCAGAAAGTTCCGTCATGCCTCTCAAAACCATGTCAATAATTATTCAGAGGTTTGGTTCTCTAGTTATTCTCAATTTACCTCCAGTTCTATATAAACAACTGTGATCAGTTTCAAAATTACAGGCTTGAAGCATGTAGCCTTCTCCTCTCCCCAGTGTGTTTCCAGAACAGTTCTCTTCCGCTTTTGCCCTTATTCTCTCATATTCAGCTAAATGGAGAACAGCTCTTATTTTACGGATAAGTAGATAATTAAATAACAATGACCTAGTCACCTTGGTCGAAAACTTACTTTTTGAGAGTATATATAATTGAGAAAATCTGAGAACCAATCAATGACACTGAGTGAAAAGTATAAAATATTCATAACACTGTACATAGGTATACATATTTAACAACTTAAAACCCATGCCTTAAAAATCCGTTCATAGCTGGTTGTAGATTTTATTGCACAGGAAGAGTTACTAGTCACTCATCTCTAATTTAATCACTAGCCTGTCGTCTTAAAACTTCTCAAGTCTCGTCCGCGGCGTCGTTGATTCTCCTTTCCTGTTCTCCCTTCTTCCTGTCCCTTTTTCTGAGGAAGTCACACTCAGGAAGTCTCGTTCGCCTGTTCATCCTCCTCCTGGTGTCTTCTGCTGGAGGTCTTGTCTGCTTGCCTCCATCTCTTTTTTTCCCGTTTTCAGAACTCCGCACCGTCTTTTCTGTGTTCCGGGGAGTCCAGCGGCGCCGCGGCCACCCCTGCTGGAGCGTGGACGCCCCGGTCCCTAGAACTAAGCGCGGCTCCCGCCGCTGCACGGCCCACGCCTGTCCAGTCTCCGTTCACAGCATTCCCGGGCAGGGGCCGCGAACACCCAGAGACGGCGTTTGGCTGTCACGAATCTGACCCTGTCCTGTTTCTCTCAGAATGCTTTTAATCGGAGGCTGTGTGTGAAACACCAGGGCACTCTTCCCTGGATGCCCTCACTGTATGGCGGTCACCGCGTTTTTCGTTCGGTCGGCGTTTCTTTGGTTAGCTCAGTGACCGCCGCTGCCGGTAGTCAGCGCATCGGCAGGCCTGTGTCGCCGCGAGCTGCTGGGAGGCGGGGCCGCCGCCCTGCCGCCGGGGCGACTCACTGGGAAAGGCCGGGACTGCGGGGCCGGGCGGCGCACGTTAGGGCAGAGTCGGGGAGGAAGGTCTGCTGGAGCAGAGACCGAGGGCCGGGAAAGACGGAAAGCTCTACAGGGGTGTAGACGGGGTAGGAGAAAAAGGTAAAGATGCGGCATCGCTAGGTTCATGGAAACGAAGCGAAGCCAAGCAAAGAAAACCTTTGCTTTTGAAAACTAAATATAGACTGGCCCTGTGATCCCACTGTCCCTGGGCTACATCCAGACAGAGCTCGAATTCAAAAGGATTCATGGTCCCCTGTGTTCACAACAGCACCGTTTACAATCGCCAAGACGTGGAGACAGCCTCCATGTCCACTGACAGAGGAATGGGTAAGGAAGATGTGGGTGTGGGTGTGTGTGTAATCGAATACTACTCAGCCCTCAAAAAGAATAAAATCCTGCCATTTGCAGCACCATGGATGAAGCTAGAGATTATCATCCTAAATGAAGTAAATCAGAAAGAGAAAACAAATACAATATGATATCATTTATATGTGGAACCTGAAATATGACATAAAAACCTATTCATGAAGCAGAAACAGAATCATGGGCCTAGAGGACATACTGTTGCTTGCCAAGGGGGCTGGCGGTGGAGGAGGGAAAGATTGAGACTTTGGAATAAAAGATACAAACTAGTGTATATAGAATGCATGAAAATAAACAAGGTCATGCTTTATAGCAGAGGGAACTATATTCAATATCCTGTGATAAGCCATTGGTGGTGGTTGTTGAGTCAGCAAGTCAAGTCCAACTCTGCGACCCCGTGGACTGTAACCTGCAAGACCCCTCTGTCCCTAGGATTTTCCAGGCAAGAGTGCTGCTTGGGATTGACATTTCTTTCTCCAGGCGCTCTTCCTGACCCAGGAGTCAAACCGGCATCTCCTGCATTGCAGGCAGATTTCTTTACCACCAAGTCCCCAGGGAAGCCTGTGATAAGCCATGATGGAAACTAATGTACGTGCGTGTGCGTGTGTGTGTGTGTGTATAGATCGATAACTAAGTCACTTTGCTGCACAGCAGAAGTTAGCACAACATTGTAAGTCAACTGTACTTCATTTAAAAAAAATTTTCAGAAAGTATCCTTCTTTTGGTTAAAAAAGGGGGAAACAAAACATGTAATAGAGCAGAAGTGTGTTCTGGCGACTGAGTTGATAGAGCTTTTGAGAAATTTTCACAGCTGTAAAATAGTAATTAACAATGGAAAGAGCTTATATTTTACACTTCCTACATAAGGCTATTAGTGTCTGAAAAGGCAGCAGATATAAAATATCTAAGAGATTTGAGACGGTTTTTTCCCTCATTAAACTTTGTTTTAATGGGTCTCAAAATTCTGACAGGTTTTTGGTCGGGTTGTTTTCATTAGAAAGTACTGATTTAAAAAACTAATAAAAGTGCCCCATACGTGAACAAATGATCCACAAAACACTCTGCTTTCCTTCTGAAGCCTTAGCGATGCACTGTAGTCATTGACTACTCCTTCACTACTAAGCTTAAATGGCCAGTCGGGAGAAACAGCTCTGAGACCATTCTTCTATCACTGATTAAGACTGGGGGCAAGTATTAGGGGTGATATTCACTTGGCCTTCCAAGCTTTGGGGGCAGACTTGGTGACCTTGACAGCTCCTGCTACCTTCTTGTCCACTGCCTTGATGACACCCGCAGCAGCTGTTTATCGCATGTCACGAACAGCAGAACGGCCCAGAGGAAGATATTTAGAGAAGCTGCCAGCACACACAGGCTTGCCGGGAGCCATCCCAACCGGAGCAGCGTCACCAGGTCTCCAGCTCTTCCCCGAATCGCAGTCAGGCCTGTCTTTGAGCTCAGCAAACTTACAAGCAGCGTGCGCTGTGTGACGGTCCAACACAGATGCCTGGCCATGGCTGATTGGCCCTGGGTGGCCAAGGATAACTGCCGGAGCCGTGAAGCCAGCTGCTTCCTTCGGTGGCTCCCTTTGCTGTTAATGGCTATGTTGCCCTTGCTGTGATGAGCATCTTCGAGAGACAAGTTCTTGGCATTGAAGCCTACGTTGTCCGCAGAGAAGAGCTTCACTCCAAGCTTCACAGTGCATTTTAACAGACTTTATTTCACTTACAAGGTTGATGGCAACACCATGCTGGATTTGAAAGCACAGATCTCCATGGGGACAGTGCCAGCCCGGCCACTAGTTTTGTGGTCGTTTCAGAGGGACAGGCGCAGGGCTTGTCAGTGGGATGTGTTGGTGGTGGGATGCAGGCCAGAACTTCAAGCAGTGTGGCCCCTCCAGCGTCCCTGTCTTCACTGGTGAGTTTCCATCTCCTGAACCACGGCTCGTGCTTGACTCCAGCTTGTTGTCACCATTCCAACCAGAAGTTGACACGCATGCTGTGTCAGAGTTGAAGCCAATTTTCTTAATGTGGGTGCTAACTTCCTTTTGATTTCCTTGTTTTTCTTCTGGCTGCAGGGTGGCTGCTGGAATCCATTTTGGTGACACTAACAGTGAGTGTTTTATACCCAGTGTATGAGTGTGAAGGGCATGCTCATGGAGTCTGCCCGTTCTCCTGCTTGCATTCTGCAGTACCAGCACCAGCAATAAGAACAGCTCAGTCAGCCTGCGATGTGCCTGCCGTCCTGTGTTTGAGAGGCTCTGTGTCTGGAGGCACCAGTGATGGTCACTTAGTCCTTGCTGGCCTTGGATTGTCGCAGGGATATACCAGTGGTGACGCTACCCTCGTATTCAGCGCTCGGTGTGTCTGAAGCCGAGATGGACTGGAAGGAGCCCTTTGCCGTCCCCAGCAGCCTGTCTCTTCTCAGTGGCTCTCCTGTCGATCCCATCACATTTATAGATCCGATGGCCCGTAGTGGGAGATTTGCTCAAATCTGTGTGTCCAGGGATTCCCTGGTGGCTGAGACGATAAAGAGGCCACCTGCAATGCGGGAGACCTGTGTTCAGTTCCCGGGTGGGGAAGATCCTCTGGAGGCGGACATGGCAGCCCACTCCAGTACTCTTGCCTGGAGAACCCATGGACAGAGGAGCCTGGCGGCTGCAGTCCTGGAGTCACAGAGTCAGACACGACTGAGCGACGTCACTTCCACTTCCAAGTGTGTCAAGTGAAGATGTTAATAGTTTTTTCTTTCCCGTTTTGGCTTAGGTCTAGTAGTGGTTTTTTATGACACCTGTTGTGGCGCTAAACCTGTTGCAAAAAAGTGAGAGGACATTTCACTTTTTCTTTTTGAGAGAATTTTTTAAAGGTGATATAAAACAAATCTAAAATTGATGTGAAATTCTCAGTGTAGATGCTTGGTTTAGGGATTAGACCTAGATAAACATGACCACAGCTGCAGTTACACTAACTAGGCTCGAATGGGGAAAGAGCGGTCCTCATGCTTTGTAAAAAGATCCCCGGATGCAGTGAAGTGAAATGTCTCCCTTCTGTACCTTACTTCCCAGGTAGGCAACTCGAGGGACCTTGATGCCTTCCTCTAACCCAGAACAGAACTTTGTTCAGAGCAGAAAACCAGGCATGGTGCCTGGCTGACTTCAGTGCGGCAGCTGTCATATTTCTAAGGACCTATCCCCACAGTGTGCGTAATGCCTCAGCAGGCTGGTGATTCATACAGAGGGGAAACAACCACAGAACTAGTCTCGGGGATGTATTATACCAAAAATGTGATGGTGGGTATGTGAACCAGTAACTTGCAAGATTCTGACGGCTTTGAGGAGTATAATCCCATTGTTGTTAGGAGAGAATGTAAGGGACCAGTTCAACGACATGTTGTGGCTGTCTGTACAAAGTACATCCTCATTTGGTCATTCATGCTAGAGGACAACAGTTTTTTAAAAAATACAACCAACCAAGGCAATAAAGCAATAACTTCTTAAGTTTTACTCATCTTAAGAGACATTTTTCTAGGAAGGCCGTTATTCCTGGGACCATACAGTTCTGTGTACATGGCCTACCAGGCTAATTTTAGACTCCTTCCTCATACACTGTTTGATGTTGAAGAGATTATTTTTTTTTTTAACAATAAAAACAGAATCTTTGACCAAAGGCCATGATCAAAGCTGCTGTTTGAATGAGAAATAAAATATTCAAACAACTGAAAATTCATTATATAAAATCCCAGATTCTGCTGTTATAAAAGACGATAAAATATCTGTATCTCCTCCTTGAGCTCATGACTATATCAAAGCCAAATCCTGGTATTGTAGAGTAATGGGTTATAGAAAAATATACATTGTAAAACAATGGCAGTTCAATGGCAATCACAGGTTCCACTAAATAGACACTTTGAAAATAATAATATGCTATTAGTAGTATTAGATTTACTTCATGAGGTCAGGTAGTCTTTTCTTTTTGAAACGTGAATGTGAAGTCACTCAGTTGTGTCCTACTCTTGGTGACCCCATGGACTGTAGCCCACTGGGCTCCTCCGTCCATGGGATTCTCCAGGCACGAGTACTGGAGTGGGTTGCCATTTCCTTCTCCATGGGATCTTGCCTACCTGGGAATCGAACCCGGGTCTCCTGCACTGCAGGCAGATGCTTTACCATCTGAGCCATGAGGTTTGTATTAGGAATCTAATTTCGTCAACTCCATAGCTTTCCTTCTATTTCGACTCATGAGTCTGCTGGGATGAGTGTGTATTTGTGGAATCTCTCAGTAACAACCATTGAGAGAGTGCTTGAGCAGGAAACATTTTTATTAGACTCTGAATAGCCAACGTACAGAAAAATATAGAAATGTATTTTTACAGCAGGGCCTGATCAAGTTTTCATGAATTTCATTTTACATGCACCAGGACCATATTTAAGCTCTGAAGTGAGTGCTTCTTTATGCCAAGGGAAGACACTGTCGTGCAGAGCGCGTGCTTGAGAGCTGGAATCGCTCGTCCTTGAGACCCTCACCGCCTCCCTGCATTTTCTCCATTTCCTTCTCTGAGAAGTCAGGATGACGGACTCTGCCCTTGGGGAGGACTGCGTCATGCACCGTCTAGGGGAGCATGTGCATACAGCAGGGGCTTCAGGAACAGCAGCCATCACCACCACTCGTTTTCTTTCATCATCTAGGTGGGATCTGTGTTAGGGGTATAATTTTTATAGCATTCTATATATAGTGATAAAGATAATTAAAACAGATTAAATGAAATGTTCTATTAAGTGTTAAGAAATACACTATACTGGTTCCTACAGTTAAAAAAAATCCCCCCCCCCAAAAAACACTGCATAGGCAAACAAAAGCCATCACAGAATGAAGTGACCACTTACAAAACTCAGTTCAGTTCAGTCACTCAGTCGTGTCCAACTCTTTGCAACCCCATGAACTGCAGCACACCAGGCCTCCCTGTCCATCACCAGCTCCTGGAGCTTGCTCAGACTCATGTTCATCGAGTCGGTGATGCCATCCAACCATCTCATCCTCTGTCATCATCCCCTTCTCCTCCTGCCTTCAATCCTTCCCAGCATCAGGGTCTTTTCCAGTGAGTCAGTTCTTCGAATCAGGTGGCCAAAGTATCGGAGTTTCAGCTTCAGCATCAGTCCTTCCAATGAATATTCAAGACTGATTTCCTTTAGGATTGACTGATTTGGTCTCCTTGCAGTCCATGGGACTCTAAAGAAACACCACAGTTCAAAAAAAAAACGAAAAAACTGCTTAGGTGAACAAGCCATCACAAAATGAAGTGACCACTTACAAAATTAGTCCTAACACAAACATTATTTCTGTTTAATACCAATGCCTGTCTATATAGACAATCATCGTATCAAAGACTTTAGTTTTTCAACAATTACACAGCAAGTTTGACTATAAAGTGAAACTGGAAGTTTTTCAGAAGATTTCGTGAAATGAATTAAAGCTATGAAGAACTGCTGAGATCATGTTCCAAGCCACCAGGAAGCAGGAAGGCAATAAGGACGACAACAGAATAGTTCTGCAGAGCGACCTGACTCAGAGGATTGAGAGAAGCCCTTAAAAAAGTGGTGAAGCACTTTAATATTTCCTGTAAAAAATCGTGTGTTTATCATACTGTAAAAACCAAATATGCAGTAAAAACCCTAATAATGTGTTATCAGACATATAAAAAATCATGACAATAAAACAGTCAGTTTTCACTCTTCTGCTGAATGCTGTTTCAGTTTGGTAGAGGTTTTCTTAACTGAGTTAAAATCAACTTATTTTTCTATTCTTTTTTAGTTTATACTTTTTCACAACTTGCTCTGTTTTATCCTAGTTTTCAGTGATTTCACCTTAAGGAGCCTTTTCATGGAATTATCAGAAAATAAGTACCTACTCTATATGAAATAAAAGTTTGTATAAGAACTATTAAAAATTTTAGATTACATAAAGTGATACAGATGGTTCTCTGTATTATCTTTGCTTTACACTCAAATGGGTGATTTTATGTAAAGTGATTTTATGTAAAATAGGTGATTTTATGGCTGTAGTTATATAAAGAATATCCAGCAATATCTTCAACTTATAAAAAGGAATTTCTTCTGAGGAGTTTGTATTACTTCCTACAAAATTTATAAATCAGTCCGTCTTCAGCCTGAAATAGCTTTTATTTTTTTCTCGGGTGAAGAACAGGCTAGAATGCCGTAGGAATGACCCTGGTAAATCCCAAGCTAGTGATCTTCCCAGACATAGTCACACCTCCTTCACCTGAGCTCACTGGAGTTGAAGTAGTAACAGGAACGCCCGCTGTGATGGCCGAGAGGTCTCCCCACTTCCTCAGGACGATCTCATTATTCTTGCTTCTGTGCTCCTCAGTAGTACCTAGAGCACAGCCAGTCAGATCCTCAGTGGTGCCTGAGTTCTTTGCCTGTGTGTGTCTTTGAACCACTCCATAGCGGACTCTGGGAGGACAAAGACCACAGTTGACTCCTGTTTGTCTCCACGGCATCCAGGCCAGGTCTGGCACGGTAGAAACGCAATTCATCTTTGTCCAGAAAGGAAGAAGGTGGGAGGGAGGAGGAAACACTCAGACTGTCCTTTTTTAACAATTTCTTTTTAACAGAAATCTTTCTAGTTTACAGCACTCTATCCTTTTTCTTGCCATACAAAGTGAGTTAAACATGCTTGTGAACCTTTTTTGGATGGCTGAGAGCCATAGTTGGGAACACTGAATTACACTTTGTGCTATATAATAAGGATGCTTTTCAGTACTATTTGGATCCCTAGGTTGATCTTGCCAGGAATTCATTGCTGTGGGGCCTTTCCAGTGGGGGATGCCTCTTGTAATTTGCAAGAGGAGCTGACGGTTGACAAGGAGAGCCTGTCGCAGGAGCGTGGTCAGCCGGCGCCTGCCGGAGCCCGTAAAGCAGCAGCCTTCGTACCCAAGGCCACGGGTCCAGGTGGGAGGGCTGGCTCCGTGGCCGCTCACACTGTTGTCTGTGCTTCTGAGGATTCGGGGATTTGTTCCCACGTTCAGAATTTAAGAGAGTTAGTTCATATCTAGTCCCATTATCTCTGTTTTATAAAATTTCGCCTTCTAAACACATTAGAATTCTGAATTTTCAAAGTGCCCTCAGGATGCAAGTATAATATTAAGTAATTAAAAAGCTTAATTTTATAAAAACAAAAACATCTTACTGCTCAACTGAGAATTCCACAAAGATAAAAATGTGTCATTTTGCAATGTCCAGAGAAAGACGAAAACGAAAAGCTCTGTGTCTTCAGTCTCGGTTTTTAACAGCTACAGGTGTAGATCAGGGTCCATTTCAAAGATGCTGCCGTCAGAGCAGTTTCCAGAGTCCACACGTCTCAGTTACAGACGTTAAGAGAAGTTGTTCAGAAATTGCTCTTCGAGTGATTCCAGGGGGCGGAACGGCTGGATGACTTTGTTTCCGTAGAGGCGGGACTTGGACAGAAAGCCTCCGCAGTCGGTTCGCCCCTGACGCCGGCCTGAGGGGCGGAGGCGGTCCCTCCGGGCGCGGCCAGCTCCACGCCTGTGTCTGCGCCCCGACCCGAGCAGGGCTGCACGCGAGCCTGCAGGGCGCAGGAAACGTGAGCAGAGACACAGACGTCGTCACTCGTCCACAGTCTGAGACGCCGCAGAGCGGGGGCAGGTCTGGCTCCTTCGCCCCAGTCACTCCGTCCCTGGCGCCGGCGGGGGCACACACACACACACCAGCGCGTGAACAGCAGAGCGTGAGGAGAAAGCACACACGAGGGACACGCCTGCTTCTGAGATGCGTGTCCCTGCCCAGGTTACTGTGTCTGAGTCTCCGTTCGCGGAGTTCCGGCAGGATTAGCTGAGATGCCCAGTATAGTCAACAGGTTACCGACAGAGGCGAGCACTCGGGCCAGGATGGTTTGTGACACATTCATTTAAAGCTCAGAGTGGAACCTGTGGACACCTTATTTTCGACAAAGGAGGCAAGGATATACAAAGGAAAAAAGACAACCTCTTTAACAAGTGGTGCTGGGAAAACTGGTCAACCACTTGTAAAAGAATGAAACTAGAACACTTTCTAACACCGTACACAAAAATAAACTCAAAATGGATTAAAGATCTAAATGTAAGACCAGAAA
>JADEYB020000011.1:2759502-2810448 GCA_015832495.2 Alces alces
GGCTCCTCCTGCTGTGCTTCCGGTGAGAGCGCTGACGGGCTGGGCTCTGGGCTTCAGGCCGGTCCTCACCACCTCCACCTGGGCTGTGGGCAGCCGTGCAGGAGGGACAGAGGGGTGCGGTTCTGGCCACGCATAGGCAGTCCGTACGCTGCCCTCCCCTGGCTCTGGACACCAAGTCAGCTTTAGTCCTGTGGTCCCCTCAGCACTTCAGACTTCTTATCGGAACCTGGAAACTCCCGGCTGCTTTCTCTGCACTCCCTGGGAATGTGTGGAACCCTGTAGAACCTGCCATCTGTCCACCAGCTGGGGAAACCTTCCTGGGACTTCAGTCCTCTGTCCGTTACCACTGTGTCACGGTGAACACAACACACTGTCCCCAGCAGGGCTTTCTGAAAGGCTTGCAGTTTTCGCAGGCTCTTCCCTTAGAGATGCAAGCATCAGCCTACAAGTTCGGGGATTAGCCTCTAGCTTTCCTGAGAATCCTGCCTTGTCCGCCTCTTATGTGGAAGCCAGGGAGGATGAAGGGAACTTGGTCCCTCCTCAGGACCGCCGCAACCCTAGGCTCATCCACTCAGAATCCCTGTATATCCACCAACAGTACTCGACATTCTAGAAAAGAATGGTATTTTCTCTGCAAGATATTTGTAATTATTACTCTATGATTATAGTTAATTCTCCAAATGTGTTTTTCTTATGTAAATAAGAAATTTGGAAGTTCTTTAAAAACCTTTTCACCACATGAAAGGCTGGCTTACAGGCTTTGGACTTAAAAATATCTATGTTCAAACTCAAAGTTAAGCTTCCCTGTTGCAGGCGGCAATCCTGAGCAGTAAGTTTCAGCCTCATGGGTGAATTGAGAGTAGTCCTGATGGCAGGAGTCAGAAGTGGAGTAAAGAGAGGGGAGTGGTGTGACCGAAAAAAGCAAGAGTACTGGGTAACATTCAGATGCAGCTGTGTTATCCTCAGTACTAACTGGCCATCAGAGGATGGCACCACTTCACGGGAGTGGGGCCGCTGATTGCAGTCCCTTAGTACCTGTGGTACCCACTGTGGGCTCGTGTGTGACTTCGTTTTCTCCTTCAGAAAGCAGGTTGAGCCAGAAGTTTTCAGGAGTGAACCAAGTTTTCTAGAATATAATAAGGAAATAATTGTGTTTTCTCCAAAACTGTCCATAAGCCAGGTGGCACTAGTTGTAAAGAACCCACCTGCCAGTGTTGGAGATGTAAGAGACTCTGGGTTTGACCCCTGGGTTGGGAAGATGCCCTGGAGGAAGACATGTCATCCCACTCCAGTATTCTTGCCTGGAGAATTCCATGGACAGAGGAGCCTGGTGGGCTACCGTCCATAGGGTCACAGAGAGTTGGATATGACATGAAACAACTTAGCACACATGCACATCCATGACCCAGTGATAAGTAAAAACTTGAAATAAGTTATTTCACTTGAAATAAGTGAAATAAACTTGCAGAAAACAGGGATAAATTTTGTACTTGTCTAGTGTTGAGAATAAAATTTTATTGATGCTAAAAAATAAAACCACAAAACACTATACACAGTTTAGGGGTATTATTTATGCAAAAGAACATTTTATTAATATGAAATACAGTATAGGCTTTAGTGAAACAGTGAATGCCTTTATGAGTGTATACACTTTTGTAGCTAAAACTTCACTCGCAGTGAAAATAGTATCTTGTCTCTTCCAGTGGGCTGCTTGCAGATCGTTAATAACTAAATACATTTCACTGAAAGTTATGCCTTGAAGAGTTGAGAAAATGTCACTTTCAACCTACATGTAATGATAGTATCTGAAAGCAAAATCTGGACTCAGTAGATTAATTATAAGGGAAAGGTACTAATCTTTTATTATTCTAGAATATTAGCAACTCAACTGAAGGCATTTGGCAAATGTGAGACAAACTTTCACATAGCTGAATGTTTTATTTTGGTCAAATAAAGAATTTTTTGTCTAACAAAAGACAACTTTTCTTGAAACTCAACAGGCTGCCAGTTTTATTTCACTATTAATTATTAGCTTTAAAATAAACACATAGTTAGAAACTACCTTTTATGGAAAGGGAAACCCGGAGTTAGCCAGGCGTAAAAATTATCGGGGAGTAGAATGCATTCCCACAGAACGATACATGAATCACGTAGAACGGCCTTCTGTCACAGCACCTTAATCAGTGCAGCCAGCAATAGCTGAAAACCTTTAGTTGCTGCTAGCTGCTCTGGGTGAGATGTTTTTTTCCATCCTCAGCATCCTAACTCTCAGTTTATCGCGCTCCTACCCAAACAGTGCCTGGGGCTATGCTCAGGTTAACTAATTGAAAAGAATGAAAGGAAATATTATAGTAATCAAAATGAGAACAGGAGGATCTTGTTTAATCAAATGTGCTGCAGCAGTTGCTCAAAAAAGGATTGCAAAGAAAGTTTTATAAAGGTAATTTAAATGTATAGCTTGACAATAAAGAAAGTTTATTTTGTTTTTGTTGATATTCAGTCACTAAGTCACGTCTGACTCTTTGTAACCCCAGGGAATGTAGCCTGCCAGGCTCCTCTGTCCAAGGAATTCTCCAGGCAAGAATACTAGTGGGTTACCATTTCCTTCTCCAGGGGATCTTCCTCACCCAGTGATCGAACCTGTATCTCCTGAGTTGGCAAACAGATTCTTTACTACTGAGCCACCAAGGAAGCCCATTTATCAGTTTAGCAGACTCTAGTATTTGATGCTTGTAGCTTTCATTTTTATTTATTTTAATTTTATCTTATTTCATTTTATTTTCCACACTATGCCAGGATCTTAATTCCCTGACCAAGGATTGAACCTGGGGCCATGGCAGTGAAAACACTGAGTCTTAACCACTGGTCCACCAGGAAACTCCATGTAACTTTAGTTTAAAATTTCAGTGGCTAGTATTATTCTTCTAACCGTATTCTTGTATGACTGTTAGTTTTGTGAGTAGTCAGTGCTATTAAAATGGAATTCAAGTTAATTTTTGAACTTTAACGAACTAGTTCTATTTTTTTAAGTATTGGTTTAGAAATGTGACAGATTTCTGTGTATTAACCCTGCATCCTGTAGCTTTGCTCACTTCATTGATGGTCACTAGTAGTTCTCTGGTGACATCTTTAGGATTTTGTATCTCCAGTATCATGTCCTCAGCAAACAGTGACAGTTTTACTGTTTCCTTTCCAATATAGGTTTCTTTCATTTGTTTGTCTTCTCTGATTGCTGTGGCTAGGAAAACCACAACCATGTTGAATAAAAGAGTGGGCATCCTTGTCTTGTTCCTGATCTTAGAGGAAATACGTTTAGCTTTTCACTGTTGAGTATATTAGTTATAGTTTTGTCAGATATGGCCTTTATTATGCTGAGATATGTTCCCTCTGTGTTAGCTTTCTGGAGAGTTGTTATTATAAATGGGTGTTGAACTTTATCAAAAACTTTTTAGGCATCTTTTGAGATGATCATACGGTTTTTAATTCTTTAGTTTGTTAATATGCTGTATCACATTGATTGATTTGCAGACCACTGAAAATCTTTGCATCCCAGGGATAAATCCTACTTGATTTTGATGATGTTATTGTCCTTGTTTAGTCTCTGACTCTTTTGTGCCCTAGTGGACTGTAGCCAGGCTCCTCTGTCCATGGGTTTTCCCAGGCAAGAATAGTGGAGGGGATGCCCTTTCCTTCTCTGGGGAATCTTCCCAATCCAGGGATCAAACCCACATTTCCTGCATTCCAAGTGGAATCTTTACTGCTGGGCCATCAGGGAAGCTTGACATACGGTTTTTTTAATGTGTTGCTGGATTTGGTTCCTGAGTATTTTGTTGAGGATTTTTGTACTTATGCACATCAGTGATACTGGCCTGTAAAGTATCAGAAAGAGAAATTAAAAAAACAATCCCATTTACCACTGTCTCAAAAAAGAATACGATACCTAGGAATAAACCTAGGTACCTAGGAGGCAAAAGACTTATATGCTGAAAACTATGACACTGGTGAAAGAAATCAAAGCTGACTCAAACATCTGGAGAGATACGTCATGTTCTTGGATTGGAAGAACTGATATTGTTAAAATGACCATACTGCCCAAGGCAGTCTACAGATACAGCGCAACCCCTATAAAAATACCAATGGCATTTTTATAGAATTAGAATAAAAATTTTAAATTTCTGTGAAAACACAAAAGACCTTGAATAGCCAAAACAATCTTGAGAAAGAATGGAGCCAAAGGAATCACTGCCCTGACTTCACACTATCCTACAAAACTACAGTAATGATACGGTATGGTGCTAGCACAAAAATATACACATTTATAATGAGACAGGATGGAGAGCACAGAAATAAACCCATGCACTTATGGTCAATTAATCTGTGATAAAGGAGGCAGGAATATACAATGGGGAAAATATAGTTTTCCACTAAGAGGTGATGGGAAAATGGGACAGGTACATGTAGAAGAATGAAATTAGAACATTCTCTAACACCATATACAGAGGTGAACTCCAAATGCATTAGGGACCTAAATGTAAGACTAGATACTACAAAACTCCCAGGGGAAACTATAAATCACACCTACATATTTTTTGGATCTGTCTTCTAAAGGAAAGGAAATAAAAGCAGAAATAAGCAGATGAGAACTAATTAAACTGAAAAGCTTTTGCACAGCAAAGGAAACCATCAACAAAATGAAAAATAAAAAACAAAACTATTGAATGGGAGAAAATATTTGCAACTAATACAGCCAATAAGGGATTATTATCCAGAATGTATGAACAGGTCATATAACTCAACATTAAAAGAAACCACCTGATTGAAAAATGGGCAGAACTGAAAAGACGTTTTCCCCAGGGGGGAATGCAGCCAGGACATTAGAAGATGCTTGCCACTGATAATCATCAAGGAAATGCAAATCAAAGCCGGGTGAGCTCCCACCTTGCACTTGTCAGAATGGCTGTCAATGGAAAAAAGAAGCCCACACATAGCAAATACTGATGAGAATGTGGAGAAAAGGGAACCGTTGTACACTGTTGATGGGAATGTAAGTTGGTGCAGTTACTGTGGAAAACAGTATGGAGATTTCTCAAAAAACTAAAAATAGAACTGCTCTATGACCTAGCAGTTCCATTCCTGGATATATAGCCCCCAAAGCACAAAGACACTCTTTGTAAAAGATATGTGTACCCCAGTGTTCATAGCAGCATTATTTACAATTGCCAGGATATAGAAGCAATCTAAATGCCCATCAACCAGTGAATGGATAAAGAAGATATGTAGTACCTATATATGGAATACTACTCAGCCATAAAAAAGCATGAAATAATGCCATTTACAGAAAGATGGATGGGCCTAGAGTTTATCAAACTAAGTGAAATAAGTCAGGAGACAAAGACAAATATCATATGATGTCACTTACATGTGGAATTTTTTAAAAATGACACAGATGAACTTATTTACGAAACAAAGATAGACTTACAGACTTAGAGAACAAATGTATAATGGTCATCAGGGAGGAAGGGTTGGGGGAGGGATAGGTTGGGAGTTTGGGATTGATATGTGCACACTACTATATATGAAACAGATAACCATCAGGGCTTACTGTCTGACTCAGAGGACCCTGCTCAATATTCTGTAATAACTTGAATGGGAAGATAAGTTGAGAAAGGAGACCTGTTTGTGTGTAACTGAAGCACTCCACTGTGTGCCTGGAAGCAGCATGCTGTTAAGCAACCATCTTCTGAAAATAGTAAATACATGTTTTAAACATTAAAAAACAAAAATTATGCTTTTGTCATAGTTACTGTGATCAAAATTCTGAAGTACATTTTACCTTATTATCTCTTAAGCCACATAAAGTAAATGACACATAACAAAATGGTTAAGACAAATAAACTGTATTGGATCTACTGTGCTGAGAGATGCTAAACTCAACATATTGTCTTCATAAACCTGTCTTATGTTTTAATAACCAGTAGGAGTTTAACACAGGGCAGGGTATCCAGAAAATGAACGGCTCACAGTTAATCAAGAATTCACTGACCTAACCCTTCCCGGAGTGTAGCTAAGAGAGTCATTCAAGTTTCTGTCTGCTGCAGCCACAGTTCTACTCAGTTTGCAAAGATCAGTTGAAATGTAGTGCACAGTTTCGGAGGGGATCTGCAAATGCAAATTAATGGCAGTTGGTAGCTCTTGTCAGAGACAGAACTAGACCTGTGCAGACAAGTGCAGCAGTGCGGCCAAACACCTGTTAAAACTTCTCTGCTTCCAGGATCTCGTGAGAATGCTGTATGCACCCTCCAGGACTGCAGAGTGGGGGACGGTCTGCAGTTGAAATCAGAGGAAGAAAACCTCACATATACAATGTTTTTTTCTCTCCCCACAAACTTTTCTGTTTCAAAAAATTATTTCCTCATTTAATTAATTCATTGTCTCATTCATTAAACACTTATTAATCACTGAGGTGCTAGATTCTCCACTATATGAAATTTAATATTGTACTTCCACATTCATAGGAGTGCAGTCTGGAGGAAGACCCAGGCGTGTTAACAAACAGTTGTAGAACAGTGTGATAAGACTACACATTTTGGGAATAAAGATCAAAGAGAATGAGTTTTTATCTTTAAAGAGATGTCTTTGAGAAATATTTTTTAACATGCCTAAATATTTTAATATTTTATGTAAATAACATTTAAATAATTTGCTTAAGATACTCTGTGAAGATTGTCTCCAATAAAGGATGAGTAGGCCGACCTTACTCTGCATTTCTTTGCACTTTATCACTTGACTCACCCCATGCTACCTCACTAACGTCCATACTTTCACCCTCCATTTTTCATCCATTCACTTATTTCTTGAAGTGGGTTCCTTCAGGAAAGCCACTCGGAGACACAGTGGGAAGTGAGGGTAGGAATCAGGTAATTATACTCACTCATGTTAAGACAAAAACATGTTCTGAGACATCAGCTTGCTTCTCGGAGTTTGCCCAGGTTTACCGTAGAGACTAAGCACAAAGAGCTTTGTGGCTCTGAGGCTTTTTAAGGGCCATCCCTGGTGGCTCAGAAGGTAAACAATCTGCCTCCGGTGCGGGAGACTGGCATTCCATCCCTGAGGCCAGAAGGTCCGGTTTCTTCATTACAGAGAGCAGGAATTGCCTAATTCGTGACCTCAGGAAAATTTTTCTGGAATGTTTTGTGACAAGCTTTTTAAATGTCTCTGAAGTTGAAAAGGGAGAGTGAGCTGGTGCCTCTATTGTGAAATGTCAAGGACCATTAAGAGGGAATAAAAATCTCTGAACCAGATAAATCAAAGCACTTCTGTTTGAAGAAAAACAGATTGAGCGTAACCTATGACATGGTTAGACACCCCCAAATCTGCAGATTCCTGATAAATCAGAACTGGAAACAAAGCATAAGAAAGAAAACTTGTGGAGTATTTAGCATAGTAAATTATTTGCTGGTTTTTTGAAAGCCAGTTTTGGTTTGTATTTCTGGTTTTTAGAGCCACTGTTAAGTGTAAAAGTATAAACGATGTCATAAGCCCAAACTGAAACCTGCTCAAACGCCGCAGAGATAGAATGGATAACTTATGATAGACTTGCACAATGGCTTTGTACGGCAGTGGATTAAGAATGAATAAGCTACAGCTACACAAACATGGAACCTTACTAACACTATTGAGCAACAGAATTTGGACCCAGGAGCACACATGCTGTACGTTTCTAGCCACATACGGTCCCAGGTGGGCCAGATTCCGCAGTGGTGGTGTTGGAAGTCCAGATGGTGCCTGTTTGGAGGAGGCAGGAGCCCAAGATGTTGGTAATGTTCTAGTCGTGATCTGGGGCCATTCGTGACCTTGGGACAGGTTACACAGGTGTGTTCCCTTTAGGAGAGTTCTTCACATGGTATGCTTACAGTCGGCCACTTTCCTGTGTGCAGGCTGTACTTGGCAAAAGTACACCTACAAAGTAACGTACTTGTTCACTTCAGAAGACTTTTGGAAAAACGGAATATATTGCCTATTTAATCATGCATCTTGCTTTTATTTTCATTTGATACTGGTCATAAGTTACTCCCATGTCATGCAATATGTTTCATTGAAGGAATTTTAATACCTTCGTTACCTTAAACTATTTTTGAAAATAAGAAATATTCATTACGTAGGTATTCATTCACACATATACAGTAGAAAGTGATAATGGGGAAAAAGTTCTCCAAAGGAAATGCTTCTCTTTATAATTTGTCCAGAAGCACCAGTTCTTTTAACTGTAAGGCTAGAGTTGCTTTAGTTTTCCACAATTATGAAGTAGGGGAAATAACATAAAATGTATTCTTGGCCTTAAAGTTTATTAAAGGAAGTTTCCCCTTCCTTTTCTATCAAATTCACCTCATCAACTCAGGCTGATGCTAAATATTAATTTACTTTCCATAGTATTTGCAATGGAAAAATATAAACATGTATTTTTTGCATCAGGGACAAGTCAAAAATCTAAAAATAAACATGAATGAATAAATAGTAAAGTTTAATATAAATAAATACATTGGTACACTACAGAATTCTCTGCGTTCTGCATCCAGAGGCATGATTTACATAATGTTAAAATTCAATTTATGACCATGGGCTAGTTCACAAAATCTCACAGAGATTAAAATAAATGTTTATAAAGCAACAGAATATTATATGTAATCTAATCAGCTAAGACAAATACTCTGTAGTGCCTTGATTCCCCTTTCAGTCTAGAGAAATGTAAATAGTGTTACATCAACACTTTTCCTCCCTTACCGATCTAGCCAAATTTGGCATTTCAAAGTCTCTCTTGTGAACAATAAATTTTTTAAAAAAACATCTAGGCAGGAAGTCAACAAATGTTTTTTCCCTTTTCACTTCCCTTACTGTCAGTCATTAGCTCTGTTTTATGGAACTGTATACACATAATCTTTTAGTCTTTACTCTTTGGGTTTTTTTTTTCCCGTACTTTTACGTCATCTCATTGCTTCTTTTTGTGAATTAGGATTAAGTGATATACAGTGGAATGTTGTTTACTTTCTGTAAGGAGGAAATGTGGCCAGATGTGTTTCCAAATAAATAGTTTGATCAATGATTATACTACTAAAATTATTGAGACATTTTTAGGAAAGAAGAAAGGGAAGGAAGGAAAGGGGGAGAAGTCATGATTTATTTATCTATTTATTTTTAAATTAACCACCACATCTTGCTTGTCCGCTTACATTTTACCTGCTCGCTTTTGGCCCTGCTGGGTCTCTCGCCGGCTGGGCTTCCTCTGCGGGGCGGCCCTCTGCTGCGGAGGGCAGGCTCCTCATCACGGTGACGCCTCTTGCTGAGGAGCGCGGGCTCCAGGCGCACTCACTTTAGTCGCGGAGGTGTTCCGTGGCATGTGGGATCTTCCTGGACCAGGGACTGAACCCGGGGCCCCTGCATTGGCAAGTGGATTTATATCTGGTAGACCACGAGGGGAAGTCCCAAGGTCATGATGTAGAATGTAGCTTATGCAAGTTAAGTGTAGTTGTGGGGGATATAGTTTTATAATGCTGCCTTTCATTTCTGTTTGCAACTGTCAGCTGATTTAGATGCTAATAAAATGTAGGATTGTACCTAAACTTCTGTTGTTGTTTTCTTACTAAGTCGTGTCCAACTTTTTTGTGACTCCACGGACTATAGCCCACCAGGCTCCCCTACCCATTGGAGATCCCAGGCAAGAATACTGGAGCGGGTTGCCATTTCCTCCTCCAGGGAATCTTCCCAACGCAGGGATCGAACTTGCACTTCGTGCATTGGCAGGAGGATTCTTTATCACTGAGCCACCAGGGAAGCCGCATACCTAAACTTAAGTATGCTTAAATGTTTAGCTTGTGGTCTTTTACATTGAAGGTAAAAGGCACAAGTATAAAAATGTGTGTATTACAAGTAGACTTATCAGGGTTCCTAAGTGAAATGAGACCTACACTGCTGTGCATTAGAACCTCAACAGTATAGCTCTGAATAATTATACCTCAGTTTCCTTATCCATAAAATGGGTATAGGGTTTTTACCTAAAATTATAAAGATTAAATGAGTTTATACATATCAATCACTTAAAATAGTGTCTGGCACCCAGGAAGTGCTTTATAGACGTTCACCTTTATTTCTACAGTTAACATCAGGACCAATAAAATAATCTGGCTTCCTAGTATGCGTGTGGTCCGACCATCGATATTCAACCTTACCATCTACTGGAGAAGTGGAACCTTGGGTTGTTGGCAAGACTTAGATCCACATATACCATGAGAGGCCTCTGACCCTATGAGCGTATTATTTTTGGGATCATGGTCTGTATTTCAGAAGAAGCACTCATCATTTCGTGATAAAGATACATTGACCTGTTTGTTCATTTGTCCAGTCAGAAGGGTTTCGAGAGAAGCCAAGTGGGGTTTCCCTGGGTGTTTCTGGGGGTGCGGGCCGCAGTGAGAGGTCGGGACGTCCAGAAGCCAGAAGCGGAGGCGGTGAGGGGAGCAGGGGGATGCGCATAGGGCTGCTTAGACGCGGGCGCGGGTCCCGGCTGCGCGAAGGGCCATGAACTTGGGCGCGCTCCGCCCCAGCCCGGCTCCCGGGCGCTCACAGGGAAACGCCCGGGCCCAGGGACCCCGGCGTGTCTTCCTCCCTGCTTGACTTACTCGCAGGCTAAGGGAGAACTGTAATTTCCAATGCAGGCCAACAGGGACTCGAGCTTTTGTGTTGTTTTTTCTTGAAAATTCTTACCATGCACCCATCTAGGATCATTACTCAGAAAAACAGTATTTTCCATGTGTCGTTTTTCTTTCTAACATTTTGAAACATATATATTAGTTTATTTTAAGGAGGATTTATTTTAAGGAGGATTAGGTGTGATTATGTACTTAATGATGACAACCTGTAATTATTTTTATGATCATCAGCTGTTAAGATTTCGGATTTGTTTTTGAAGAGCATGACAGGCGTTTGCAGTTACCTTCCAAGAAGAAAAGATTACAGTTACATTGTAGATGCAGATTATTTTTGCTCACTCGTCGAAAACCAGTTTATACTCTGTATTTTAGCTAACAACTCAGTGTAAATAAATGTTGACAGTTTTGAACTCTGAAAACCTGATTACTAAATAGACCAAAAAAAAACTTTTTAAGAGTAATGGCTCTTCAGAAATTCAGCACGATTCTTTATTCATTGCGGTACTGTAGAAAAATTGGGGCCCAGCAGAACTAGGTTCACATGTAGTCTCCAGTATGTTAATTGTACAGCCCTTGCAAAACTGTTAAGCTTGTGGACCTCAGCTTATCCACATGTGAAATAGTAAAGGACTGAAACTCACAGTATTATCTGAATATTGAAAGATTTTGAATGTTTCCCTTCTTTTTGTCCTAACCCCTTTTCTGTAAATACTGCAGTATAGCTAATTATCCCAAATAATTAAAGAATGACTAAAACAGACACAAAATTAATCACGCTGACTTCTTTGATTATTTAAACCCAAGTTGAAAATAAATAATTTCAGAAAGCAGTTTAAAGATACATGGTGATAACATAAAAGAAGTATACCTGTTTCCAAGATAATATTGAAGAAGAGCTTGGGAAGACTTGAAATAATCCTCCAGTCAGGTAAACAGTCAGGGACAGAGCCAAGAGAAGGCAAGTATGGGTCAAAAGCAAAGAGAACTTGTCACTAGCAGTGTTTTATGATTAAATCTGAAATATGTATGTGTGCATGCGTGCTCAGTTGTACCTGATTCTTTGTGACACCACGGATTGTAGCACATCAGGCTCCTCTGTCCTGGCATTTTCCAGGCAATAGAATGAGCTAAATTTAACAAAACCAGCCTCAACTGTATCATCTTTTCTCCCCTATTAAATGGAAGAAAACATTTAAATTGGGGGCTCTGTGTGTCTTTTAAATTTTTTATTTAATTTTTAAATTTTGAAGTAGGTTTTTTAAAAGTTGTGAAAATAGTATAAAGTTTCTTCACAAAGAATTCTCTTGTGCCCTTACCTCAGCTTCATCAAATATTAATGTCTTATATAACCACAATGCAAGTATCAAAATCAGAAAAAAATTAACATTGATATTACTCTGTTACCTAGTCTACAGACCTTTATTATCATTTTGTTAATCTTCCTACTAATGCCCTTCTAGTCTAGGTTCTAGTCTAGGACCCCCCCCTTTGCACTGAGTCATCAAGTCGCCTTAATTCCCTTTAATCCGCCTAGTTCCTCTGTTCTTTGGTAATCTCGACACTTTTGAAGAGTACTGTCGGTAAATTTGTACCGTGGCCCCTCGAGAGCGGTGATGTGTCCTTCTCAGCACAGCAGACTGGGGAGCACACGATTCCGCACGCCTCCTTACCGGGGAGTCTATCTGGCCACGTGGTAGAGGAGACGTCCGCCTCCTCCGCTGTAGACTTGCTCTGCTCCCCTTTGTGATGAGAATCTTGCTTTGTGACTGTAAGTATCATGTTTACAACCCCAGTCTTCACTAACGGCTGGTTCTTACCTGTTTTGTTTCTCAGTGGTGATTTCCCATTTCCACCCTTTCTTCTAATGTTTCATTGGAGTTCTGTGGCAAGGAGGAGTTTTCTTTTCTCCCTTACCTGTTTAGTTGTAGCTGGGTATCTATTTTTACTCTATGGATTAAAAGTCATTACTATCCTTGCTTAAATTTTTCCCGGTTTGGCCACAGAGAGCTCACTAAAGTCAGCTCCTCTGTCCTGTGATGTGCTTCCATCATTTTTTGAACATTTTCTTACTTTCTGGCACTCAGGTTCTTCCTGGCTCATCCCATACTTCCTCCACCTCCCCTGCCAGTCCTGAAGTCCGCCGCTTCTCCAAGGAGCCCTGATTCCTTTGTTCAGTGTTTTAGTGCTTAGAAACCAGGACCTGTGTGCTAGGTGGTATTTGCTGGTGCCATGATATCACTGCTTCTAGGCCCTCTCATGAGCAGAGCTAGGGGACATACAAGGTATACACATACATATCCTATTTTTATATCAGTGTCCAATCTAAAACTGTTGGCTTCTCCAGTTTCAGTTCAACCTTACAAGGTTGATCATAGCTTCCCCTACAAATAAGGGATTATTTGGAGTTCCTTTCTCTGACAAAAGAAACTTGCTTCTTAATATCCACAATATGTTTAATTGTCCAAGCTTCGATATACATCGTTGTTTCAGAATTGCTAACTCACACTTTAGATTTTGCTGAGTTTTAATTAGAGCATAGTTGTTGTTGTTCAGTCACTAAGTCATGTCCGACTCTTTGCGACCCCACAGACTGCAGCACCCCAGGCCTCCCTGTCCATCACCAACTCCCAGAGCTCGCTCAAACTCATGTCCATCAAGTCGGTGATGCCATCCAACCATCTTACCCTCTGTCGTCCCCTTCTCCTCCTGCCCTCAATCTTTCCCAGCATCAGGGTCTTTTCTAATGAGTCAGCACTTTGCATCAGGTGGTCAGAGTATTGGAGCTTCAGCTTCAGCATCAGTCCTTCCAATGAATATTCAGGATTGATTTCCTTTAGGATGGACTGGCTGGATCTCCTTGCAGTCCAAGGGACTCTCAGGAGTCTTCTCCATCACCACAGTTCAAAAGCATCAATTCTTCGGCACTCAGCTTTCTTCTTTCTTTATAGTCCCACTCTCACATCCATACTTGACTGCATAGCTTTCACTATATGGACTTTTGTTGCAAACTTATGTCTCTGCTTCTTAATATGATGTCTAGGTTTGGTTTTTAATATGATGTCTAGGTTTGAGCATAGTTAGGAATTTTATGTGAGCATCACCAGACTGGCACATTGTGGTTCTAAAATGCACAGAAGACATGTCCAGTTATGTAATGAACTAGTGGAAGTGTACCAAAAAACATTGCTTCCAGTCTTTTTTTTTTCCTTCAGCTTCATTGAAACATAATTGACATTCAGCACTCAATGCGATTAAGGTTGACTTACATATGGCAATGAAAATGATCGACAGCAGTTTATAATAGGAATAGAAAAGAGTTTCATTTGAGCCAAACTGAGGATTCTAGCCTGGAACAGAGCCTCCTAAATGACTATGGAGAAGAGTTAACTCCTGCATAAGACAGAATGATTCTGCATAACTCAGTATGTGAAAGTCTCTCTATCCCATATATCTGGAAATGATTAGCACAATGATTTTAGTGAACATCCATCATCTCATATAGATATGAGACTTACTATAAATTAAAGAAATAGAAAAGCAAGTTTTTCCCTTGCGGTGAGGAATTTTAAGGTTTACTGTCAGCAGCTTTCGTGGTAGGATTCAGCCGTGTTAACTGTGGTCACCGCGTTGTATGCTACACCCCTAGCACTTGTTTGTCTTGCAGCTGAAAGTCTGTGGTGCCTTTTGACCACCCTCCACTCCCACATGTGGAAGTCCCAGATCTGATCTCTTTTTCTATGAGTTTGTCTGTCTGTTTTAAAGTATAATTGACCTACAACACTAAGTGAATTCCTGGTACACAACGTAGTAATGCAACATGTCTGCACATTTCAAAAGGGACACTGTGATAACGCTAGTTACAGCGTGGCACCACACAAAGCTGGCACAGCTGCCGACTGTACTCCCCACACTGTGCACCTCAGACCCATGGCTCATTTATTATGTGGCTGAAAGTTTACACCTCCTAATTCCCCTCGTCTGCTTCTCTCCTCCCCTACCACAGTCCCCTCTGGTAACCACCTGTTTGTTCCCTCTGTCTATAACTCTGTTTCTGTTCTGCTGTGTTTATTTGCTTTTAAGATTCTACATAGAAGTGAAACCATACAGTATTTGTCTTTCTCAATCTGACTGATTTAGCATAGCATAATATCCACTAGGTCCATCTGTGTTGCTATAAATGGCAAGATTTCATTTTTTGTGACTGAGTTAAAAAAAAAAGTGTAACATTCCACTGTGTGTATCTACCACATCTTCTTTATCTGTGAATCTGTTGACAGACATTTAGGTTGCGTCCATATCTTGGCTTTTGTAAACATTGCTGCGGTGTACATAGGGGTGCATGCATTTTTTTGAATCAGTGTTCTTGTTTTCTTCTGGTAAGTACCCAGGCGTGGGTCTTCTGGGTCTTACAGTAGTCCTGTTTTTAATTTTGTGAGGTGCCCCGCGTTTTTTCTCATGGAGACTGCGCCAGGTTAGGTTCCCACCAGCGGTGCGTGAGGGTCTGCGCCTCTCGACAGCCTTGACAATGTTTATTATTTGTTATCTCTTTGATAGCAGCCATTCTGATAGATGTGAGCTGATATCCAGTTGTGGCTTTGAATTTTATTTCCCTGATGGTTCGTGACTTTGAGTACCTTTTCATGTGCCTACTGGGCATCTGTAGGTGTTCTTAGGGGAAAATGTCTGTTTTTAACCCTCTGCCCAGTTAAAGAAGTATTTATTGATTTGTGGCTGCACCGGTCTCTGTTGCTGCAGAGACTGCTCTCCAGGTGTGCGTGGGCTGCTCCAGGCGGCAGCTTCTCTTGCTGTGGGGCACCGCCCTCCGGGTGCTCAGGCTCCGTAGCCGTGGGGAACAGGCATGGCTGCTCCACCTCCTGTGGGATCTTTCTGAACCAGGGATCAAACCTGTGTCCCTGCATTGGCAGGCAGATTCTTCACCACTGGACCACCAGGGAAGTCTGTCCTCTACCCACTTTCTATCTGTTTGCTTTTTTTGGTGATAAGTTCAGTTTGGGATATATAGATATACCCTTATGTGCTGTATCATTTGCAAATATATTATTCCATTCAGTCGGTGACCTTTTCGCCTTGTTAATAATTTTGTTTACTGTGAACATTCGCTTTTACTTTTGTTTTGCTTGCCTGAAGGGATGTATTCAAAAAGTATTACTAATAAGACTGATGTCAAATTGCATATTGCCCATGTTTCCTTCTAGAACTTTATGGTTTCGGGCCATACATTTAAGTCTCGAATCCTTTTTGCATTTACTTTGGGGCATGGTGTCAAAGACTAGTTCAGTTTGACACCTTTGCGAGTCTGTCCCGTTTTCTCAACACCATTTATTGAAGAGGCTGTTTCCCCCGCTGTGCTCTTGCGTCCTTTCTCGCAGATGAGCTGCCCTTGTGAGTGCGGGCTTATTTCGGGCTCTGCTCCGCCCCGAGTTTGTGCCAGTGCCATGCTGTGTGGGTTGCTGTAGCTTTGAAGTGCAGTGTGAAGTCACGGAGTGTGGTTCCTTCAGCTTTGTTCTTCTTTCTTAAGACTGTTTTGTCTATTCAGGGTCTTTTGTGTGTTTCCATACAAATTTTAGAATTGTCTGTTCTAGTTTTGTGGGAAAATGCCTTTGGTATTTTGATAAGGATTGCACTGAGTCTGCAGATTGCCTTGGGAAGTATGGCAGTGTTAATAATGCAAGCTCCTTCAGTCCGTGAGCATGCTGTAAGAAAATGAAAAGCGTCTGTTGTTTGTATTTCTTTGATTCCTGTCACCAGTGTTGTACAATTTTCCAAGTACAGGTCTTTTTATCTCCTCAGATAATTTTATTTCTGGGTATTTTATTCTTTTTGACATGATTATAAATAGCATTGTTTTCTTAATTTTTTCTTGCTGATTCTTTGTTAGTGTGTAGATATGCAACAGATTTCTGTATATTAATTTTGTATCCTAGAACCTTACAGAATTCATTGATTAGTACGTTTTTGGAGATGCCTGAAGGATTTTCTATGCATAGTATCAAGACATCTGCAAACATTACCAGTTTTACTTCTTCCTTTCTAATTTGGATCCCTTTTATTTCTTTCTCTTGCTTGATTGCTGTGGTTAGGACTTCCAATATTTTGTTGAATAAAAGTGGCCAAAATGGGTACTCCCGTCTTGTCCCTGACTCAGAGGAAGTGCTTCAGCTTTTCACACTTGAGTGTGAGTATGATGTTAGCTATGGACTAATGGTCTTTGTTATGTTGAAGCATTTCCCTATATACCCATTTTGTGGAGAGTTTTTATCATGAATGAATTTTGAATTTTGTACAAAGATTTTTCCTGCATCTATTGAGATGATTATATGACTTTTATTCTTCAACTTCAAATCAATCATTGATTGATTGATAGTTTAATCATCCTGGCATCCCTGGAATAAATCCTGCTGCTCACCCTTCAAATGTATTTTCATAACAAAATAATTTAATCCATCTTTAGAAATTGGTGAAAGTTTGTGGCTTTTATTCCTATAGATCCTTAAAAAGTCAGAATCTAGTTTTATTTCTCAGGAAGTGACATATGAGAAGGACCACTTCATTGCAACTGTTTTTTTTTTTCTCCCTTTCTTCTCCTTTCTTTTTTCTTTTGGTACAATTATTTCTCTACAACTTGTGTTGCTTAAACATATTAGCAAACTAGTGATTATAAAACCATAATATAAAAGCTAAACAATCTCAGTTCTTACAGAAGTAAAAAAAAAACCATATTGCTCTCTCATTTTAGAAAATGGGATGGTCTTGCTCAGGAGCAGAACATGTATCATGAAAGGATGAGCCAACCTCTGGCTTCAGTTACTGATGGCTGAGGATGGTGAAGTGTTTGCTATATTGAGGCATCAGGGAGGTTTACACGACCTCCTGTGTCACCAGACTTCTGAGCAGAGGGTAGCTAAGTCAAAAACTGTACCTTCTACCCTGTTCATAATAATTATTGTGACTTTTGAATAAACCATTATTTGTAACACTTAATTTTACTACACTGCATAATACTTTAAATGAATTAATATATACTTTGCTTTGTTAGAAATAAACATTCACTTTTATTTCACCCAAATGTAAAACAAGTAAAAGTAATGAGCTTCCAGGGACAGTATTTTACTCTTCTTGATGTTGTTACTCTGGATACTTACAGTGGATGAAAGCTAAGCATGAAGTGTAAGTTGAAAGCAAGCCTAATGAGCTGTAAATATTTTTAAAAACCTTGAAAGATTATTTTAAATGTATAAGGCATATGTATAATTACTAAAACAAGTACAATTAAAACTGGAAGTCTGGCCCATCAAATTGTTTATTTTTGAGTTTTCCACAATATCTATCTTGAGTTTTTCACTGCGTTCTAAATCTTCTATAATAAAAGTGTACTTTTATAATCAGACACTTTTCAATTTGACTTTTAAATTGTGATTGTGTACACACACATAGCATAAATTCGCCGTCAGAGTAATTTTAAACGTGCACGGCAGTGGCATTAATACATCCAATTGTTGTACAGCCGTCACCACCCTCAGTCTCTAGATTCAGGTAATGTTTCGAATGAGCATTATTTTCTATGTCATCCATAATTTTTTTTCAAAACTAATCATGTTTCTTGGGACTTGCCTGGTGGTCCAGCAGTTAAGACACCTTGCTCCCAATGTGGGGGTCCCGGATTTGAGTCCTGATCAGGGAACTAGACCCCACATGCCGAAACTAAAGGACCTCTCACACCGCAACGAAGATCTTGAATGCCGCAACCAAGAATCAGCACAGCCAAATAAATAAATGAATAAAAAGAAATATATTTTTTAAAGATCCTGTTTCCTGTATTGCTGCAAGATAGTTAAGGCAAAGCTGACTTGTCTTCTTTTAATGAAATAAAATGTAAATTACAGCAGTGCTAATGATAAAAATACTTAAGAGTCTACAAACAAAATCTAGCTTTAGTGTTTTATGAAGAAGCTTTATTTCAAATATATGTGACTACTACATATGTGGGCATTTGTTTAAAATATTCATTTCATGTAAAAGAATTCACCTTCTAAGCCAATGCTTTGAATAAAATTATTAGCAAACCTACCTGATTTAAATAAAAATACTTCATATACATTCAAAATAAAAAGATTTGTTAAATTTGTGAAAATTTTCTATTTTTCCCCACTTAAGGTATTTATTTCACTTACCACCACCACCCCCCCAACACACACTGTATTCTGTGAGGTGTTATCCCTTTTGTGAGTGCTGGTTAATTTCATAGATTATAAGTCATGGACACGTGCACTAACTCATTTTAAAGAAATGCACTGCTTTCCACAAAGCATTATATAGAATACATACACACAGTGTTGGCTTTGTATTTTAAACTTCATTTGTAAACTTTTCGTAAAGCTTTTTCTTGATGTTTAGGTGTCTTCTGTCAGTTACCTGACCTGCAGTCTGGCCTGTACAGACTATTTTTATTTTATTTGTTTTGACAATTTTTAATATACCCTTCAAATACAAAGTTTATAAATTTGAAATAGTCTCAATCAGTGGTCTATATTTCAAACACATAGTTTAGGGTTTTATAGCATGGTAGGTTTTTCAATTTAATTTAGAATTTAGTGTTTTGCTAATCTGTGAGAAGTTAGTACATACTCCATAAAAAGGATTCCATGGTGAAGTGAATCTCCAACAAATGCTTTCTTCCATATCTCTTTCTATGAACATTATTAACAAATATGTTTCTAAGACACCCAGGAGTAAAGATATCTATTTCAATTTAACCTCCTCTGTCTCAGCTTTTTGAAGATGGATTCATATTTGCATATGAAATCTGCTAACATTCCCAAGAAATGATGGTCTTTATTAATCTGCTGATCCAAGAAATAATATTATTTATATTATTTCAGAAATTTACCCCATTCCCCCTAGAATGGCTTTCCTGGTGACTCAGTGGGAAAGAATCCATCTGCCAATGCAGGAGATGTGGGTTTGATCCCTGGGTCAAGAAGATCCCCTGGAGAAGGGAATGGCAATGCACTCCAGTATTCTTGGCTGGGAAATCTCATGGGCAGAGAAGACTGGCGGGCTACAGTCCATAGGGTTGCAAAGAATTGGACACTGGAGACCCCGGTTCGATTACTGGGTCAGGAAGATCCACTGGAGAAGGGATAGGCTCCCCACTCTGGTGTTTTTGGGCTTCCCTGGTGGCTCAGACGGGAGAGAATCTGCCTGCAATACAAAAGACCTGGGTTTGATCCCTGGATTGGGAAGATCCCCCGTAGAAGGGAAAGGCTCCCCACTCCAGTATTCTTGCCTGGAGAATTCCATGGACAGAGGAGCCTGGCTGGCTACGGTCCGTGGGGTGGCAAAGAGTCAGACACAACTGAGTGACTTTTCACTAGCATCTAAACAGCACCCCCCCCCCCCCGCAGCTGCCAATAAAGCCTAACGTTTCTATGATTTGGTCAAAATAAATCAATAGAAAGGGTGAAAATGGACTAGACCATGAAAGCCAGACTCAGTCTTGCCCCATTTTTTCCCCATTAATAATCGATGGCCTAATTCAGCAAACCCTTAGAGAAATAAATATATTTGAGAGCCATGAAAGGACTACTGATTCAAAGCACCACAGAGAAAAAAAGTGTCTGGATAATTCACACAACCAGAAAACTGGTTTGGAAATTCCGGCATAGGACTCATTTGTATGCCTTATTTCTCTCAAATTTGCACACAGTAAAAGTCCTGCTTGCATCATAAATGTAAAGATCTTTATAGAAAACCAATGAGAAATTTGACAAATTAGCTAAATTTTAAACAGAAGAGACAGCTAATCTGGATTATTCGTATCTCAATAGCAGGTCTCCTGGCTTAATTTTTGCCTCTCTCCAGAACATGTGGCTGACTGTGCTCTCATCCAGAAAAAAGACATTATAGAAAGGCTGCTCCTGGAGACTTCAAAAACAGCACAGCAGCAGAGAGAAAAAACTATCTAGCTTTTAATCAGCACAAAATATGCTACCATAGTTTATTGAATGTTTGTCGTTAATTTCTTGTCTTCTTATTTGAAACACATCCCTGTTGTTCCAAATCCACTCTAGATGATCTGAAAGAAACTCAAATTATAATTTCTTCAGTTATGTTTTGTTTTGAAATTTTCAGTCACTAAAAAAGGGTGACATGAATATGTTGTCTGTTGTTGTGCACTGAAATCAGCTCCTGTAAGTAGGTACCACTCACTCTCAGCGGTAGGGTGTTTACATCACAGTGACTGTTGCCCCTATCGTTCATGATGGAGAAAGGGGTCTTGAGGGCTCAGATCACAAAGCAGGATAAAGAGGCTTCTCAGAAGCCTTTCTATAACCACAGACACCGAAAACAATTTAAAAAATCACTACAAAAATATTAGTAAGTTTTACTGGAGTCAAGAAGATGAATAAACTGTTTAAGTGTATCTTTTAAAAGGAAAATCATATACTTTTTTTTTTTTTTTACTAAAATGGCTTGTTAGTAACATTAATGTATATTGTAAGCCTTGGGTAAGGCTAATAGTTGTTTCTTTTCTAAATAAAAAGAAAAATCAAGTTAATGTTGCTCTTTCTGAGCGGACAAAATGCATGAGCAACTGAAACGTTTAACAAATGATGCTGTTGGAAGTTATAGGAAGTGAATTTGAGTCTTAGATTATAGTACGTATGTTATCAGAGGCTACTTAACCTCAGTAAGCCTTGATTTATTCATCTGTTAAACTGAGTGGTAGAAATATATCCGCATTTCTCAGAATTATGATGAGTATTAAGGGGCAGGCACACGGGGTCAAGTGTAAACTCTTGTAAACTGTAAACTCCCTACTTACCAGATGCTACTTGCTCCTGCCATTGCTCGCTACTGTTGCTACCGGTAATAAGACACAGAGTTACAAATACGTCCAAGTAATTTTAATACTGTTAGTCACCACTCTGACTGCTCTAATCAAGACGAATGTGAGGGAAGCTTTGTGGAGAGTCTTCTTAATTTTTTCTCTTGAAGGTGAAAAAAAGAAAAGTAGGCAGGTGCTTTTATTTTGTGCCAGAAAACTTATCCTAAACTGCTTCTGCGTTCCCATTGCCAGTCTGGATCATCAGCATCTCTTTTTAGCCCTCATAACTCTCGCAGTTCTCTAAGAAAGGTATTTAATAAGTATGCAAGGCTGGTCACTCCCGTGTCAGTACCTTATTCCCTCAAGGCAGCCTTCCAAAGGGACCAGTATAAACATCATTTCGGATGAGCTTGTTAATAACTGAAAGAGGTTTTAGGTGTGGGAGTTTAAACACATTTAAACTGAAAAAGAGCTTTTGCTTTAAAAGCTCTGGAAGCTCAGGACCCTCTGCATTTGGTAGCCTTCCAAGACCCCTGGGACCAGTGTGAGAGCCACCGACCTCTGAGAGCCTTCCAGGCTTCAGATTGAGGCTGAAGCTGGGATCTGTTGAGTTTTCAAGAGCAGCTCCAGCGCCGAGGTAAGGGTGGGCCTTGCAGGGGGGTCGGGGAAGCAACAGGCAGGAGTCCCCGCATCACAGTCACAGTCTTCCAGAGTTTGCCCGGAGTCTCCGCTTGCTGAGCGCTCTTGTCACCTGTGTCGGGAAGCAGGCAGCTGGGTTTTCCCGCACTGGCGGCACGCGGCCCTGTCACCCCTGCGCGCTTAGAGTTTCTGCCGCGTGCAGTCGCCTTAGTGTCCTGTTCGTTTCTGCGGTGCGGCCGGGTGGTCGGCTGTGCGTGTACACACAGCCCTCATTTCTGGTCCCTCCGCACCGAGGTCAGCGCAGGGCACCGACCAGAGCCCCCTGTGCCGCGGGGGGCCCCGTGAGCTCCCCCTTCTGTGCGCGGCGTCCGCAGCGCGTCTTTGCCGCTCCTTGCCATCCCTTTCTAAACGTGCCGGAGCAGTCTCCGTAAAGCGCTGGTCTTCTCTAAGCTCTTCAGAGTGACGTCAAGTGTTGGTGCAGAACATTTGCTTGGCACCTAGCAGTGGCTTCCTGGGTACCTAAATACTACGCCTTCTGCCAGTAAAAACGCCGCCTGTTGAAGTTCCCAGCCAGAAACACGCACATCTGCACACAGCGCTGGCCGCGGGAAGCGCAGGGCCGCGGCTGCAGAAGCAGCTCTTTGCTTAGCCCGTGTTTGCCGTGGCTGCTATTCCTCCTTTGGTACACAGGCCCCGTTCCTTCTCATTTCTTTAAATGGGCTTGTTGCATACAGCCTTTAGATCCTAACGGCCACGGGACTTTTAATGGGGTTTTCAGTGACTTGCCTTTAATGACTGTCGCGTATGCACTTCCTTTTCAGACGTAACAAGATACAAATAAATAACAAGATAAATAAATAACACAAAACAGGCGTTTGGACAAAAACTACCATTAATTTCCTTTACAATTATTGCTACTGGGAAGGATAGTTAATAAAGAGGACAGAGGATGAAAAATTGAAACTGAACATCAAATGAATGGAATGTGACCTTACACACATGTATTCCGAACTACTTGATACTCTTCAGCTACCTGAGAAAAACTGCCAGACGTTTCTCAAAGAAATTAAGGCCGTAGGAGCCTGCATTTCATTGCCATTCTTTGCAATCTTGATTCATGATCATTTGGGGAGTACTATAAAACCATTGGTAAATAAGGACCAGTTACACTGTTTAAACAGTATTTCTCAGTATTTGCCTGCTTCTATATATTACACTATATAATTACACTGTAATTATTTTTTATTGTTGACAGTAAAATATGTAGCATATTTCATAAGTGGAATTCTCACTGCCATTCTCTTTTAAAATACTGTTGTTTGGGGGATATTCTATATGCTAATTAACACTGTTGTCTTATACATTTGGTCATAGAAAGCCGTTATTTTTAGGACATTAAGGGAGAAGAGATCTCACTAAAAGCTTTATGGCATTATGATGATCCCTTATTTACAAACGCATTTTTACTGAAATGTAAGTTACTCTTACAGTATCTGAGGAATCTTAAAGCTTTTAATAATAATACTTTAAAATACATGTAATATTTCATCATTTAGTGAAAAGCTGCATATTAATACTCTGATATTAATAAAATACTTTATTTATTAGAAAACATAATACTTTGACTTTGTCAGCTCCCATTCTACTTAAATACTGAGCTAGTATTTTTGAAAGAACATGGAAACACACTAAGAAGGCAAATATCAGAGGTGGTAGATTATTTTCATAATTGATTTTGATGTCTGTTTGTTACTTTATTGTCCCGTATTATATAAAGTAGTTTTTGATTGAATTGGATGCCTAATTCATGCTTTTCAGTTTTATGTCTTCCCAAAACGTTTAAGATTATTTTTCCTTTGCAACTTTAAACCAAAACTTGGAAGTTTTAGGTGTGTTCCTCTGCCAGGGTGTGAACTGGAAAATGAATGAACAGCTGAAAGAGAGAAAAGAAACTGTTCGAGGCGTTTCCATCAGAAACTATGTCTGCTCTTCCCCACATTCAGTTAGAGATTCACTTGATTTATCACATTCCTATTAAGATTCATTTATCCCTGGACAGAAGAATGGGTCAGAATAGAACAGAATATAAAATCTTAGAGTATACCAAGAACGTGGGGAAATCTGGTGTATGAGAAAGTGAGAAATCTTTGGTGAGTTACATTTTAAGGACATGAAACTGCAGGGAAATCCTCAACTGTCTTTAGTAGTTTTTTTGTCACTAATAATAGTAGTATTGCAACTTTAAAATTTTTGATGTTTATGTATAAAAACAGATAAGCATGTAATTAGAACTCAAGATATTCAGCGTAACAGAAAGTTACAAATGAAATAGAAGTTAATAAATGAAAGAAGTTAGGGAAAAATCCTACCGTGTCCAGTTTGAATGGTTACCATCAAGATGTACTCCTGCTGTTTCAGGAAGGTGTTTGCTGCTCCCTCCACAGGAAAGGGCAGCTGCCAGAGGGTACCTATGCCAAGATCTTGCTGTCACCTTTCCCCCTAAAGGACAGCAGAGTTCCCTGGAGAAGAAGCTGATTCCAGGGGTAGGGAGGCAAAGTGTAAAATGAGCCCGCGATCATATGAAAAGATGCTCAGCATCACTGTTCATAACGGAAATGCAAATCAAGACCACAATCACCCTACACCTGTCAAAATGGCCGTCATCAGAAAGGACACAAATAACGAACGTTGGCAAGGATGTGGAGAAGAGCGAACCCTCTTAACACTGTTGTTGGGGATGTAAGTGGGTGCGGTCACTGTGGAGAACGGTGTGGAGGCACCTCAAAAAACTACTGAGAGAGCTACCGTGACACAGCAATTCCACTCCTATGTATATATCCCCAAAAACCCACCCCACTCATCTGAAGAGATACGTGCACCCCGGTATTCATAGGAGTGGTATTTCCAGTAGGCAAGATGTGGAAACAAGCTAAATGTCCATCCACAGATGAATGGATAAAGAAGACGTGGCAGATGTGTGCACATGATGGAATACCACTCAGCCATAAAAAAGAACAAAATTTTGCCATTTGCAGCAACAGGGATGGACATGGAAGGTTTTATGCTAAGTGAACTAAGTCAGAGAAAGACACGTACTGTATGATATCATTGATGTGTGGGATCTGAAAATTACCACAAACGAGTGCATGAAACAAAAAAAAGAAACAAACTCAAAGATACAGAGAAGAAGCCAGTGGTTATCGATGGGAAGGGGGAAGGGCAGTGTGGGGCTGGGGAGTGGTAGGTATAACCTACTGGGTGTAAGGTATTCTCAAGCATATATTATACAAATGAGGAACATAGCCTATGTTTTGAAATAAGTGTAAATAGAAAGTAACCTTTTAAAACTGTATAAAAAATTTTTTTAAAGAAAAGATAGTCTGTGAGTCAGATCTGCCAAATTTGTACAATTTTTATAAACCAAATTCCTGGCACAGGATCCAAAATACACTGAGAGCTTGATAAGTACTGAAACAATTCATTGTGTTTTATTGTATTTTTCATTTCTTTACAAACTTTTTAAAAAGATTAATTCTGATGTTAACTGCCCTTCCTAGCTTTGTGGCATGGGTAAATTTCTCATTTTTGTTCTTTCGTGAAAATTACCCTATAAGTATTAAACAGGACTGGACAAGGTTCAAAGCATGTCACACGTTACAAGTTGCAACTTGATTTCAAACTATTAATTAGTACTGTTTGAGTTTGTCCTTCAATTAACTAAAGATCCACCTACTTCTCTGTCTTAAATATCATAGGATAGCTTAGCAAATGTCTTGCAAGTCTTGGTACACCATTCTTAGAATTCTTTCAGTCCTGTTAGATTATTAAAAGAAGAAAATAAAGATCTTCTAGTAAGACTTTAAATAATATATCAATTCTAATAATCATTGTTCCTTTTCTCATAGGTAGGCAAAAATACATACTTGTGAAAGCTGAAGCATTTTGCTTTATTTGCTATCTACTGGCACCCTGATTTTTTCTGTAATTCATAGTACATTGGTTCCTACATAAATGTTTTCAGTCTTATGGGAATCATTTTAATTAAAATGCGTCTTTAAACTGCCATGCCAGAGTCAACTAGCTGAGAACTAAAAACCTCTTATCATAAAAAGGTAGTTGTCAAGCCAGTGGGGTGACTTGCTTAGGACTGCGAGGTTTTGAGGACTCTGTGAGCTGTGTAGGTGTCAGTGGAGTCACCGTAAGATGAGCGAGAGCTGAATAATAAGACAGGAAGCCCAAAGGCCACCGGTGCCTAATTCTGATAAGCTAGCGTGGGGTATGTGGCGGTGTCTTGCTAGTTTCAGTGTTAGGCATATAGACACCCTACCATTCCTACAGGTAGAGTCGGCTTGGGCTGAAAGGAAGGGAAGGCACAGGCTGGCAAAGGTGAGCAATTCATCAGAAGCATCATGGAGTGTGTGACGTGTCTCAGAAATTATCCTGTCTAGAATCATACCAAATACTGTATATCTGTCCTAACAGTTTATCGAAGCCTGCTAGGTTTTTGGCTGTGGCTGAATGGGTGTCATGGTTGAAATAATCTAATAGTCGTCTATCTGTGACAGTAGTGAAAGTGTTGGCTGCTCAGTCGTGTCCGACTCTTTGCGACCCCATGGACTGTATCCTACCAGGCTTCTTGGTCTGTGGAATTATCCAGGCAAGAACACTGGAGTGGGTGGGTAGCCATTCCCCTCTCCAGGGGACCTTCCTGACCCAGGGATCCAGCCCAGTATCAGAGGATAAAATCAGAAAAGAGCAGCATGGGTTTTCATTGCTCACTTTAAGTAGATCTGTGAACAGTCTTAGGAGCAAATAGCAATAAAAAGGCAAGTATTGTTATGATTCCCCTTATGAGGCACCTAGAAGAGGCAAATTCGTAGAGAGTCTAGTAGCAGTTGCGTGGGACGGGGTCGGGGCGGAGGCGGAGTCCATGTCTAATGGCCCCAGAGTTTCTGTCTGGGATACTGAAGCGCTCTGGGAACCCACGGCCGTGATGGTGGCACAGCCTCCTGAATGTGCTTAGGACACCAGCTGACACACTCAAGTGGTTAAATGGTAAACACTATGTTGCAGATATTTTACCCTGTGAGCCCTTGTGGCTCAGAGGGTAAAGATTCCGCCTGCAATGTGGGAGACCTGGGTTTGATCCCTGGGTTGGGAAGATCCCCTGGGGGAGGGCATGGCAACCCACTCCACTGTTCTGGCCTGGAGAATCCCATGGGGTCGCAAAGAGTGCGACATGACTGAGGGGTTTTCACTTCACTTCACCTCATATATTTTACCACAATAGCAATGTGAGCAATTACTCTTAATGCAAAATCCAGGGTGGGGGTGAAATCGCATGCTATGGAGACCACTGGCAAGGTCCCAAACCTACGCCCTCTCCCCAGATGAGAGCCGGGCCACAGGAGGGGTGGGCAGTCTTTCGGCAGGGAGGGACCCCCTGTGTAGGGTTGAGCTGAGTGAACAGGAGTTCCCCAAGTCACAGCAGTGAAATCCCAGGCACAGCTGGAGGGGCAGTCTGGGCTCTCCAAACCTGCCATCCATGGGTGCCAGCTCTGAAGCTAGTTCATGCAGCTCTTGAGTCCCCCATTCAAGAAATGTGTGGACCCTTGGTGGTGGTGGTTTAGTCGCTAAGTCATGTCCGACTCGCAATCCCGTGGACTGTAGCCTGCCAGGCTCCCCTGTCCATGGGATTCTCCAGGCAAGAATCCTGGAGTGGGTTGCCATTTCCTTCTTCAGGGAACCTTCCCCACCTGGGGATCGAACCCGGGTCTCCTGCATTGCAGGTGAGCTACGAGAGAAGCCCTCAGAGCTTACACACAGGTGTGGACCCCTACGCATTTGCAATGTTAGCTGACCCATTAAACTATATTTTTCTAAAACTTATTTTGAAACCATTCTAAGCATAGACTTCTTCTTCTATGAAATTGGTGAAGCCATTTAAATTGTTTTCCTCCTGCTTTTCAGTTTTTCTTTTAGTATTACCAGTTGTCATCAGTTCCAGACACCCTAGAGGGGTCTGTAAAATATTTCTCGTGGGAATAGCTTCCTCGCACTCTTTGAGTTCATTTTTGGAGAAATTGTTCACATAAAAATGACTGAGTATTACTTACTTTGTACAGGGTAACATTTACTAAGAATATGGAGATTATATTCACATGGATATATGTTTCTTTAGTTTGTTGGAGTTTTGGTTTGGTTTTTTTTTCCTGAAGTATATGATTTAGCAGACTCCCAGCAAGATTACTTATTTTAATCCTGTCTTTTAAAATACTCTTTCTGGTTTATCTTTGTAGATGCTTTCTACTTTGAACAACCTTGCATTGAAAGGGTATGTAAAACTCAGATTTACTGTTACTGTGGTTTTTCATATGTTATATATTAATAAAATATCATTATATCTTTGCTTTTGGCATTCATACATATTTATATCTAAATCACAAATCATTATCACACTTTAATAAATTAATAAGTAATATGCAAGTTTGTATTTGTACATATGAAAAAGTGAAAAGTGTAAAAGTCTTAGTTGCTCAGCCATGTCTGACTGTTTGCACCCCATAGACTGTAGCAGTCATGAAGGACAGGGGAGCCTGGCACACGGCAGTCTGTGGGGTCGCAAAGAGTTGGACCTGACTTAGCGACTGAACAAAAACTACGGGAATTATATTCAGTATATTGTAATAACCTGGAATGGAATATAATCTGAAAAATACCTGAATCACTGTGCTATACACATGAAAATAACACAATATTATGAATCAACTATAATTCATTAAAGAAAACTTTGGTTATTTGGGTTCCTGGGGTTACTTGTAGGACACTGGTCATTTTATTTCTTTTAATTTTTATTTTCCCCTTTTTTGCCTTTTTATTTTGAAATAATTTCAGGGTTACGGGGAGTTGCAAGAATAGGAAAAACAATTTTTAGGTACCCTTTGGTCATATTCCCCAAATGTTGAAGCTTTACCACATTTACTTAATTCTTTCTCTCTCTCTACAAACACACGGACAAGCTTTTGTTTTGTTTTGCTTCATTTTTTTTGGCTGGTCTGTTTGAAATCTAGTCGTAGATGTGGTGCCTTTTTACCTCTAAATAGGTTGACATATATTTCCTAAAAACCAAGGTATACTTTTATATAATCAGAGTACGTTTGTAATCATCAGGGTATTGCACTGATATACGTATCAGTATATATCAGTATATATATCAGTATATATCAGTATATCAGGCACTGTGATGCCTCTTCTGAGTCACTGCTGCCCAGACACCTAACGGAGCTCTGGCCCCAAAGACATGGCAGGCACAGCCCTATGGGCGAGGTTCTGCAAGGTGACTGGTCTGCCTGGTACATAGGTGCCACTGTTTTAAGAAGGCTGAAGAACCAGCCAGTGTAAGGAGACTAAGATGACAGAAAAGGGAAATAAGGGCTTGTTACCGCAGACTGTGTCTCAGAGTGGGAGGGGAAGGCTCGTGTGTGTGTGTGTTCTGTAAACTGTAAATGTCATTATTGGGACAGCGTTATTTTTTAAATACTAGTTTCATAATAGTCTAAAATAGATTTATAATATACATGTAAACAAAACTTTAGGAATGAGAATTTATCTTGGCTGTATTAACACATTAAGGGCTCATCAAAATTTTTATAGGGTACCTATGAGGTGCTGTGTCCAGAGATGATGGAAAGATTTAGAAACATGGCCACTGTCCCAAGGAGACATAAAATCTCAGCTTTTTTTTTTTTTTTTTCAGCCTATGCCTCTCTTGTGCAAACAACCAAAGCACATGCCCTCTTTAATTTAAAATCTCAAAGTAAATTAAACTCAGGTATTCTCTACCATGTGAGTCTGTTTGCTTACTGAGTTTGTGTAATGAAGGATGCCTCATTATTTATGAAATGTGTTTGGTCCCTAGATTGTGGATAGTGAATAGTAATAAAAGCTTGAATAGTGAAGGAAAACAGCTCTACCTTAAAGAGTTTGTTGTTTCTTGAGTTTGGATAGGGTGGCTTTAGTTAGGGAGAATTTAGACTAGAAGGGATATGTGTATCACATCTTAAAATGATAAACTGTAACAGATGGAATGAAGCGGTGATCTAAGACAATGTTTTACCTCTCCATCACTGCTGCACCCTCTACCCTTTGAATATGAGGCTACTCCACAAGAATATGCATTCCTCTCTAAAAATAATGGTCACAGAAATTTAATAACTAGATTATGGTAATATCTTAATGTTCTGTTTATGCTGACTTAACGGTTGTTCATATACATATGCACATAGGTGAAATGGTTTAGCAAGTAGATTAAAATGTGGGGTATGAAAGGAATTAAAGGACTTGGCCCACATAACAATAGTGCTACAGTTGTTAAAAGATAAGGTCTATAACTGATTATGCTGAGACCGATGGCAGGGTAGAAAGCCCTTTTTTGAAATAAGCCTTAATAATGCAGACTAGTGAATAATAGATAATATTCTGCTAAAATGTAATCAGTTCGTTCAACAACTCGAGTACCTAATGTATGCCCGACTCTGTGTGGACTGTATCTGCATGGAGCCTGGCCATGTGAACACTGGACTCTAGTGGAGTTCTCTGCGCTCAAGAGGCAGTGTTTGTGGTCTGGAGACAGGGCTTGAATGTGCATCTGGCTCTTGCACTTACTAAGTTCCCTGGTTGCTCAGAGGGTAAAGCGTCTGCCTACAATGTGGGAAACCCAGGTTCGATCCCTGGGTCGGGAAGATCCCCTGGAGAAGAAAATGGCAACCCACTCCAGTATTCTTGCCTGGAGAATCCCATGGATGGGTAGTCCATGGGGTCGCAAAGAGTCGGACATGACTGAGCGACTTCACTTTCTTGTACTTACTTAGCTGCTTGAACTTGGGCGAACTGTTAAACTCTATGTGCTCCCGCTCCTTCATGTGGTTAATAAAGGAGAGAAGGTGGAGAATTCTAAAAGCATCTACCTCGTGGGGTTTTGTGAGGATTAAACAAACAAATGTATGAAGGGCTTGGAAAAATGCCTAGTATAATAAACGTCAGTTATTTTTATTTTTTTAATGTGAAGACAGATAGTTGGAAACAAGTGCACATTAAAGGCACGTTGGCCTGGTCTGGAGGGTCAGAAAAGGCTTTCTTGGGGATGTCCCTTGCAGCCTGAGAAGTGCTGGCTGACTGCATAGGGAAAGAATCCCAGGCTGAGAATAGCAGGCGTGGCGGCCTGGAAGAAGCCAGGGCCGAGTAAGGCGGGGACCCAGCCAGGCTGCGTCTCCTATGGCCTCGGAGAGCCTTCAGAAGGGTGGTTGAAGGAAGGAAGCCTCTCATCTTAAAAGGATCATTGTGCACACATTCTGAAAAATGTTTGGAGCACACTGTTGACAAGTGGTAAGATGGTAGCTGGGAGTGAGGTGGGAGGTGGAGGAAGCGGGCTCATCAAAATATGTGTGGGTCGTCAAATAACATGACTGCATGTTTTACTGGATGTGAGGGTGAGGGTGCAGACTCCCAGGATAGCAGATAGAAGGGAAATACATGCAGGTGAGTTCAGAGAGCAGAGGGATGTTCTGTTGTAAAAAGAGACGGAGGATGTCATAGAGGGTTTGCTGATAACCTTGAGGAAGTTGGAAGCAGTGATTCTCACGGTGTGGTCCCTGGGCACTTGTTAGAAATGTGAAATGTGAGGCCCCACCCTGGACTGACCGTCAGAAATGCTGGGTGTGAGACCCTTCAGGCCATGTTTTAGCAAGCCCCCAGATGGTTCCCGTGGCTCTGATGCATGGGGAAAACAGAGAACCCCGTTCTCAGAGGCACAGTGGAGCGGTTTAGGAAGAGGGACAAGTGCATGTCAGAGCCAAGGACTTGACTGCTTTTGTGGAATGAGAGTGTTTCGGGGGCAGGGAGTCAGCTAACTATAGCCAGTACAACAGATCCAGTCCACTGCCTGTTCTGGAAGAGTCCACCACCTAAGAATGGCTTTATTGGTTTCCGTGGTTGAAATGGGCTTCCCAGGTGGCGCTCATGGTAAAGAACCCATTTCCCAATGCCTGAGACATGGGTTTGATCCCTGGGTCGGGAAGATCCCCTGGAGAAGGAGATGACAACCCGCTCCAGTATTCTTGCCTAGAGACTCCCATGGACAGAGGAGCTTCGTGGACCACAGTCCTTGGGAATAAATGTGGGAAGTAGGGTTCCTCAGCACCGTCTGCTTTTTGCCAAAGTACTGGCTGTGTTGGGGAATGTCTGATCTCGTGGTCTTGGTCTTTCTGCTCTGTCCAGCTTTGGGGACGGATGGCGCATCACCAGGAACCTAAGAATGCAGGTCTTAGGAGAGATATGGTAGTGACAGTGTCAGATTTGGAAAGTTCAGAAGACTTTTCCCTTTACACTCATGGTGAACTCGGTATAAAATGTCTATTTAAAGGGATGTGTGCTAAGTGAACATTTTCAGCCCATCTCTATATTGCATTTCCCCAGTTTTATTTTATTTACCAGTAGAATAAATCTTCTGAAAATTATTAGAAATGCCATCATTTCTGCCAGGAGAATTCAAGAAATTCTGAAGAAAACATAACACCTTAACGATGATGATGCATCTTATTTCTGGATTTAAACCTTGAAATCAGGTCTCAGAAACACAAACTTCATAGTAAATACTTCGTTGTTAGTATAATTATGAGAAAACTAGTAGAACATACACTTTTTCTTCTTACAAGTTACAGCTACATATGATGCACTCAGAAATAAAATGCAAACTAAAAATTTAGCAATGTAAAAGCCAATTCAAATTATTTACAAAATTATGTGCACAATTCATGGGCTTCCCAAGTAGCTCAGTGGTAAAGAATCTGCCTGTAATGCAGGAGACCCGGGTTCGATCCCCGGGTCGGGAAGATTCCGTGGAGAAGGAAATGGCAACCCACTCCAGTATTCTTGCCTGGAGAATCCCATGGAGGAGCCTGGTGAGCTACAGTCCACGGGGTCACAGAGAGTCAGACACGACTGAGTGACTGACCACACATGTGCACAGTTGAGTTTTCTTCTCCTCCCAAGCAGGACCTTTACGTTATTATTCACAGCACACTGTTTCCATCATGGGCTTCCCTGGTGGCTCAGCTGGTAAAGAATCCACCTGCAATGCAAGAAACCCAGGTTCCATCCCTGGGTCGGGAAGATTGCCTGGAGAAGGGCATGGCAGCCCACTCCAGCATTCTTGCCTGGAGAATTCCATGGACAGAGGAGCCTGGCGGACTGCAGTCCATGGGGTCACACAGAGTCAGACACGACTCAGTGACTAAACCACGACCATTTCCATTATGAAGTGCACTTATTTATGTTAACATTTCCTAGTGTGAAAATGGAAAAAAAAATCCTGTATAGACCATTTGTGGGCTCTTTCTCGCTTTGCTGAAGTACTTGCATCCTCCTTTGGCACGTGAGTTGAGAGTTACACTCCTTCCTCTCTTGCACAGCAGGTTGCTTTGATTACTCCCTTCTCTTGAACATTCTAATATTTCAGAGCATGAAAACGGCAACACATTCCTGTCTGAACTATTATCATTCCATTGATCAAACAAAATGCTGCTGATGAGATTTTATGAAGCCCTGTTAATGTAGTTTTGCAGAGATTCTGAGCTTTTATCTTGCAAAATAGATTTACCAGAATACCAAAGTCAGGAACCCCTATTTCTGTTACAAAGACATGTAAACGTTCCTACAGATTAGAATTCTTGGCTAATCTCTTCGCCTAATAAACCACATGTAGTCATAAAAGAAACAGACAGAAAGCAATGAAGTGAGCTGTTGTCCGTTTGAGTGTGTGTATGTGAGTGTGTGTATGTGAGTGTATGTGTGTATGTGAGTGTGTGTGTATGTATGTGTGTATGTGAGTGTGTGTATGTGTGTGTATGTGAATGTGTGTGCATGTGTGTATGTGTGTGTATGAATGTGTGTGTATGTGAGTGTGTGTGTGCATGTGTGTATGTGTGTGAGTGTGTGTATGAATGTGTATGTGTGTATGTGTGTGTGAGTGTATGTCTGTGTGTGTGAATGTGAGTGTGTGTGTGAGTGTGTGTCTGTGTGTATGTGAGTGTGTGTCTGTGAATGTGTGTATGTGTGAATGTGTGTGTGTGAGTGTGTTTGTATGTGAGTGTGTGTGTCTGTGTGTATGAGTGTGTGTATGTGTGTGTGTCTGTGAGTGTGTGTATGTGTGTCTGTATGTGAGTGTGTGTATGTGTGTCTCTGTGTATGTGTGTGTATGTATGTGTGTATATGTGAGTGTCTGTGTGAGTGTGTGTATGTGTGTGTGAGTGTGTGTCTGTGTGCATGTGAGTGTGTGTGTATGTGTGTGTATGTGTGTGTGAGTGTGTATGTCTGTGTATGTGTGTGCATGTGTGTATGTGTGTGTGAGTGTGTATGTGTGAGTATGTATGTGTATCTGTGTATGTGTGCGTGTGAGTGTATGTGTGTGTATGTGTGTGCATGTGTGCATGTGTGTATGTGTGAGTATGTATGTGTATCTGTGTGCATGTGTGTGTGTATGTGTGTGTGTGTGTGAGTGTGTGTGTGTGTGTGTGTGTGTGTACTTCTGCAACCCTTCTTTCAGGATCCCATGCCTTTCAGTACCGCAGTCAGATACAAAAATTCACTGTCAACTCACATAGAAAACCAAGTCCCGACCAAATTGTATCAAGTTGGCCAAGAAGCTCATTCAGGTTTTCCTAAATGTTTTGGGAAAACCCAAGCGAACTTTTTGGCCAATCCAATGTTGACCTTTAAACCCTCAGATTCCTTTTTTCTCACCCTGAGATTCCGTTCCTTCCCTCTCTCCCTCCCTCCCCTTCTCCCTCCTTCTCTCCTGCTTCTGCTGGTACTTGGGACTCGTTCTGGGTGCAAGAGATGCAGCTGTGAACAGCCGCTGAAGAGACATGTCCTTCAGCCTGTGGTCTAGTGTGCAGGACAGGTAGTCCTCAAAGGACAGCTGAGGAAGAGGAGCATGCGCACCTCGTGCTCCGCGGACAAGTAACACCTGGGCTTCCGCTGGAGGAGCGTACGTGGTTAGGGGGCCTCTCGGGAAGTGATGGTGAAGCTGTGGCCTGGTGGTCTTAGAAGGAATGTCATGTTAGTGTCTTTGGGGAGGACATTCTGTTTAGAGAGGCTCCTGCAGAACCTAAGGCAGGAGTCAGATCCCTGAAAGAAGGCCGGGTGGCTGGAAAGTGTGGTGAAAAGATGGTGAAAGGTGAGCCCAGGGTGGTGAGCAGATGCTGTGTAGGCTGGGGAAGGAGTATGGATGAAGTCCTCAAAGCAAGAAGAATGATGCAACCTCTGCAGAGCAAGCCATTTTACTGTGCCAAGGACTCCGCTTGGCTTATTTTCATGTATTATCCAATTTAATTCTTGAAATTCTATGATATAAATACTGTTATCCTCATTTTTCAGATGAGAATACGGAGACTCAGAGTTTATTAAGATCTCGTGTCTGTGAAGTGGAAACAAAGCAGTTCTTTGCACCTGGTCCAGCGGGTTGCAAAGCCTGTGCTCTCAGCTGCCTGCTGTGGAGAATCGGTGCTGTCCTTAGCTTCCCCTCTTGTCCCCTGTATCCCTTAGAAAGCTTCTCCTTCAGCCCTGCTGGTGCTGGGACACGGCCAAGCCCTTGACACTCCCCTGAAACTGGCTCCCCGCCTTCCTGCATTTTATGTCTCCTACTGTCACTCTCGGCCCCTTGCTTGGTAAGGTTCCCTGTCTTTACAGAACATAAACTTAGAGTGAGATTAGGGCTCTGCAACAGCTTCCAAGCAATGTCAGCCCCCGGACAGCAGTCCTGCTTGGTGACCACCAGCGCTTCCGAATGAAGTGCACGGGCGATGGGCTGAGAAAGCCATTCTAGCCAGAACGATTTTCAGATTTTTCTAGTTTCCCTCAGTGTTAGTGTACTCCTTAAACATGAGTAGCGGTTAAGGATCAGAATTGAGAACGTCTAGAAAATGCCTCCAGAACTTTAATCCGGGAGCTGATATTTTGTATTTCAAGAATACAATTAGGGACGTCCCTGGCAGCCCCGCGGATAGGAATCCGCCGGCCCATGCAAGGGGCCCAGGTTCAGTCCTTGACCGGGAGAGATCGCACCTGCTGCGGAGCAGCTAAATCTGTGCCCCCCAACCGCTGAGCCTGTGCTCTGGAGCCCTTGAACCGCCAGAACGGACCCACGCGCTGCAGCTGCTGAAGCCCGCATGCCCAGAGCCCGCGCTCCACCCCACGGGAAGCCGCTGCGGCCCATAACCCGCAACAGAGGGGAGCCCCTGCCCCCGCAGCCCGCAACAGACGGGAGCCCCCGCAGAGGGGAGCCCCTGCCCCTGCACCCCGCAACGGAGAGGAGCCCCGCACCCCACAACAGACGGGAGCCCCCGCAAACAGAGGGGACCCCTACCCCGCACCGGAGAGGAGCCCGAGCAGCGCTGAAGACACAACGCAGCCGAAAATGAATGAATCAGTCAATAAAAAATACGTTAGTTATTTTAGCCACAACGTCGTGAAGGTTTCCAACCATATTATACAAATATATGTGTGTGTATGGCTTCCTTTCATTAGATACAAAATAGAAAAAACAACTTCACCTGACTTATGTTTAGGTATATGGCTGCAGTGTCATTAGAATTACAGTATATGAAATAAAGTTCCTGTTCCAGTTATGTGCTTTTAAATGGGTATCTATTAGCAGTAACACAAAGGCACATTTTGATTTCAGTAATTTTCCAAGATACCTCCCTTCAGATCCAGCGCTAGTCGCCTGGCAGCTGTGACTCCGCTGAAGGCCCAGAGCGGGCCTACAGCCTGTTTGCACCCCAGTCCCGTCCGTGGATGTGGTTGAGCCCGGCCCCCCTCGCTCAGCCTCTGGCTAGATGGGCTGCAGGCTGCCTGGGGATGGGCGGGGGGCCACGGGTGCAAGTCGGAGGCTGCTTTTAGAAAGGGAGGGGCAGTGGCCGGCTGATGGGCAGGGAGGGGTTAGCTTAGAATTAATAAACAAAAATTCTTTCATAAAATGAGGCAAAGATTACAAAGCAAAACTTAATGAAACTGAAATGAATTTAATCTCTTGAATCAATGTGATTATTTTTGTACAGTTATCACTTGCCCTTTGCAGTACTTGATGTGAGCGTTCAGGGAAATACCCGTAGGCAGGATTTCATGGTCGTTGCAGCAACAGTCAGAAGCAGATAAAAACTGTACCTCTTAAACGTTTTCAGTTTCACTTTCCTGGGATCTAATAAAATGAGTCTTGTGCCGTTCACTGCCAAGGCTTGATTTTAAAATGCAGCCTTGTGGTTTGTTCCGTTGTTCGTCGATTGTGGACGTCAAGTGATACAACGCTGCATGGAAAAGTCTGCTGTTGGCTCTGCAGACGGGTTCTGGGGGTAATGCTGCAGCCAGGCAGCGGGGCTCTGCCATCGGCATGTTGAATCCTCCCAGTGACTCCACATGACGAGTGCCATGAGAGAGGGGCAGTGGCTTTAAAAATAGTCAGAGAACAGGCAAAAGCGCTCTGCTTACAGCGAGGGGGGACTCCACCCTGTCAGCGACCAGAAAGTGGGCCGTCAGCGTGTCTCTCATGATCGTCTGTGGATCTTTCTTTAGCCTCTCTCGCCGCCCTCTCGTCTTCTCTGTGGTTCTCTGCAGGGACTGGAAGCCAAGTACTGCTGACTGTATCTGAGAAACAACCTCTGCCTGTAATCTCTGGATTCCCCTTCTGTGACGTTACTCTCTAAGAGAATGATGTTGGATTACACACACCGAGGCATAATACACTTGTTTCTTTATAAACTCAGTAATAATGAGATTCTGCATGTTGGAATAACGTATGATGCATGTCTGTATTGGTGTCGACCGAACATTGGCTTTTTCTGTGACTGCAGAAAGATCTGAACTGTGTAAACTATTAAACTATTCTTCCCACCCCTCCCTCTCCACTTAACCCTGCGTTCATCAAAAGTAAATGCCCAGATCAGTGGAGTGTTTCTGTAACAGGTGAGAATTACCTTAGACCTACTCCCCATTGGATTCCCAGGTGGCGCTAGTGGTAAAGAACCTGCCTGCCAAATGCAGGTGATGAAGAGACGAGGCTTTGATCCCTGGATCAGGAAGATCCCCTGGAGAAGGAAACGGCAACCCACCCCAGTATTCTTGCCTGGAGAATCCCATGGACAGAGGAGCCTGGTGGGCTACAGTCTGTGGGGTTGGAAAGAGTCAGACACGACTGAGCACGCACGCTTACTCCCCATAACCCACAGGCTTATCGTCATCATCACATAAACCGATTGTTCCTACATTAAACTCTGAGTCTGTTTTTCTTGTTATTTGATGAATAGATCACTTGAATGACTGTTAGAAATATAGCATTTGAAATTACAGGTCGAGTGAAAACTAGCTACTGTTTATCTCTTTTTTTAAAAAAAATTCTATTTTATTGGTGTGTTCGTAGCAGTCACAGGTACCTTGTTTTGCAAAGATTTTTTTGAGGTCAGCATTCTTGGCAGTTTATGAAGCAGATTTTAACGCTCTGTGCTTAAGATAACGGCCAGCTTTAGCACTCAGTTCAGTTGCGTCGCCCAGCCGTGTCCGACTCTTTGCGGCCCCAAGGACGGCAGCATTAGCATTCCAGTATTTGTCAAACCTGTTAAGTCTGTGGTCAGGACTCCTTTGGCAATGGGCAGAGGCACTTCGCCTGTAAATTCCCATCAGATTTCTGTGCTGTCTAATCATATTAAATTGTGGATATTTTGAGTGCAAGAGAATCTGAGATACAAGTAGTTTACCATAGTCTGTTGCCCATTCTTCTACTTAGTTCAGCTACTTTGTTAGCATTAGGAAATCTGACTTGTATACTTTGACTCAGGTATTTAGGTATTTCTCTGATGTGAAATAGTGTGGACAAAATTGATGCTGCTTATAACCCGGGTATTTTTGAGAAATATAGCAATGGATTTCTCTGTAATATCCTTGGGTTTATTTTCACTGAAAAATTTTATAGATAATAAGTCACATGGTGTAGGATAACATGCGAGACAGATTGCAGTTTCAATTCCAAATCTTTTTGCTTTGTAGACTTCGTCAGGTCTGCTAACTCTGTGAGCGTTTGCATGAGTTTTCCAGAGCATGAGTGATATACCTACCTCGTTGAGCTGTGAGAACAGAATAGGGTTATGTGAAACGTCCAACACAGTGGCTGGTGCCTTTCTTCAAGTTCTGAAGTTCCAGCACTTGTAAGTGGCGCATATCAGTCAAAAGTCAGGCCCTGACAGACAGAAATGGGTTTTTAGTCACAGCATGTGTTACCAGCTGGTAGAAAGTCTGGGTCCTGGCAGATGGTCATGCAGAGCTACAACATTTTCAGCTAGTTTTTCCCTGTAAAATTCTGTTAAGGACTTTTCTCAAGAATTCTAAACGTCAGTAAGAATTGGGTGAAAAGAAAGGAGAGGCGCTGGGAGATGTCCAGGCCCTCGACTGGGGGGTGTTGAGAACGGGCCGTCCGGTGAGACACAGAACAGATGATGAAGACGAGGGAGGAGTGAGAGAGACAGCCGAGCAGACGCATCAGCTCGTCCACGTTTAATTTGGTTTTAGCTTTGCTTAGAACCTGTGTAGTTCCCAAGATCACTCATTTTGTTGTTGTTTAGTTGCTAAGTCGTGTCTGACTCTTTTGCGACCCCATGGCCTGTAGCCCACCAGGCTCCACTGCCCATGGGATTCTCCAGGCCAGAACACTGGAGTGGGCTGCCATGCCCTCCTCCAGGGGATCTTCCCGACCCGGGGATCGAACCCCCGTCTCCTACATTGGCAGGCAGATTCTTCACTGCTGAGCCATAAGAAAGAATGAATTAATACAATTTGCAGCAACATGAATGGACTTGGGGATTATCATACTAAGTGAAGTAAGTCAGAGAAAGACAGTATCATGTGATATTGCTTATGTGTGGAATCTTAAAAAAAAAAAGTGACACAAATGAACTTATTTACAAAACAGACTCACTGACCTGGAGATTGAACTTATGGTTACCAGGGGAAAAGGGTGGGGAGGGTGGGATAAACAGATACACACTTCTCTATTTAAAATAGATAACCAATGAGGACCTACTGTATAGCACAAGGAATTCTGCTCAATATTCTGTAATAACCTAAATGGAAAAAGACTGAAAAAGAACAGATATATGTAGACATACAATTGATTCTCTTTGCTGTGCACCTAAAAATGAACAGCATTGTTAACAACTATAGTCCAGTATAAACTAGAAGATCTGGAAGTTATTTTCCAGTTTCCTCCTCCTGTCTTCCTTTTGCTACCTCCCTCTCCTGATCTCCATCCGTGTTTCTTCCTTCTTTGTCGCAGTGAGGCGGCGTCCTAGGAAGGACAGGTTCACATCCTGGCTCAGTCACTCACCACTTGTCTGATCTCAGACTGATCTTGTTCATTTTCTGAGCACTGTGTCCATTTCCGTATCTGAAAACTGGAGAGAATAATGCCTTATTTATGAGGTTATTGGGAAAAATGAGGAAACAGGTTTCAGGAACTCGTTTAGGAAGTAGGAGTTTTTAATATTATTATTAGGCATCCGGTTGAAACTACAGAGTAACAAGGCATAATAAAGCACAAATAAATAAATGTGATGATTTATGGGCTGCTCAGAGTGTCCCAGGTGGCACTAGTGGTAAAGAAACCTCCTGCCAAGGCAGGAGATACAACAGACGAGGGTTCGATCCCTGGGTCGGGAAGATCCCCTGGAGGAAGAAATGGCAGCCCACTCCAGTGTTCTTGATTGGAGAATCCCATGGACAGCGGAGCCTGGTGGGCTCCAGTCCATGGGGTCGCAAAGAGCAGGACACGACTGAAGCAACTTAGCATGCATGCATGGGTTACTAAATAAAGGTTTTGGTTAAAGAGGGGGTCGAAACTAACCATTAGAATGAGTTTTCTAAAAATTATCTGTGGAGTTATCCACTAACCCTGTCTTCCGACACCGTGATAATTGAGTTGACTGTAAGAAAGATGGAATAAGGAAGCAGTTCTCCTGCCAACTTAGAGAAACTGGGCGTGCCCAGAGGCAGGCTTGTCCAGCCTTATTGGAGGCAATACTTTAAAACCCAGCCAGCAGTGCTTGAGACTTCCCTGGTGATGAATTGCCTGCCAAACTCTGCCACCAAGCATTCCATTTAATTCACTTATCTCTCCTGGCATAGCTTCCTTACAAAGCCAGTGCCCTCACAGGGGGAGAAAGGTCAGCAGGAAAGCCCATTCTAAATCTTAAAGCAGTGGCTACCCATGATATTTTGAATTCACAGGCTATTTTCTCCCCAGACTCCTCAGTCATTTTGGAGACATAGTTTTCTTCACTTTCACAAGCTAAAGATACTCTCCACAGGATGTCATCAAGATGACATAGTCTTTCTTTTTCTCGGGAGAGCCGGGGCTGTCAGAATGGCCCCCAAAAGAGGGCTCCCCACAGCCTCCTCCCGCCTCCGGGAGCCTGTGTCCGGAACCGGCGTCTGGGGAGAGGTTAAAGCCCCGGTGAGACCCGAGACAGGCTGGCCCCAGGCTAACAGCCCGGTTCCCGCGTGTCTTCTCTGCGTCTCAGACCACAGCTTGGGTCTTGGTATCCACGGATGTCAAGTTATGTCCTAACGTCTTGATGTCTTGGTTAGCTGGAGGGATCTTTTTTGAAAATTTTTAAACTTGAAATGGTGAAAATGTTCAAACACACACAGAAGTGGGGACTCAGACTCCAGGCACCTAAGTGACTCCCGCTGCCGTCAGTAACGGCTGGACTGTTTTGTCTGTCTCTCCCAGACTTCTCCCACCTTTTGTGGTTGAGGGGTCTTTTTGTGTGTGGAGTGTTTTTGAAGAAAATGCCAGTCCTCGAATGATTAGACTCTTGAGTTTTCATTTTCCCAGAGAAGACCTGAAACTTTCACGTCTTTGACCTGTGCCTGCCTTCACCTCCCCTCCCCACCTTGGAAAGAATGGCCAGTAGTACAGAAAGGTAAAAAAATGGTTTCCCAGAGATTTCTGATTTTACAATTTTTTTGTTTTTCATGGTGGGGGGAATCGAGTGATATATTTCGAAGCAGGCTCTGGCTGGGGGACTTGAGCCTGGGCAGAAGGTGTGCAGGCAAGGTCGCCCCCTGATTCCGGGGCCCTGCACGGGTGGAAGTGCCCTGTAGCCCGAGCTTGACAGAGGATCTGCTAAATACGCTAGCACAGCGTGATGGTGTCTCCATAAGGCAATGCTGAGATTATCCTGCTTACCGTTCTGTATTTAGTGGGACAGAGCCGTTAGGAAAAGACTTACAAAGAAATGCTTTCCAGGCATTTTTTGGAAAAGGGTTATTTAAAGCCAAGTAGGTTATGTGTTTATGGCCCCAAGATCAAGTTGTCAGTCTCCTCCGGTGCCTGTATGGAGATTCCGCTTTTCTCTTTTTGTGCTCATATAGTGTTTTCGAAGGAAGGCCATCTAGTATTGATTTGGGCGGGATATGGCGTCGGAACCGCCCTGCGGCCGCGGCCGCGGCGGCGCGGGCGAGGCGAGGCTCTGGGGCCTCGGCCGTGGCCACCCCCTGGGGGCCGTGTCCTCAGGGAGCGACGCGCAGAACCTGGATCGGAAATGCACTCCCCGCGTTGCAGCCCGGAACTGGAAATCGGGAGGCGAGTTTGGACGACCGTGAAGGCTGCCCCCCGAGCAGGCCCCGCCGGGTCTCCGGGCCGCGGGTCACGGAGACACGCGGAGTTTTGCCGGCGCTGCCGCTCCGACCTTTCCCTCCGAGGGTGCACTCGCTGCGTGGAGTCCGCGTGTCGGCTTTGTGGCTTCGCTCTACCCGGATGGAGTATCAGGCGTGAGCACAGGTTGTGTTGGATCGGGCCGACTCCCCGCAGGGCTGTACACGGGCACTCTCAGGAGTCCGCGCGGTTTCCCGTGGCCGGAGCGGGCGCTGCGTCTCCTCCGCGGGCAGCGCTTAGGGCCGAGGGGCCCCGGCCCGGGGCGGAGCGGCGGGCAGCGCGCCGGCCTGAGCCTGGGCCTCACCAGGCCTGCTGGCGCCTCCTGGTCAGGAAGCGTGGTTCTGACGGGTTTGTCTGCTGGGCGGCTGTTCCCGGCGCCGGCTGAGCTTTCTCAGGGTGACGGAAGGTGTGTACCCCTGCTGTGTCGGCCACACGCCTGAGGAAGAGGGCAGGCCGACGAGAGGGCAGGGGCCAGGGCACCGCGTGTCCGCTGCACCTTTGAACACTCAGGCAGCCTCACTGATGCGGGGAAAGCGCAGCAGAAAGTTACAGGGGTTGACCGCTGGAAACCCGTGTGATCACGGAAGGAGACGGTGCTGGGCGGTGATGAGTGCTCAGTCGCTTTAGCCGTGTCGGACTCTCTGCAACCCCGTTGACTGCAGCCCGCCAGGCTCCTCTGTCCTTGGAGATTCTCCAGGCAAGAATACTGGAGTGGGTTGCCATTCCCTTCTCCAGGGGATCTTCCTGATTCAGGGATCGAACCCAGGTCTCCTGCATTGCGGGCTGAATCTTGAGCTTGACTATATCTGCAAAGGTGCGATTTTAAAATAGATCACACCTAGGAGTTCCCAGGGTTACAACTTGAGCGTAAGCTTTTGCAAGGAGGCAAGTTAACCCCAGTCCGTGATCCAGGGTTACACAGATGTGTTCGTTTTCAGCGTTAGATTCAGAGTTGTGGTTTTATTTCCTCTTGGTTCTATTATAAAATTTTTAATTGCAGAATTAAAAAGTAGATGCTGGTTTTCTGAACATAGTGGGAACTCGTGTTAAGTGAGAGATGATTTAACTTTGTAGAGAATGTTTGCTTACATTTTTTTGTTTGTTTTTATTTTCTCTCTATAGCCTTTAAATAACAGTTTTAACCTTTACAGTATGATTTCTTGATTTTTCCTTTTATTTTCAGTTGCTCACGTACTCAACAGAGATTTCAAAAAGACATGTCAAGAGAGTAAATACAGGGTGGGCGTTAACTAGCTGTCACCTCTGTTGTTTAGCACACACATAAAAATGAGGCCTGCGTGTTCTGAATGTTTTAATAAACCTAGTCGATTATAGGGATTAGAGTTGAAGAATACTATGACTGAGGAAATGTGTAGTACTCTCAGTTTTTCTTTATTACTGATTTTACCTTTACAGTAGTCCTGTGAAGTACGTTAGAATATGTGTTGTATACACTTAAAAGATGGGGAAACGGAAGTATACAGAATTATTGTGAATCCTGGTGTGTACCCAGCGAAGGTCTGTGTCCCATCCTCTCAGGGCATTTAGGTCTAGCGTGAAGTGTAGACTAGCAACACGCAGTCATGTTTAATGTTAGCGTGCCTGCTAGAGGTGCTGAGCTGTGACAAAAAGAAGTGAAAATTCTTAAGGAAAAACAGAGGGTAAACAGACCATGCCTTCCTTCCCTTTCCCCTTTTTTTTCCATCTCCCGCCTCTTACCGCCCCTAGAACTCGAGTACAGTTTCTCAGTTTTAGTAAGTTTGGTGAACAAATTAAAGAGAATGTTTGCGTCAGAGTAATGTGTTCTGAAGGATCAAGTGCGGATACACCACAGACCAGACGCTCAGGAGCAGGCACACGGTCCCACCTCGGGGAAGCCCAGGAGTCAGGCTGCAGTGCCTCCTGCGCGCGAGGCCCCGGACGAAGGCGTCTCAGCCTCTGCCCCGCACACGGCGCGTGCGGTCAGCGCGGTCCACACCCCCGAGGGGCGTCACCTGCGGCTGGGAAGACGGGGCCCAGCGGGCCCGGGCTCTGCTCCAGATGCACCGGGTCTGCTGGTCTCTGGCCCAGTGCTCCTGGGGGAGGCGAGCCTCTGGTCCTCTGGTTCTCGAGGAGGAAGGTGAAGCTCTCTTGTTTTCTCCCTTGGAGATTCGAGGTGATCCCGGGCCTCACCAGCATGTCTGTTGGTTATTGAGGGCATCCTAGGAAGAGTTGGGGCCTCCCTGGTAGCTCAGCTGATAAAGAATCCGCCTGCAATGCAGGAGACCCCGGTTCGATTCCTGGGTCAGGAAGATCCGCTGGAGAGGGGATAGGCTACCCACTCCAGTATTCTTCAGTTTCCCTATGGCTCAGCTGGTAAAGAATCCACCCACAATGCGGAAGACCTGGGTTTGATCCCTGGGTTGGGAAGATCCCCTGGAGGAGGGAAAGGCTACCCACTCCAGTATTCTGGCCTGGAGAATTCCATGGACTGTATAGTCCATGGGGTCTCAAAAGAGTTGGACACGACTGAACAACTTTCACGTGACTTTTGCTAGGAAGAGTTGGGAGGAAAAAAAGATTGAAGTCAAATTTATATTTGCGAAATTAAATTAAAAATTTTCAATATTACAACTTAGAAGTATGCCAGTAGTTTCTTCTCCAGTAATGTCTCAAAAGCATGGTAGGATGTCCTAGCTGTCTCCTTAACAGCAGTTTTCTTTTAGGCAGGTTACTTAAGTCCTCTGTACTTAAGTTCCTTCCACTGGAAGACTCAGGCTGAGCATGAGGATTAGACACTTAGTTCATGCACGCTGCCTTCCAAGGAGTCAGTGAGTGCTAGTTGTTGTTATAATTATATGCAGAATTTTAGTATTCATTAGTTTATAAAAAGCTTTAATGCATCTTTGTTAACCATGCATTATTAAAATTAATAATTCTAATGAGAACAAAGTGAAATCACAGTTGTTTGTCTCTGTGTGTGTGAATAATTAAAACTGCAAGCAGTATGTTCTCATGACACTGTGGACTCCATACGTAGCTAACTTACGTTCACGGAAGTGGCAGACCCTCCAGAGACAATGATTATAATCACACATTTAATTAAGTGGGACAACTTTTAATGCATATAAATGCCGCTAATGTATATAACTGTTTCTAATGTAGATAAATGGCCTTTGTTAATAAAATGCATTGCAGTTGTTTATAATTTCCATTCTCACTATCATAAAATTTATTTTCGGTGTTTTTAAAGAAAAGATTGTTGTTGTTATTAAAAATCCTTTACCTTCTAAAGGAGCTTATTTATACACTAGCTCATTTTGGAAGGATATAGTTTTATTTAGTAATAGTGGCAGCAGCAAGACTAAAGTGGTTTTAGAGCACTTTCAAAGGCAGAATGCTTTTAGCTGACATTTCTTACTGGACAGTTTTGACAAGCTGAAAGTATCTAACTGCTCTGTGCCAGGTTAGAGCTAGATGATTAGCAGAATTCCTGCTGGGTGAATAGTAAATTCAAACAGTAAGATTGGAATATTGATTCTTCAAGATGTTTAGAAAATGCAGCTCAATTAAGTTTGGATGCCTATTTCTACCATAGGAAAGACTCAAGAGACAATTCTTTTCCCCTCATACCTTTATTCAAGTACACTTACAACATGACATTCGGGTGCAGTGATTCTCAAGGTGTGGTCCAGTCCCCAGAATCAGCACCACTTGTGGAACTTGTTAGAAATAGCCCTGTCCCTCCCCTTAGAGAATCAGAAACTCTGGTCTGAAAGCCCAGAAACCTGTGTTTTAACAGCCCTTCCAGGTAATTCTGATGCAACCAAAGCTTGAGTATCATTGCTCTTTATCATACTGGCTCTTGGCAATCTGCTGGAAATTTTAAGGAAAAACTGACAAACTAAGCACAATATTGTCAAGATGCTTATTGAAAAAATATAAACTTCAGCTCACACGTGATTAACATTAGGCAAAAATTTCCCTTCAGCTTTGTAACAGAAACAAATGATAAGTGTTTTAAGCCATTAATTAGAAATTCATATCATACTGATTTCTGCAGTGGTATGGCTAATATCCCTTTGGTTGTAACTTTCCTTGACACTGTTTTAAGTCTCCGCCTTTCTTTAGGGAAAAGACTGAAAGTTTTAAATTTCAAGTTCCAGCTGTAGTCATTAAGGTCAGGCCAGCCTCATCATCTGGTAACCCTCTGCCCACCGGCTTCCCTCACCTCCCAGAGACTCAGTCAGTCTGAATGCACTGACTGCCCTCAACCTCTAATGGTCCTCCTTCACCTTCTGGCACAAGAGATGCAGTTCCCTCTGTCTGGAAGCACCCTCTCCCCCAGCTCTTCACTGTGGCCCGCTCATTCTTCAGGTTGAGCTTAGACGTCTCCTGAAGCAGCCTCCGCTGGCCTTCCCTCTGCTCACAGACGCGCACACCGGGCAGTGCCTGCTCGTGTGCCGCCCTGGAGTCCGGCGTGCGCCGTGTACACACACCTCGGAGATGGTGCGCGCTGGGTTCCAGACCCCCACGGTGAAGTCAGTAACACAGTAAAGCAAGTCACGTGAATTTTTTGGTTCCCCAGTGCATATGAAAGTTATGCTTACACGGTACAGAGTCTGTTAGGTATGCAGTAGTGTTATATCTTTAAAAACAACATGTGTTATTGCTGAAAATGCGGATCATGATGTTCAGTGAGGGGAGACTTCAGGGAGGTGTAATCTTTTTGCTGGTGGAAAGTCTTGCCTCCACGTTGGCGGCTATTGGCTGATCAGGCTGTTCTGAAGGTTCGGGTGGCTGTGGCGATTTCTTAAAATGAGATGACTGACTTTTCCTTTTCTGAACAATCTCTCTGTAGCATAGAATGCTACTTGACAGCATTTTACCCACATTAGAACTTCTTTCAAAATTGAAGTCAGTCCTCTTAAACCCTGCTGCTGCCTTATCACCTAAATTTATTCAGTAGTTTAAATCCTTTGTCATTTCAACAGTCTTCACCGCACCTTCACCAGTAGTTTCCATCTCAGGAAACCTTTTTGTCTGCTCACCTGTAAGAAGCAGTGCCTCACCAGTTCACGTTCTAGCTTGGGATTTTAGCAGTTCAGTCACATCTTCAGGCTCCACTTCTAATTCTGCTGTTTTCACTTCTGCAACATTATTTACTCCACTGAACTCTTGTACCCCTCAAAGTCATCGATGAAGGTTAGAGTCAGCTTCTTCCAAACTCCTGTTTATGTTGATATTTTGACCTCTCCCCCTGAATCACAAATGTTCTTACCAGGATCTAGAATGGTGAATCCATTGTAGAGGTTTTCAGTTGACTTTGTTCAGATCCATCAGAGGAATCACTCTCTATGACAGCTGTAGCTTTATGAAATGTATTTCTTAAATAATAAGATTTGAGAGTCAGAACTACTCCTTGATCCATGGGCTCCAGGATGGAAGTTGTCAGCCAGTGTGAACACAGCTTGAATCTCCTACATCTCATCATCAGAACTCTTGGGTGACCAGGTGCATTGTCAATGAGTAGTCATGTTTTGAAGGGAATCTTTTTTCTGAGCAGTATGTCTCCACAGTGGGCTTAAGATATTCAGTAAACCATTTTGTGAACAGATGTATGTGCTGTCATCAGGCTTTGTTGTTCCATTTCTGGAGCATAGGCAGAGTAGATTTAGCATCATTCTTAAGGGCCCCAGGCTTCAACTTAAAGTCACCAGATGCATTAACACCTAAGAGAGTCAGCCTGTCCTTTGAAGCTTTGAAACTAGGCATTGACTTCTCCTCTCTAGCTATGAAGAGTCCTAGATGGCTTCTTGTTTAAATGTAAGGCTGTCTTATCTACATTGAAAAATCTGTTGTTTAGTGTGGTCACCTTCATGAATTATCTCAGCTAGATCTCCTGGAGAATTTGCTGCGGCTTCCACATCCGCATTTGCTGCTTCACCTTGTACTTTTATTTTATGGGGACAGCTTCTTCCCTTCAACCTCATGAACCAACCTCTGCTAGCTTCAGACTTTTCTTCTGGCACAGGTCACTACCACAAAATAATAGTGAGAAACTTTAGACTATCATGAGAATTACCAAACTGTGACACAGAGACAGGAAGTGAGGAGATGCTATTTGAAGAACAGTGCTGATGGGCTGACTCATCGGGGGGATCAGTGTAATAACTGTCAGGGAAAGTACTTAAGGACAGACGTGTGCTCAACTTCTCCAGGTTATGAGCTAGATGTTACCATGTATTTTCCAAGTTAAACTTCATAATGGGGATTTATTTTTATTATGTTTGGCAAAAGAAAGGGGTTCAATGAATCAGTGTCGGTAGCTCTAGAAATAGTGGATTAGCTATTTAAAAAAACAAAAAACAAAACCTGCATCCAGGTAGATGACCCAAATAGGCAGGTGAATTCAATCATCACCTCATTATGTATGATTAAAGCTGATGTCATGGTACCTGTTTTATACAAATAATGATTATTGGATATATTCCTATAGGAATTTGGCACTTAGTCTTGGAAGGATAATATTTAACCTCTGCTGCTGTTATACCATAAATTTGGTTTCATTGGTGTTTTAAACTTGAAATATTTAAAATTAACCAAAGTAACTACTGACAGAAGAAACAGAAAGCCCCAATGTCCATATCTGGTTGGTCAGATTGACAAAGATTAAAAAGATAAAACGCAGCTTGTCAAGGATATGGGGGTATAGGCAGCATCATATGCTGTTGGTGAAGCTGTAAATGAATATTTCTTATTTCCATATATGTATATATAGTCAGAGCTATTGTTTTTCCAGTAGTCATGTATGAATGTGAGAGTTGGACCATAAAGAAAGCTGAGAGCCGAAGAATTGATGCTTTTGAACTGTGATGTTGAGAAGACTCTTGAGAGTCTCTTGGACTGCAAGGAGATCAAACTAGTCCATTCTAAAGGAGATCAGTCCTGAATATTCATTGGAAGGACTGATGTTGAAGCTGAAGCTCCAATACCTTGGCCACCTGATGGGAAGAACTGACTCATTGGAAAAGACCCTGATGCTGGCTGGGAAAAATTGAAGGCAGGAGGAGAAGGGGACAACAGAGGATGAGATGGTTGGGATGGCATCACCGACTCGATGGACATGAGTTTGAGTAAACTCCGGGAGTTGGTGATGGACAGGGAGGCCTGGTGTGCTGCAGTCCATGGGGTCGCAGAGTTGGACACGACTGAGCAACTGAACTGACTGATAACGTGTGTGTGTGTGTGTGTGTGTGTGTGTGTGTGTGTAAGGATTTCCTTACTGTGTTAAGTAAATGGAGGGAAGTGATTACATAGCTATATATTACTTAAGCAAAGGAAACATTCGGAAGGAAATACATTAAAATAACAACAGATTTCTGGGAAGTCATTGTGTGGAGTAGTATGTGAAAGTTGCTCAGTCGTGTCCAACTTTTTGCGACCCCATGGACTATACAGTCTATGGGATTCTCCAGGCCCAGAATCCTGGAGTGGGTAGCCTTTCCCTTCTCCAGGGGGTCTTCCCAACCCAGGGATTGAACCCATGTCTTCTGCTTTGCAGGCAGATTCTTTACCAGCTGAGCCATAAGGGAAGCCCTGTGGAGCAGTGTAAAACTCCAATATTTTGCATTTTTGTGTGTGTTTCCCACAGACTCTAGTATAGTGTTTCTCAACCTTTGGTAGCTCAGTAGCTTGTCAGACTTCTTGTTAAATATGTTCGTTAGTAGCCCCCATCCCAAAGAACCTAATTTTTTATTTTAATTTTTCTAATGTTTGTAAGTTAATTTTTTAACTGGGGGATGAACGCTTTGCAGTGTCGTGTTGGTCTCTGCCATGTAGCCTGAGCATACAGTGTACAAACACCCCTGGGTCCTGATGCCGCCTCCTGCCCCGCCCCGCCCGCCGCTGCCCCGCCCCGCCCCACCCCGCCCATCGCCGCCCCCGCCCCGCCCATCGCCGCCCCGCCCCGCCCATCGCCGCCCCGCCCCGCCCCGCCCGCCGCTGCCCCACCCCGCCCC
>JADEYB020000011.1:2812145-2836800 GCA_015832495.2 Alces alces
TTGATCTCTGGTTCCTCTGCCTTTTCTAAAACCAGCTTGAACATCTGGAAGTTCACGGTTCACGTATTGTTGAAGCCTGGCTTGGAGAATTTTGAGCATTACTAGCGTGTGGGATGAGTGCAATTGTGCGGTAGTTTGAACATTCTTTGGCATTGCCTCTCTTTGACAGAATGTGGTCCACTGGAGAAGGGAATGGCAAACCACTTCAGTATTCTTGCCTTGAGAACCTCATGAACAGTATTAATAGCACATGTGATTGTTATATATGGTTGTGCCTATAACTAAAAAGTATTTATGTGTATGTAAGGCCCAGCCTCAGAGAATGCTAGGACTCCCTGTATGCTTAGGAATGACACAGTGCATGTTTTCTGCCAAACAGACATAAACTGCTAGAAACTCAGTCATGGCGTTTAGATTCTTTTGAATAAAGACTTCTGTTATCTGAAAAAAAAAAGGGGGGGGAGATGTTGAAAACAATAGAGCAATAAACAAAGATAAAGTAGAATATATACTGTTTGGTTCCATGAGAAGGTAAATGCGATGTTCAAAGTTATATCTCATTTTAATAGTCCGCATTCTAATTTGATAAAGGATGTGCCTGTTTCATGTTATAAAACAAATAATAAACTCTGACTAGACAAATTGGAAGCTATTTAAGACTCGAATTTATTACATTTCCCACTGAGATTAGGTTTTTTCCCTTGATAACATGAAGCTTTTCCTGACTCTTAACTGGCTGTTTTCTTCTACCCTCCTTTTTTCTCTTCTCTGTGCCAAATTTTAGTTTAATACAACATCTGATCTCTGTGGTTTGAAAAACCGAATTTGTATAAAACTATATTAGAATGTAGTAAAATCAAGTGTTACTACCTTAAGAATTATTTGATACATATCTTCTTCTATAAATTAAAACACGTCGCAAAGAAGTTAAGTGTTTGATGAAATAATAACTGATGTGTGTATTATATGAGAATCACATCGGTGACAGGTAACATTGAGAGGCCCTTCTGTGTTACACGTTTATCCAGGTCAGTTCGACTATTCATATTTTTTTCAGGTTCTTTTGGTGATTGTCACAGCCTTGCTTCAGGTGAACTAAGAAATCAGACCAGATTTTGCCTTACGTACACACCCCTGCTGTCAAGCATTCACAAAAATAACCATAGAACCCCTTTTCAAGTAAAGTCCCTGCTTTGCTGCTTTGAACATGCACGGACAGCCCGCAGGCAGGAAACTGCCACTCTCCTGGTGGGGTTAGCCAACCCTCTGGTCTGATCAGGCACCAGAAGGGCGTCTGGTGCAGGAGCAGGGCGGTCATGGCCGTGCTTGCCGCGCAGAGGGGGTTTGGCTGCAGGACTCGCCTGAGGACCCGCTCCACTCAGGCAGAGGTGGAGAAGCCTGGCTGCGCCTCCTGACAGTCATTTCCCTGGTGAAATTTGTTGCTAGCGTCTTTGTGCACAGAGATGAACCTCCAGTGGGAGGGGCAGGTGAGATACTGGATGCGAGGAAAGACGCCAGGTCCAGCTGCCTCTGGAGTTAAAAGTCTTGAGTAAAGTCCCTGAGAAAGCTAACCAACCACTCTCAGGGTGGTAATTCCTGATTAGGTCCTTCACATGTTAACTTGCATATACAGTTAATGCATGCATATCGTATGATTGTATTGATATTTTTCAGGTTTCACATGTGATCACTGAGTGGTCTGTGAGCAATCAGTGGGCTCAACAAGTTTGCTTCACTGTAATTTGGGATGGGATGGGATGGCCCAGAAATGCACTGCACGCAGTCAGTGTTATTCTGTGAGCCTGTTCTTTCAGTTACAGGTGCAAATACCACTGGGCGGTGATGTAAAACGTATATCCTACTGTGAGACACAGACAAAGATAGTTGAAATCAGCAGTGAGTATTTTAAATTACAGGTGAGATACAACCATAACTTCTGTCAGTCCTAGATTTATAGCAGAATAGAATTTACTGACTTCTTGGGGGTTATTTTAGTAACTAAAAATCTAAGGCTTTCCCTATTTTCAAAGTTAACATTACTCTTACACAGAACTGGCAGCTAAGATAGTACCTGAAAAAGAAAATAGTGTTGTTTGTTGAAAAGCACATCTTATGCTAGGCATTCTATCAACAACAGACTCTTTTCTGGAGGCGTTAAAATCACTGTTATGATAGATCTTTCATGTTAGCATACACACTCCCTGAATCTTCAGCACATCCATAGAAGATGTGATGGGATGGATGGTTACAGCAGTGATGAGTCTCAGTGCTTAAGTCCTGCTGTTACTTTGCAGATGATACTTTAATACGGTTAAAATTCCCTTGGCGGGAAGGACGTCAGATTAAAGGCCTCAGCAGCTGTCCTAGTCTTCCTCATCTCCTCTCTCATAAAGGGTACTTTCAGCTGTGCCCGTCAGACGCTGGGGCTCTCCTGTCTCTGGTGACACAGGCTTCCGATGTAAAAACAGAGCTGCCTGCCCATCCCCCTCACCGTGAGCTGCCTTCCTTGTTCTGTGTGTCCAGATGTTCTCCTGCCAGATCTTCCTCGGGAAGCCTCTCAGACCTTGTGGGGGCTCAGGGAGGTGCCCCGTCGGACTCGCCAGGGCAGGTGTGGGTGTGGCTGGAGGATTCGTGTTCCGTTCTGCACTCACCTGGTGTGCACGGTCTGGAGAGAGACCCGCGCTGGACGGTGAGCCCTGTCCGTCCCCTGTGGTCTGTGCCTGGTGTAGTGCCTCACAGATGGAAGGAGCCGCATACATAGTTGCTAGGTGACTGCACGAGGCATTGATTCCACTGACACCGTCTTCTCTGGAGGCCCACTCAGCCGGATTGAATTGCATGGCACCCACCCGTGGACTGGGAACACTCCCCCTCTCCCCAGTCTTGCTCAGGGATGCCGAGCCTTGAACACTCAGCCTCACTCCTCAACGAAGAGGTTTCAAAACTGGCAGTCAGACTTGCATGGATGCTGACAAAATGCTGGCTGATAGTCTGCTGAGTCTCAACAGGTAGGCGTAAGGACAGATGAACAGAGTACTTAGGAGGCATTTAGGAGGCGACAGATGCTTGAGCAAGAAGTTCATGATCAGTCATGAGAACAGGTAGCCCTCGTCTGCTGTAGAACTTAGGATTTTCTAACAGGAATTATGGTCTAAGTTAGGTTCAATCACCCACTGAATGTGAGCTCCTTGAAGACATGAGATATGTCTGTCCACATGTATTTTTTGTCATCATTAATTTGATGCCTACGAATAAGATATAACTTTGCAATAAGAGTGCCAGTGATATTCTAAATAAATTTTCCTTTCATTATAAAAGAAAATGGGCCCCCTTACAGAGCCTTTGGAAATAAGAAAAGCTGCAGAAAGATGATGAAAACCATCTGTGATCTCACTGTCCTGAGATGGTCAATATCAACTTGTTGATATCTTTTCAAGTTTTTATTCTATTTGTGCCTATATATAATTTTTATAAAACTTAAATAAAATTAATTCTGCAGTTTGCTTTTTTTCCCCCACTGAGCAGTTTCCCCGTATCATTAAAAACGTCTCCAAACATATAATTTGTAAAGACTTCATATTCTCCTCTCTGACAATATTATAATTTATTTAACCACTTTTCTATTTTTAGATAAACCGTTTCCATTTAAAGTACGTACGTGTCAGCACTCACCCTGTAACCTCTGCAGCCTCCCACGTAGTGCATTTATGTAGTCGGAGCCCAGGAAACACATAAAGAAGGTATGAGTGGGTTGGGTTTCCCAGAATGAACTCTGTAGCTGCTTACTGAGCCCCACTCTTGAATAAAATGAAGGAGTTGATCAGAAAGCTTATGTAAGAGGTCAGTTTATGATTATGTGATTTGGAGAATGATTCTAATTGATTTTTCTGTGGTCAGAGCTGCATCTTGTTCTTGAGATGTGCGTGTAAAGGCCAGACAAGGCTCTTCTGTGTGGGTGGTGAAGTGGAGGCGTTGGAGAACCACGCAGGAGACAGGCAGCTCGGAGAAGCAGGGCCCTGCCGTCCGTGGCGACCGCTTCTTGCATCTGCAGCCTGGGGACAAATCGTGTTCCTCGTTCTAACTTCCCTGACAGCGCTTTACAGTTCTCTTCACCGTCTACACCAGAACTGCTTACAAAGAGGCAAGAATCGTCACAAAGTGTTGAGTCGTGATGTATCCGTTGAGGTGTGTACAGGTGACTGAGTTTAAAGCCGGCTCCTTTTGTGAAGTCTCCCCACCCGCCCCCTTCTTTCCAGGAAAGGAGTGGTCTTTACGTCTGTATTTGTCTGCCTTTGTTATTAGGGCCACAGATGTTCCAGATGCAGTGTTCGCTAGTCAGGAACAGAGGAAGAGGACAAAAAGAAGGTCGTGTGGATCAGATACAAGCAGTAGCATCCTTGTTCCTTTCGCCTTTTTTCAAATGAGGAAGCAAAGATTCATGAGGGAGAACTTTTCTGAAAGGTAAAACTTTTCCAAAGGGCATGGTCTGGTTTATCATGTGTAACCTAGTAATGTTTGAGCATCTTATAGGATTGTTCCATGGGATATTTCTCTATTAGCTTGAAGAATAATTCTCAGATCCTTTAGACAGAAATGCAACAGATGTTATCTTACACATGTTTGTGGTGACACAAAGTCTTACGTAATTAGGTGACCAGTATGCTATTACAGTCTATTATAACCTGGCCGAGGAGATGGTCTTTTGCTTATCCAAGAGATGGAAGGTAACAGGAATAAATGCAGTCACAAAATTTGGCTTTGATGGTAGGTTTGTTTACCAGTGTTGACTAAAAGACCAGGAGATTTGTTGGTCTGTGAGTCGAAACATTAATGGCATAGTATTTACATATAATCTATGCATAGCCTCCTATATCCTTTAAATTATCTCTAAATTACATATAACACCTAATATATTGCAGACACTATGTAATCAGTGGTAAATACATTGTAAATACTACATAAATAGTTGCTGGGCCCAATAAATTCAAGTTTTGCTCTTTGGAACTTCCTGGAATTTTTAATTCCAAATATTTTTGATCCATGGTAGGTTAATCCATGGATGCAGAACCCATGGATATGGAGGGCTGACTATATCAGCTGTTTGCTTGTAAAATACTGTTTCTAGAAGCTGGCGTTCTAACCAATGGTGGGTGATGTGTCAGGAAGATACAATGAAGGTTTTGGACTAGATGACATTTCAAGTTTCTTCCCATCCTGAAATTCTTGAATCGCCAAGTTCTAGGTCCCTGTTTATTAGCTGTTCTGCAAATTCTCACCTGTATGTTTCACAGAGAGTGAATACCCGTCCCCCTCATACTGGGCAAATGAGTTCATTACTGTTTAAGTAGTACACACACACACACACACACACACACACACACACACACACACACACACACTCTGCTGCATCGGGCCTCAGTCGCAGCACTGGCATCTCCCACCGCAGGGCAGGAACTCTGATTTGGGCACACAGGTGCAGCACTTGTGGGTGGGGCTTAATTGCCTTGTGACCCGTGGGATCTTCGTTCCCCAACCTGGGATCCTGGGATCGAATGCACATCCCCTACGTTGCAAGGTGGATTCTTCATAACTAGACCACCCAAGAAGTCGCGAGTCCCTTTCTCTTGAAGACTTGGTTTTCTCTTCTTGTCTGCTTACAGTTGATGATGAAGAGTTTGCAGTTCTTGTTTAAAAGGTCCCTTCTGCATTAAGGAATCACAGCATTCAGTGAAAGCTTTAAAATCTCTGAGGCTGGAATTGTTCTGTTCTCCTGAGTACATCTAGAGCAGGTGAGCACGCCTAGTGCTTTAACTGAAGTTTACTCCAGTTCTCACACCCCAGATAAGGATAGTTCATTAGCAGTGCAATATGAAGGGAACTAAAGATAATTCTGAAAAAATTCTTAACTGGAATTGTCTTACATTTTCATTATCTTAATAGTGAGGGTCTGAGAATAAAGCCCTTCTATTTCATTTTTCTTTCCTCCGTATACATAATCTTTTCTGAAGATTTAATATGGGAGTGAATGTCTATTTCTGGTCATAGCTCTTGATTTAATGTTTAACAGTTATTTTTCTCTTATCGGGATGGCAGTTAATATATTGCCAGCCTAGATAAGAGTTCTTGGTCTTCTTTCGCTTAACTGCTTTTTATTACTTTATAACAAACTAACACTGTAGCCTGTAATAATGTTTGCATGACCAGTGTATTTGTTCGTTTCTAAGTCAATTATTGCTAGAGGTACCAGGTGCTTTAAAAACATATCTTAAACTGAAATAAGGGCCACTGCACTTTGGCAAAACGTGTGAAGTCTTTATAAGGACACTCATGAATACTGTCAGTGAGAACAGAGTGCAAACCCCACATCCCTTCTTGAACCTGAAGACGGGAGGACAGAGGTCCTGGTGCTGCCCGTCTGTACAAGCAAGGACCCCCGGCTGTGCGGTTCTGCAGGGGCGACCCCACACCCTCCTCCCGTGCATGGTGCTCGGGGAGACTCCTTTTGCCCAGCTTAGTTCCTCAGTCTGGGGGTTGGCCTCTTGGAAGCGTGGTTGGGAGCACTCCTGAGAATTTCGAGAATGAGTGGATATCTTAAGAGTTTCTCTTCAAGCTTTTCCTCCCTGGCTCATTTGGAAAGATAAGTACTGTTTGACAATTCTGTTTAATTCAGTAGTTATTTACTGTGCCAAGCTCTATAAGAAATACCAAATTAAATAAGATGGAAATCTTCTATAGTCAACCAGAGATGTCTAAGAAATAAATAATTTGTAATACAGTATTAATGAAAAGATAGCAAAGACTTGCAGTTACCACATTAAGGTACAAATGACTTCCTAACTGAATCCATCTATCTACAATCAGGCACGAAAGAAGCAGTCAGCGGACGGATCCCGTCTGATAGAGGATCGGGCAGCCTTTCTGTGTGGAGAGCAGATATTAATGGATGTGAATACCTTTGTTCTTCCTGTGTTTGCCTTAATTAATACTGAATTTGATGGCTGCTGCTTCTGGTTTCTAAGGATAAAATATGGAACATTTAATCCTATTGTTTGGATTAACGAGCATTCTTTTTACAATCTTGTGCACATTGTACCATTAATGAAAGTTCTGCTGCTGCAGGCAAAATATTTTATTTGAGAATGAAAAAGTAAATTGAGATACTGTGTTGTGTAAGAGGTTCTTAGTGAATGAAGTATTGTGTCAGCTTGATCTCAGCTGAGGCTAAGATACTCTGATAGCTGTGAGATGGTAAGGTAATAGAGAAGTTTAGAGACGTGGGGCTGATTTTTATGTAACTCAATCTGATTTATAGTTGGTGAAGTTTATTTTACCTCTATGATTTGGTAGAGGTACTCAGCCAAGTAAGTAAGTGTCAGCTTTCAAGCTATGTTTACTCACAAGCCTTCTAATAATAGCATCAATTCTGCTAGTAGTATGAATGATGAAATCAAAATCAGCACTTATTTCAATCTTTTTCTACTTTACTGTGCTTTTACCATTTGACTATGGGACATTTCAGGCTTCCCTGGTGGCGCTAGTGTTAAATAACATGCCTGCCAATGCAGGAGACATAAGAGACGCAGGTTTGATCCCTGGGTTGGGAAGATCCCCTGGAGGAGGGCATGGAAACCCATTCCAGTTTTCTTTCTTGGCTGGAGGATACCATTGACAGAGGAGCCTGACAGTCTGTAGTCCATGGGGTCACAAAAAGCCCGACACAGCTGAAGCAACTTAACACACACACATGCACACAGGACATTTCAGTCATATACAGAGTACAAGGTTAGCATAATGAAGTCTGTTTTCCCATCGCATTTGTCAACATGTGGCCACACTGTACCCCCATCCACCCCCATCTCACTGCTCATTTAAAGCAAATCCCAGACATCACATCATTTCTTTATACATATTTCAGTATGTGACTCTGTAAGTAAGGACCTTTTTATCTTGAAACATAACTGTAATACTACTGAAAAAACAGCCGTTTTCACACTCCAGTATTCTTTTCTGGAGAATTCCATGGACAGAGGAGCCTGGCAGGCTACAGCCCATGGGGTTGCAAAGAATCAGACAGGACTGGGTGACTAACACTTTCACTTTCTGGAAGTAAGAAATGCTGGAGTCCAGCCAGGTTCCCATGACTGTAAGTAGCTCCAGGTACTTGGATAGGCCATTATACCTTCCCTTCTCCATGGTTTCTTGTCTTTAAAAAGAGAAGGTTCAACAAGATAGTCTCTAAACTCCTGTCTGTCCCTAGCATTTGTAATTGGAGAAATGAGGACCCCTCCAGTTTCTGGTCCAGCATGTACGGGGCTTGCAGGTCATCCCTGTGTGCTAACAGGTAAAAAGTCGAAGGAACTGGGAAGTCAGCAGTTGTTCTTAGATCTGTCAGAGACGTGGGGTCACAGGGCAGACTGCTGCCCCAATGCTGAAGAGACGAGCCCGGCAAACACAGAGTATCACAGCCAACTGGAGGAGAAACGCCTGTGGAAAGCAGCATTGGGGTGAGAAGCCCGGAAGCGTAAGTGATGGATTGCCGGAGGTCCCCAGGGTCCCGACCCAGGGGGCCCCGTCAGAGTGACTCCACAGTTTTGGGGTTTTCCTCCAGGAACTTGATGAGGTTCTGACAGTGAACCTCTCCTGCAGGGTGAGAGGAAAGAACCATGATGAACTACTCCTGAGCATTCTGTTTTTCTTATCAAAGGATGTCCTCAGAGAAAGTATCAGAGCCAAAACTGTTGGGGATTGATCAGAGCCTAAGAGACCTGGGGGAGGAAAGTACTCAACTCCAGCCTACTCCAGTCATCCTGTGCTCCTTAAGTGGGGGAAACAGAAGCACTGAAGTGCACATTTCAGAGACAAAGGCTCACTAAAACAATGATTTTGAGCACACTCTGGGAGATAGTGAAGGACAAGGAGATAGTGGACAGGGAAGCCTGGCATGCTACAGTCCACAGGTCACGAAGAGTTGGACACGGCTGAGCAACTGAACAACCAAAATTAACCACTGGACTCAGAATGCTTCCTCTACTGCTGTACCTTACCATTGCATCACTCAGTACCTGTTTGAAGCAGTTCCCGTTACCCAGCACATCACACCCATCTGTCAAGGGAAAATCACCAGGCATTCCAGAGACGAAACCACAGGTTGAAGAGACAGGGCGAGTAACAAGCAGACTCCAACAGGGCAGCGTTGTTGGAATGATCAAACTGGGAGTTTAAAACAAATTGTGATTAAAATGCTAAGGACTCTGATGACTAAAAGAGACAGGATGCGAGACCAGATGGGCATGTGAGCAGAGGATGGAAATTCTATGAAAGAATTAAAAAGGAATCCCAGAGACCAGAAACACCAACAGAAATGAAGACTGCCTTCAGTGGGCTTAGCAGGAGACTGGACATGGCTGAAGGGAGAGTCTCCGAGCAGGAGGGTATATCAATGAAACTTCCAGAAAGTAAAAGCAAAGAGAACAAAGACTGAAAAAACAGAACATCCAAAAACTGTGGGACCACTACAGGAATATCCATAACGTTCATAGAACGCAAATACCACCGAAGAGAAAAGAAGGGGAGAAATATGTGAAGTAGTAGAGACTGAGATTCCCCCCAAGTTCATGTCAAACATGAAACCACAGATCCAGGAGGCTCAGAGAATACCAGGCAGGATAAATGCCCCCCAAACTGCATCTCGGCACATCATATTCACACCGCACATCATGACTGTCCTGGCATAACTTCTTATGCTGATGGTCTCCAATGTGTCTGTATACGTACGCAGTATGTGTGTATATCCAACTCCGTTCTCTCCCCAGAGCTCCAGACCCACCTGCACCCCTGCCGACCTGACATTTTCATTTGGATGCTTTACAAACACCTCAAACTTTATGGGTGAAAGGGGAGCAATTGATTTACTCTCCATACTTACCTGTAACTCTATTCCTGCCCATCTTTTTCCCAACTCTTAATGGTACACCATTCACCCAGTAACTGAGGCCAGAGCTCCAGAGATTCGTGTTCACCTGTCACTCATCCCCCGATGCTGGCCACCGCGCGGTCCTGTCTGTGGCACCCGCAGAACACGTCCTCTCCATAGCATCCTGTCCTCAGTTGCATTCTTGCCCCTGTCCAGTCTCTACAGAGTGGCCCAAGCAATTCTCATAAAATAGAGGTGGGGACTTCATCTCTCTAGGGACATCCCATAATGGACTAAAATCCGACTCTGAGCCTCTTGCGGTGCCCCAAAGCCCCTACATGGCCTGGCCCTGCAGCCCTCGCCCTCCACCTCCTCCCTGTTAGCCGAGGACCTCTCCCATCTTAAGGACCCGGTCCGTTCTGCCTCCCTCCCACCTCCTGCTCCCCACCATCCCATTCTGCAGGTCTCAGCTTCAGTACCGCTGACTTGGGAGGCTTTTCTTAGCACCACATAACTACAACAGCTCCGTCTCCCTGTTTGTTACCTTCCTAGTAACTCTCGCTTGGTCTGCTGTGTGGTTTGGGTCTGCTGCCACGCCGAGGGCAGGGCTGTGTCTGCTGACTTATAGCTCTGGGCCTCCAGGAGAGGCCGCCTGGTACCTGACACTGCAGACCTACTTGGTGGGTGGGGGGTGGGAGGGAGGGAAGGACGGAGGGGACCCCCGAGGGGAGCAGGGAGGTGTGGAAAGCGTGGCGAAGCCTGGGGAATCGAGACAGGAGCTCAGTAAGGACAGAGGCAGAGGAATGCACGTAGCGGGGTGAGCCATGATATCCGCTGCTCCCCGGGAATTAGTCCAAGCCACTCAATAATCCTATTTCCCTTGTGTGGGTGGGCCTGAGTGCGGTCTGGGGATGTTTTCCTCGCGTCGGTGAAGGAGCGGGCAGAAAGGGCTGTGTCTTCTTCCTCCTTGGAGGTGGTCCTGTGCAGATCAGAGGACCGGAGCTCCTGCAGCTGTCGTGCTCCCAGACGGGAGAGGAGGCCTTCAAAGAGAAGGAAGGGACCAGAGCCAGGGGCCCCGCTCCGGCTCTGCCCTCACGAGTTTCTCTCCTGGATCTGCGGTAAGGCATGCAGTGGATGCCCGCTTTCCTCAGCTCAGCTTCATTTAGAGGTTCGGATGTCCTCACTAAAACAGTGAAAGTCTCCGTAGGGAAGGGAGCACATTCAACTGGGTACTTTGGCACCTGATGCGGAGAGCTGACTCTGGAGAAGACCATGATGCTGGGAGAGATTGAAGGAGGAAGAGAAGGGGAAGACAGAGGATGAGATGGTTAGATGGCATCACCGACTCGATGGACATGAGTTTGAGCAATCCCAGGGAGACGGTGAAGGACAGAGAGGCCTGGGGTGCTGCAGTCCATGGGGTCACGAAGAGTCAGACACGACTCTGACTAGCAACTGAACAGCAACAGCAAGGAATTCATTGTGCAAAGGTTAGGTTTTGAGACTCAAGGCCTTTGAATGCTGGATGGAAGTGGTCTATACAGTGCTGAAGAACAAAAAGTTTTATTTCCACCATTAATCTGTTTCCACCATTTTAATCTGTTTCCATCTCAACTTAATCTGTTTCCACCATTTTCTGGCTGTGTGACCCAGGGCAAGTTCTTTCACCTTTCTCTGCCTTGTGCTTGTGCGTCAGCCATGCCCGCCCCAATAGGGTTGTTCTGAGGATTAAACGAATTCATCCATAGAAAGCCTGTTGGCTATGATTCCTAGTGGTGATGAAATTTATTTTAAAGTCAGCAGTTCATAAGCATCTGTCCATGAGCACCCATTAGGAACCTTGTGAAATGCTGGGTCCCACTGCCAGAGCGTTTTCCCGGGTGGCATGGATTGGGCCAGCGCATCTGGCCCCTGCCCAATGGGTCTGCCGCAGCCTGGCCCAGAGCTCAGCAGAGAAACCGCAGCAAACCGTAGAGGCAATGGGGCTTGGAGCTGTGAGGCGAGGTCTGCTCGGAAATTCATCTTTGGGGTGTCTTTACGGGGAATTGGAGCTTGAAGAATCAAAATGAGACGTTGCATGAGATACGGCAAAGTCAGTCTTGTCAGACTTTGGTATAAAACAACACTTTGCGATGTTGAGCCTGTGTCCCTCAAAGAACAAAGGTCCCTCAGAAAGGATGAGAGACTCAGAAAGGTGAGGACGTGTGCCGAAAATCCATCCTGTTCAATATGATGGTGGTCCCCCGGGGCCGTGCTCGCGGGGTGTGAGGAGACGCGGGCTGAAGGGGTCTCTGAAGGAGCCGGAAGTGGGGTCTCTGAACGAGCCGGAAGGGATCTCTGAAGGAGCCTGACCGGCCACGGGGTGCTCGGGTCCCTCCCGCCGGCCATCGGGGGAGCAGCTGGATGCGCGTCGGGACTCCGTTGAGAGTTTCTTAGATGCTAGCATCGGGATCACTTTGCTTGAGATTCTGTATCACTGTGTAATGACTTTTTTATATTTACTGTAGTTTTGATAACTTTTCCATAGTTTACAGCTCTCTTGTTTTTATCCTTTTTTTTTTTTTTTAAGATTCACTTGACTAAAGACTTAATTTTGTCACCTATCCTAGAACATGACCCCACACTGGATACTTTACACCTATTATTTATAATCCTCACAACAGCTTTGCAGGGTAAACACACTTTCTTTGTAGGGGAGAAAAGACCCACCTCAAGTCATGCTAAGTTAGAACTCAAACGGAGGTCTGTCCAGGAAGTCCTTGCGCCAAGAGGTTTCCCCTGCTGTATTCAGTCGCGCACCTAACACTGAAGGCTTAACTATGCTTAATCATTTTTTTTTCATTTATTTTTATTATGCTTAATCATTTGTTTGAAATCTCTGAAGGGACTTTTCATTGAGATGCTATCAGTCTGCTTTTTAATGATGCATAGAGCAGGTGGTGTTACTGATGAATAGTGAGGAACAAATAGATCCTGAGGTGCCTAGTTTATCTTTTAAGGAAGAAAACTATCATTATTTGGATATTTTAACCTTCACATCCATATATCATGTTTTCACATGAGACATTAAATCTATTTACACCATTTTAGTGAATGATGTACTTTTCGCCTCTGGATTATTGCTCCAATTTCTCCTCCCTCTCTGTCCTTGCAAATAAATTACCGTAAGGATAAACCTATTCTTTGTGGAAGAATAGGAAAGCAAACTTCCGTTATTAAAACTGAAAAAAAAAATGCCTTTGTGTCTAAAAAAAAAAAATCTAGTTTCTTTGGAGATGGGAAGAAAAGTAGCTGAATACAGTTTGAGAATCATCCAGAAAATGTCTACCTGAATAGCAAATATTCAATAGATGTTTTAACATAGTAGCCAACTTTCTTGTATCATTATTGGAATTAAATGTATTGTCTAAGTGTGGGAAAGATGTTTACCCATATGGGAAAGTAGAGTCTTGTGAGTGCATTGGAGAGTTTACCTGCTAGTAGAACATTGATATGTTTCTAGAAACTTGTGAGGCCTTGAAAAAGCAAGTTGAGAACACTGTCCACCCTTTTGTGGCCCCAGGAACTGTACGCAGACTCCTCTCTCCAGAAGATTTCCCAGGCAAGAACACTGGGGTAGGTCGCGTTTCCTTCACCAGAGAATCTTCCCGACTCAGGGTTGGAACCCGCCTCTCTTAACGTCTCCTGCATTGGCAGACGGATTCTTTACCACCACACCACTTGGGAAGCCCATTAATAGAATTAGGTTTTCTTTAAAATTGTTGAAAGAAAACACATATAACGATACAGCTTTCCTGTCGCTCTAATCCGTTAACGATGGCTCTGGCACGTGACCCTGATGCAGTCGCCCGCCCGGCCTTCTAGGACCACCAGCGCCCTGTCCCCGTCGGTGCGCTTGTCAAGCCAGCAAAGAGCGCACGTGTCGACGGGGCCCGTGGGCGCTCCCACGACGCTGATGCGCAAGCCGGGCAGCGGCAGGCCTGAGCTCTGAGCCCGCTCGGTCTCTCAGGGGTCGGTGTACTCTCAGCGTCTGCAGAATGCTCGCATCTCCGTGAATTTCACAGCAGCGCCATCTCTTCTTTTTCTTTCCTTAACCTCCCTCCCCTCCTGGGCTCAGTAGTTCACTTCCCCCTGAAGGGTGGGAAAGGTGAGTATGGAAGGAACGGTGCGTCAGAGCTCTAACAAACAGGAGGAAGGAGAAGGAAATCAGCTTGTAAATTGGTTACAGTGGCTCTTGGTTGGGGTGGGGTTTTTGTTTTTAAGGTACAGTGGATTACTCAGCCTTAAGACACTCTTTGTTCAAACAGAATTGGACCCCAGACCCTAGAACACGTCACAGCTGGACTGCTGCCCTAGGGGTGGACATAGGAAGCTGAATCCTTCCTCGGCGGCCCCTCCTCCTCTGAGAAGGGCAGGGGACAAAGGGGAGTCCTCTAAATAACTTACAAGGGCACTATTTGAAAATTACTGCTCTGCAACAGTGATCCCTGCTTTTTGGAGTGTATTGAGCCCAAAGAGGGGGAAGATGGATTTTACTGTCCAAGAGGAAGTCAGCAAGGTTTGTCTGTGAGCTCAATATGTGAAAGGTATTGAATTGCATGCCTTAGTAGATTTTATAATGTGAATAATCAGACTGCTGGCTTATCTTTTTGTAATTTTCCTGTAATTTCCCTTCTCTTAATAAGAGATGTAGTCTCCAATTTTTGTTACTCTTCGGAAATGGTTCAAGTACAGTATAATATTATTACTACAGATAGATTGCAGCCATTAAACACTCTCTGATTTTTCTTGAACTGTTAATTGTATTGTCCTTTTCTTAGGTAACACATTACAGAGCTATCTTATGAGCTGCATGGTGAGGTTTAGAGATTTATCACCATTCAGATGTATCTGAGGATCGCCTCTTAAATACAAAATAGAGCTTTGAAGTGACAATAAAATAGTATAAACAGAATTTTAGTCTCTGAAAGGCACTTTATTTGCAATAACCACTGTATAAAGAAAAACCTTCCTGTTCTCAAGTAATTTCCATTTGTTTGAAGTACTAAGCCCTGCAGACAGGAGGTGAAGGGCCTGAGTTTGCTTCTAAATGATGGCATAACAAATACATTTATGTGATGCTTAAGCCTCAATATTTGGGAATTAAAATTAATTCAAAATATTTTCAATAAGAATGTGGCCAAATTGGCTCACATACTATAGTGCAAGCTGATAAATAATCAGAAACTTCTGATGTACAATTGCTTATTTACAGTTCTTCAAGCTGTTCATGTAAAACCATCTTTAAATCTAATGCCTTAACTGAAAAGCATGTAAGTAAACCCTACTAATCATGATCACTTGGAAATGTACAACGTTTCCTCCAGAAGATGTGGATGAATGTTCTGCAGCTATACCCAGAAAGCAGCGTTTCGGTCATCTCTGTAAAATATTCTGTTTTCTCAAATGCAGTAATCATATCACAAGCACTTTCAAATTCCAAACTGGCGCAACAAGAAAACAAGCAAGAGTCTTTGCCTTTCTTAATTCTGATTACCCTAATTTAGGATAAATAAGATAAATAATACTTCCTTAATTAATGCTTTAAGATGGTGGACTGAAAGGGCCATAAAGTGCAAATTACTGTTTGTTTGAATGCTCTTTGTGTTTAGTAAGTAAAAGGTGGAATAAAAGGAAAAGCCAAAAATTGTGACAAACAGTACCAGCATTTAAATGCAAATTTCCAAAAATGATTCTCACATTAGACTGGAGACAGACTTTTTTTACGTTGGGTGGGATGATTTTAGTTGTTTGAGTGTTCAGCAGGCTTTGTATCATATGACCACATGAGACAGGGTGCCTGCTCTACCGTTTGTGGGTGAATTACCGTCGTAAAGCTCTATAGAACTCTAGTATGTTCCCATTTCCTCTCTGCTTCCTTTTCCCAGCAAGTGTTGGAGAACAGTGCTTCCTACTATTCTGTCCCAGTTTAGTAGTAGTCTTCTCGTTTTTTAATATTTCATATTCAATTAAAGATAACTTCAGTACTTTAAAAAGTTCCCCCACTCCTCCCTAGAGCAGTGTGTTTACATGTGGATTCATTTGAGATAACAGTAACATACAGACTTATTTTCTGCTACTTTTTCTTTTTACAGTTCCTAATGAAATTGATAAGCTCTACATGTGATCCTGTGAGAATAGAGATGGTTTGATTTTGTGATAATAAAGATACTTGATTATGCTGCAGCTGGAAATTCTAAACTCTATTTTCAGCTTTCAATGCCTTGAACAAGTTCTGTATTCGTGTATGTGATGCGATGTTAATGGAAGCAAAAGTAAAAATTTATAGTAGAATACTTATACCCACGTGTTTATTCCTTCAGCAAACAACTGCTGAATGTCACTTTCTATATGCCTGGCACCTGGATTACTGCAGCATACCAAACAAAATCTTGTTCTCAACTGAGACTGTATCTTTTCCACCAATTGAATTGGTATATTATCGTTTTATTTGCCCATGAAGAACTAGACTAGCTTCACAGCAGCAGACAAAAACATCATGAGTTTATACCTGTGAAAGTCAGCTGGTTAAATCCTATGAAGTTGGAGTCCTGTGATGTGTAATTTTAGATAAATGGTGATAGAGTTCTTGATGTGTTTTAATGAAATTTAATGTAGATAAATGTTCTGGATTAATGTCAACAGTAAATGCAGATCGTTTTTGAGCATTTTTTGGCGCTATGAATTGGTTTAAATTTTCTTAAAACAGTGATGCAGATTTGCATAGGCTGATGACATCTTATTGGCTATAATTAACCAGAATATGTGATACCTGAATGTTGAAAATACCATGCAATATTAAGGAATCAAGAAAACGCCTTGTCTTTATGGCTTAAAAATATTATTTTAGATACCAAGCTAAGTTATACCCACAAACTGTTCAGCCCAAGGGGAAGGTAGACTTAACAGAGTGAGTGTAAATGAAAAATCTGACCCATGAGTGGTTCTGTTTTATCAGTTTATAACCCTTGAGAAAAGTTAGTTATGAGGCGTCCCCTGGAAATCCAGTGGTTAGGGTGGAGCGCTTTCCCTGCGGCGGCCTGACTTCACTCCTTGGTTGGGGAACTAAGATCCCGCAGGTCGGTGCAGTGCAGCCTAAACAAACAAAAGTTAATTATGGAAGCAAATCATGTCTTGCTTTTTTCCAGGGTGTAAAATATGGGAAGACATATAGACCAGCAGTGGTAAAAAATTTTAAGCTACCTTGTATTGTAGGGATAAATGAGAGATTTCCTTTATTTTTCTTATTTGCATTTAAGATGAATCTTCACTGTTATATTTATTTATAATATAGTGAAAAATACTTCCTTTGAACATAAAAAGATTCCCAATAATCTGCAGTTAATATGCATTGTCTGAAGCTAATAGATTAGACGGAAAATACTCCTCTTGTTTGAGTAAAAGTTAATCTTTTTGAGATCAGCGAATATACTTAATATAGTGTGTGAGCAGCGGGTGTCCTGCTTATTTTTATTACAAACTCTATCACTGTGCAATTTACTTGTAACATGTTAAGAGTAATCCACTTTAAGCTATGCTTACATATCTATTGAATGTGGTGGCCAAGGAGCTGTATTAAAAAGATATACTTAAAAAGTATCTGAAAATAGCATTCAGTTGCTTACTGAATAACATAACCTGGATTATGGTTTATCTCAGACTTTAAAATAAGTAGTATTTCAGTATTAAACTAGAATTATGAAGAAGGTAAAGTTTGTATCCCTCAAATGAGGCAAGTAGACATCAGCTCTACTAAACTAAACAAAATCTAAAAAGTCAAAAACCTCTCAGTATGAAAGACTCTCAAAGTGATCACCCACTGTGTGTCCAAAAGGATATTTACTAATGTCTCTCACCTCCCTCTTTTATAGTTCTAAAGCTTCATTTTAATATGACTATATATATATATTTCATAATTCTCCTCCTTTTCAAATACATAAACACAAAAATGTGTGTAAATTATGGAATTATGTAACAATTGAAAGACAGGAAACAGATGCATTGGGGTGTGTGTTGAAGCAAGTTGAGATGTGATAAAGAGAAAAAACTGAAGAGGAGGAAATTCCACCAGAGCGAAGCTTTATTAGCTCCGTTTTCCCCCTTGTCTCATATCTGGGGCAACCAGATTTTTCATTTGTTTAAAAGTAAAACAATGTTAGCTAGTCCAAAAGCCTTTTACCACTGTCAGTTGCTATATTTGTATATCAAGATTCTCACGCAGTACAATGGAGCCTACCATTTAGTATCTCAAAAACAGTCTTGGTTTCAGGTTGGTTTTGTTATTTGCCCAAAACTCTTATAAATTCTCTTTGTAGTCATTTTGGTGTTGACCGGCATTGAAATGCTGTATACGTGTGTGCTTAGTCATGTCCCACCCTTTGCAACCACGTGGGATGTAGCCCGCAAGGCTCCTGCGTCCATGGGATGCTCCAGGCAGGAATACTGGAGTTGGGTGGCCATCTCCTCCTCCAGGGGTCTTCCCGACCAGGGATCGAACCCACATCTCTTGCATCTCACAGTCACATCCACACCGACATGTGGATTCTTTACTTCTCTGCCTCCTGGGAAGCCCAATTTGAAAGGCTCTTATTTCTAATAAGGCAGATTGTGTTTTAACCCAATCTGGTCGCTCTGTCATATTACTAATTGTAACTTCGAATTGGTTTTTAAGTTAGTTGCAATGACGCAGGAGGTGACAGGGTGGGGTGGTCTCAACTGAGTCGGGCAGCGCCCAGGGTCAGCCTCCTCAATCCTCGTCCACAAAAGGAAAGCTTGGCGGTGAAGGTTCAGGACCCGGCCTGAGGCCTGAGTCACACTCCCAGTGAGACGCTGGTGTTTTGTTTGTTCTTCGTTGGAGTGTAGCTGGTGTACGATGTGGTGTTAGTTTCAGCAAAGGATTCAGCTTTGCAGTCAGGGGCTCTGGAGCCACTTAACAGCAGTGTGACTGAGCCGCTCTGGGCCTGAGTTTCCTTGTCTGTAAAACTGGGATGGTGTGTGATAGAACCCCATCCTGATCAGGATGTGAATGCATGTAACAGTGCCTGACATAGGAGACGGTGTAATACGTTATTCCAAATTAGACGGTGACGGCCGTTTGCAGAGGAGGTGCCGTATACGCGCCTAGAGGGGGCTCCGTAAATGTTGCATTTCCTAGATGCTCCGTTCCTGACAGACCTGCCTTTTCTTTTATTTTTTAATTGAAGAAAAGTTAATTTACAGTGTTGCCAGGTATCCAGCAAAATGGTTGTTTATATATATGTATGTGTGGTGTTCATATGTATTCTTTTTCAGATTCTTTTCTGTTTTAGGTTTTTAGAGGATACTGAATATCGTTCCCTGTGCTAAACAGTAGGACCTTGTTCACCTATTGTATATACAGTCGTGTGTCTGTCCACCCCAAGCTCCTAACGTGCCCTCCCCTTGCCTCTGCTGCCAGCATCGCCTCCAGTCCGTGAGGAGAAGAGGGGTGCCCGCCACGGGCACAGTGCAGCCGACCCGGAGGGTGAGGTGGGGGCCCCGGGGAGGGGACCCCGGGAGATGAGGCGGGGGCCCCGGCGAGGGGACCCCGGGAGATGAGGCGGGGGGGCCCGGGGAGGGGACCCCAGGAGATGGGGGGGGCCCGGGGAGGGGACCCCGGGAGATGAGGTGGGTTCTCTGGGGAGGGGACCCCGGGAGATGAGGCGGGTTCTCTGGGGAGGGGACCCCAGAAGATGAGGTGGGTTATCCGGGGAGGAGACCCTGGAAGATGAGGTGGGTTCTCCGGGGAGGGGGACCCCGGAAGATGAGGTGGATGCTCCGAGGAGGGGGACCCCAGAAGATGAGGTGGATGCTCTGAGGAGGGAGACCCCAGAAGATGAGGTGGATGCTCTGGGGAGGGGATCCCGGAAGATGAAGTGGGGGCTCCGGGGAGGGGACCCAGGAAGATGAGGTGGGTTCTCCGGGGAGGGGGACCCTGGAAGATGAGGTGGGTGCTTTGGGGAGGGGACCCCGGAAGATGAAGTGGGGGCTCCGGGGAGGGGACCCAGGAAGATGAGGTGGGGGCTCCTGGGAGGGGACGCGGCAGGCCCCGAAGGTCAGAGGCGCACTGCATCCGTCTGCAGGGGGCAGCTCTGTGGTAGGAAGCGAGGGGCTGCCCCTGGTCCCCAGGAGGCTGTGATGGGCTTGTTCCGATGGTTCAGCCAGGCAGGTGCGCCCTGCTCCCAGGGGCCAAGCAGGAAGACCCCCGAGCCCTTCAGGAAGGAGGGCTGGAGGTCTGCGTGGGGCAGGGTGCCAGGGCAGCCCACAAGGCCTTCCTGATTTTGCAGATGACCTTGGTCCTTGACTTCCGGTGTCTGCGTCACAGCTAAACCGGGATGGTAACATGGACACTCTGATCCACACCCACGTTTATTCCCCTGCTGTATGGCATTTCTTCCCCTGGCTAGAATCACATGTTACCATTTGTTAGGAACCAGGTCCTTTACTTTCTCTGGGCATTTCCTATGAACTTACATGCTGTAGTATTAATATCTGTTGTATTCTCACAGAAGCCTAGAGCACTCTCATCTGGGAAAGAATTTGAGAACTTGCTTTTCCTTTTAAAGGAAATTTGAGTGTAAGTGCTAATTGTATCTTGATTTCCAGTGTGCTTCTTCCCAGAGACACCTTTTTTTCTTTCAAGAATTCCACCTTCCCTGCCCACACAAATTCCCGTTTCCCCATATGCGTCATTGTTGTTATTAGATCTTTCTCACACTAGCTTCACACTCGTGCAGCTGGCTTCCCCCAGGTCTGCAGTGCCAGCTTCTCCAATCTCATCTCCTGTGTTAGACCTTTTCAGCTTCTCCTGCTTACGGTGACGCCCACCCCATTCTTACACTGTGGGCTGAATGCTGCAAGAAATACCTCAAAACCTAAGAGCTGGTTCCTGCCATTGACACTCTCAGTGTGGAGAACCAGAAATGAGGACTGCACGCACGTGCAGTCATGTCCAACGCTTTGTGACCCCGTGGACCATACATAGCCTGCCAGGACTCTCCAGGCAAGAATGCTGGAGTGGGTTGCTGTTTCCTTCTCCAGGGGATCTTCCTGACCCAGGGATCGAAGGTCTCTTCCGTCTCCTGCGTCAGCAGGCAGGTTCTTTTCTGCTAGCGCCGCCTGGGAAGCCCCAGGGCTTGCAGGGTGAGAGGTGAATCAGAGCGCGTGGATGTCCTCACGGAGGCGCCCAGAGCCCTGTGAGCGGCCTCTGCCCGCCCGGTGGCCCCAACTCTGCTGCAACTCCGCTCGGCCCGGCCACACCGGCCTGCCTTCTGCACCTCGCCTTTCTGTCTTCCGTGCTGTGGTTTACGTGTGATGTTTATTTACTTATTTGTCCTTTTCTGCCTGTGCTGGGTCTTCTCGCCACACGGGCTTTTCTGGGTTTGCAGCGAGTCCTCGGTCCTCTCATCGCGGCGGCCTGCCTTGATGCGGAGCGCACGCTCTGGGCACAGGCTCGGTGCTTGGGGTGCACGGGTTTAGTTGCCCTGAGGCATGTGGGATCTCCCAGACCAGGGATCCAACTGGCGTCCCCTGCATAGGCAGGCGGATTCCTGTCCAGCGTGGACGCCTGCTCCGTGTCGTTACTCGGCCTGGAGTACCCCTTCCCTCCACGTCTGACCCCTCCTCTCCTTTCCGGCCTCTTCCCAGCTGTCGTCTCCAAGGACACGTCCCTTGACTGTGCTTTTACAAAGCTGACCCTGCTGGCTGTTCCACGCCAAGTGGTTTCCAGGTCAACCTCTTACTGCCCAAGTGATTTTTTTCCCCCAAGACATTTCATTTCTTTGTGCCGCAGTTTGCTAATCTGTGAAATGGGGGTATTTTAATGGATTAGGTTGTCGTGAGAGTTGAGAGCACCTAAAGTACTGATCGTGAGTCGCTGGTGGAGAGGGAGTGCTCAGTAACCAGTTCCTAGTCATCTTTATCATGAAGGGTAGAGGTACCGTAACCCAGTAACGCTGCGGGAGGCCAGCGTCACCGGGTCCCTTCCTCACCAGGGCAGGAGTGAGCCTCCCTGTGTCTCTGCCGCGTCTCGATCGTCGCCCGCAGGCGGCACGCCGTCCCCCTCCTCTGCAGCTCCCGGGGTCTTCCCCCACGACGCTGACCTTGGTCTCGCTTGTGTCATCACTGTGCGTCTGTTCTCACGGAAATGGGGGTCCTGCAGCTCTGCCTCCTGGCCCCCTTGTGCTCTGTACTCCAGACAGGTGACCACCTACTCATTCAGTTGCAAGAAGGAACAGTCAGAGATACGCTGTGTCATCAGCACGATTAAAACTCCCGGCGTGGGCACGTGGATGGGGGTGAGCGGGGGGTGTCTGAGCGCCAGTTACTGGAGGTGGTCCAGCTGGAGCTGCGGGGGACACGCTGTTCATGGGTCTGCAGCTGGTGGTAGAGTCAGTCTAACTCCACAGGCGTTTGATGCGCGTCATTTCACGCCAGTCTCCAGGCTAAGATTGTGTGGGTTCTCGGCCACGTCCAACTCTGTGTGACCCCGTGGACTGTAGCCCGCCAGGCTCCTGTCTTTGGGACGCTCCGGGCAGCAGTACTGGAGTGGGTTGCCACGCCCTCCTGCAGGGGATCCTCCCGACCCTGGGGTCAAACCCACGTGTCTTAAGTTCCCTGCACTGGCAGTCAGGTTCCTTTACCGGCTGAGCTGATGGTGGGAGCACAGACGGACTCTATATAGGTTCCCTGAAAGCAGTTAACGTGGATCAGACAGGACTTGCGTGCAGAGAGGAGGAGGGCGATCAGAGACGCTCCACAGAGAGCACAGGAGCCCAGGCTCCTGGAGAAAAGGGCTCCTTGTCTGGGGCGCGGGGCAGGGGTTGGTCCCTGCGGGGCGCGGCGGCCGCCCCAGGGTCCTGCCTCCAGAGCCCCCACGCGCGGGGAGCCCGGCGGGCGCAGCCTGAGGGCCAGAGGCAGACACAGCTGAGTGTGCGTGCGGGACCCCACGTCATGGAGCGTTTAGGGTACCAGAAATGAGCGTGGGCTTTCTCCTGTAGACACTTAGGAGCCTCTGAAAGTGTGGACAGAAGATTGGACTAGTACTCAGAATTAGGTCATACATTTCTGTCTTTTCTCTGGTATCCCAGGTTCCTTGTTTGAAGAGGTTTGAATGAAAAGGGACAGATCTCGACTGTGTCAGGCTCGTTTAGTCCTTGTGCAGTTTTGGTCCTGAGTAAATTTTACAGCACAGCGACAGATATCAGGCAGTCACTGACCCCTGAACCATTAGTTACTCTTTAGCTAAGCAATATTTAAAGTATTAAAGTTGTCCTTTTTACTATAGTGTATGTATCATAACCATGATACATTCTTGAAATATTTATGAAATTAGTTTTTGTGCATGTGGCCTGTCCCACGTGTAAATGGAAAAGAGAAAGTTAATATAGTTCATAAATGGAAATATTTGGTTTCAGCTCTACTCAGATTGAAACTAGGAAAGAATCAGAATGACTGTAGTTTTGTGATTGTAGGTTCACCCCCAGAGCTCCACAGTTACTAACTATTCCTGTCAGGTTTGTATCTTCTTTGTACCTTGTTTGAACATTCACCATAGTACACAATTGATAACTATTCTTGTCTTCATTTTAAGGCAAACGTGTTATTCAATTTATCCCCAAACAGCTGAAAGTGGAAGTGAAAGTGTTGGTTGCTCTTTGCGACCCCGTGGACTGTAGCCAAAAAAATAAGGGTCAGATTATTTTCATCAACAAGGAAATCTGATCAGAGTACAAAGTTTGAAGTAAGAACTCAGTGCCCACATGCCCGCTAAGTCACTTCAGTCGTGTCTAACTCTTTGCAACACTATGGACTGTGGCCCACCACACTCCTCTCTCCTTGGGATTCACAGGCCAGAACACTGGAGTGGGTTGCCATTTCCTCCTCAGGGGCATCTTCCCGACCCAGGGATCGAACCTGCCTCTTTTAACGTCTCCTGCACTGGCATGTGGGATCTTTACCACCAGTGCCAGCTGAGGAGCTCCAGGAATTAAGTAAAACTTGTAAATCTCTTGATCCAGAGAAGTGAAGTATTTTCTCTTTCTTGACATAGAGTTTCTGATGTTTCACTTCTTATATATGATTTTTTTTTTAATATATGATTTTTAAACAGCCTGTTATGTTTATAAGATCCTTCTGTGGATAAAGACTCTTGTCCCCTGGTGTACAGTCCAGAAGGAAGCCATGTGTCTGAGTACCTTCATAATTGTTGTCACATATTGTGACTTGTCAGATGCAGGGATCCAGGGACCAAAGGGAAACAGAATGTGTCTGAACCTGTGCCAGGAGAGACTGCCAGACTGCGGGCCCCTCCCTGGGTCTCAGGGGAGGACTCTCCCCTGGGTGAGGCCAGGCACATGCATGGGTCGGTGTTGGGATTCAGGTGGAGCTGAGAATGAGAGGAGAGTTTCAGGTGAGCCCCGGGGCTGACAGCTGCCCCAAAGCCCCTGACACCCTAGACAGCACGAGAGGGAGGCCTGGGAGAGCTGGAGTGAATGGTACGCCCCCTCTGCAAGAGGATTCTCCCCACTCTGCGGGAGGATTCTCCCCCTCACAGGAGGATTCTCCCCCTCACAGGAGGATTCTCTCCCCCCACAGGAGGATTCTCCCCTCTCTCCAGGAGGATTCTCCCCCTCACAGGAGGATTCTCCCCCCTCACAGGAGGATTCTCCCCTCTCTCCAGGAGGA
>JADEYB020000011.1:2837516-2938875 GCA_015832495.2 Alces alces
AAAGACAGACTGTTAGCCTAATGCGTGTAGTAGGAGGATTCTCCCCCCTCACAGGAGGATTCTCCCCTCTCTCCAGGAGGATTCTCCCCCCTCTGCGGGAGGATTCCCCCCCTTCTGTCCAGGAGGATTCTCCCCCTTCTGTCCAGGAGGATTCTCCGGCCTGTCCTCTTAGCAACTGTCTTCACCCCTCCCCTCCAGCAGTTTGCAGCCCCCATCCCTGGACGGTCTTTGAAGAGGGAAAGACAGACTGTTAGCCTAATGCGTGTAGTAGGTTGACATTCAGCTAGAATGCCTCTGCCCCCGCCACCTCGCCAGGTGGGTTTGCGGCTGCAGTTCTGAGGCCCTCTCTGTGAGTCCCCCGGTCTCAGTATTCACGGCCTGCACGCCTCCCTGGTCTGAAGAGTTTATCTGAATGAGCCCCTGGCGGAACCCGAAAAGCTCTATTCATTAACCGCAGACATTCTTTCACTTTACGTAAATACCCAACAAGATGTCAGATGAACCTGCATGCTCTCCATGTTAACATCTGTACCTCAGAGTCTAGACAGACCAAGGGTTCCTATGGTGTGAACAGAAATAGTTCAGCGTCAAAAGAGAAAAGGGTGTTTCTTGACAGAAAGGAAGTGGTCACAGAGCATTCCTGTCAAACAGATCTGTCAGGGCCTTGAAATGCAGAGCTGGTAGGTAAGACCCTGAGATGAAGGATGTCTCTCAGCCTGTCTCTGTTGAGGTTAATTTGTGTGCGACTGGTAAGCTTCGCCTTTAGGAGAATTGTTTTCAGAGACTAAATAACTATAAAGGCTTGAGTTACTGACTTGGACTTTGGGCGAAGACGTCGCCTACCGTTTTCTCCCCCAGTTCCTTCCCTGCTCTCCCTGAGTTGGCGCTTGGTGACCCCCCAGTGGGACAGCGGGATGCTTAAGTCCCGAGGCTGGTCTCTGGTTGGACATGCCAGTGGTCTGCTGAAACAAGCCCAGGAAACTTGACACACCTCGAGGCGGTGTTCAGCACCCGCTGCCACTCACATTTTAGTTGGAATTCTAAAAAGAGGATGGGCTGTGCAGAGACTGAGCTCTGGCGGAGACCTGTCGGGGATGCTAGGCCAGCTCTCAAGCCTCTGAAGTCACCCGTCCTGACGCCGTGAAGCATCTAACGAAGACACAAGCACTCCAGCGTCGGCAGGCAGCCGTCGTGCCTGTGGGCGGAGGAGAATCGGTGGATTACCGTCCCTCTGATGAAGCCCGAGTCAGAAAACGGGGGAGCGGAGCTCAGGGTGGACGCCGTGCGCCAGCGCTCAGGAGGGAGGCGGAGGGTGTGTGGTGCAGAAAAGCCCGCTGGCGTGGCCTTCTCTGTGGCCAGAGCGGACCCCAGCACTGCTGACCGGCGTCGCTGGCTCTGCCTGGTTTGTTGAATGACTTTCTCCTGGACTGTCGCTGCTCCCCACTGCTCTGTTCGCGGCTCCCGTGCAGCAGCGGCTCCGCCCCGCTTTCTCTGGACCCCTTCCTGCTCAGGGCCGCGGGGCCCCCGAGCGCAGGTCCTGATCCGGACGGAAGGTCCTCCGCGGTCACCTCTTTCATGCTTGCGTTCAGTCAGCAGCCGTGTCCGACTCTGCGACCCCACGGACTGCAGCCCGCACACCCCCCTGTGTGGGATTCTCCAGGCGAGAAGACGGGAGCGGGTTGCCATTCCCTTCTCCAGGGGCTCGTCCCCACCCAGGGCTCGAACCCGGCTCTCCGGCACTGCAGGCAGAATCTTTACCGCTGGCCCAGCAGGGAAGCCCCGCGACCTGTTTTATGCGCAGCGTCCATAGCATGTGCGCGTCAGTGCCGGCTCCTCCCACCCCCACCCCCTCGTCCGCACGTGTGTTCTCTGCTCCTGTGTCTCTGTTCCTGCTTTGCAGATAAGGTCATCTGCACCATTTTTCTAGGTTTTTAAGTTATAGTGTATTTGGTATCGCTTTGTGCCATTGTTTTTGAAAGACAGTTAATTGTATAACACTTGAGGCAATATTATGAGCTAAACATTTTAAATGCATTTTTTAATTACCAAAAGCAGTGGCAGCAAATAAAACTCTCCAGTTGGCTCCTTTGAAATTCTTGTATGTATTTACCACTGCTATGACACTCATGTTCAAAAACATTTCATATTTATTTAAGAACTTCAAGACTGTTTTTACAAAGCTTTGTGGTTTAAATTGAAGTTCCCCAGTGTTTGTATGGTTAGTTATAATTTAAATTTTGGATCCTTGAGTTTTTTGTTGTTAACTATAACTTCAGATTTAAATGTGGCCTGTGTTATACATGCTGTAAAAATAAAGACTGTCTGGAGAAAGACAAAATCATATGATGTCACTCATATGTGGAATCTGATTTTTTTTTTAATGATACAAATGAACTTCCTACAAAAGAGAAACAGACTCACAAACTTAGAAGATGAATTTATGGCTACCGAAAAGGAAATGTAGAGGGGAGGGATAAATCAGGAGCTTGAGATTAACATATAGATACCACTACACATAAAAGAGATCGCCAACAAGGACCTACTGTATAGCACAGGAAACAACTCGATATTTTGTCGTAACCAATACGAAACAAGAACCTGAAAAAGAATGAGTGTGTGTATATGTGTAACTGGGTCACTTTTCTGTACACCTAAAACTAACACGGCATTGTAAAAACAGAAAATAAAACCTGTCTGGAAGTTGAAAGAATAGCATAAGTATATTTTTCTAAAGTCCTGGAGTATTGTTACAGTCATTAAACATTAATCATAGTAGGATTAGGGGTATTGACTGAAAATGGACAGTAAATTAGAGTGAAAATCAAGCAGGGCTTTTTTTTTTATATTGAATTAAATAAGTAAAAGAGAAGTTTAATGAGCTAAAGAAGAATACCACAACTTTTCTAAACTTTAAAAAAATTAAATTCTGTGGGTGACAGACTGTGTGGCTCCTTATAACAGAAGTTGACATTATTCCATACCTGTGGCCTTTGTGATAAATTCTGAGTATTGAGAGGAAAATTTGTTTTCTGATCCTAGGTGTTCATAAAGGCATATGAAGCATTTCTATGAACTCCCACGTCCTCCTGTGTGTAAATTTTGCTGTGAAATACAATTGTAAAATGCCCTACCCAGGGAACTGAGCGTTCCATTTTTCTTCTGTAGCATCTCCTTATGGGAGCTTGTGTTACAAGCCTTTTATCTTATTTTTTGATATCTAAGCATTTTATAAAAACAAAAATCATTGAAAGACAGAATTTTGTAAATGGATAACTTAGCCACCAGTTCACCCTCAGCTCAGCCAGGATCCTCCCAGCCTGCCCTCTGAGAGGCAGAGGCAGAGGTCCACTTCCTGGCTTCTGGCTCCTTCCACAGTTTGCCTGGGGTGTTTCCGCACCGGCCAGAGGAACGTGGTTTGAAGAAGACTTCCACCAACGTACTTCTATTTGCACATCATTTCATTTCCTTTGATAATGCATCATATCAAATGGTCCCCACAGTCAGCCTCTGACATAATCAAAAAGCAGCAGCTCCTTCGTGCCTGCACACTCAGTCACTCCGACTCTGTGCGACCATGTGGACTGTAGCTCCCCAGGCTCCTGGGTCCAGGGGATTCTCCAGGCAGGAGCCTGCAGGGCGTGCCGTTCCCTCCTCCAGGGGGTCTTCCCGCAGCTCCTGATGTGTGGACTCTGCCTTGGCGGACTCCCTCCCGGGCATACGGTCCTTGCCATTTTCCCGCCCCGTCTCCCGCCAGCGCACCTCTTCTTTTCCAGTCACTGTCCTTCTCGTGGCCCTGACGCCCCCGTTAGGCCTGATTCTCTTCTCACGCCTCCTCCCTGATGACCTCGGCTCCGCCGTGACCCCCCCCCGCACCAGCTCTGAGGTCCTGCGTGGATCGTGCAGACCCCGCTCCAGGGAGGCTCATCTTAGCGTAGGTGCCCCAGGAAAAGAGCCTGAAGCAGCAGGCCGCGGGCGGTTCCTTCACGGGGGGCCAGCACCCCAGGAGGCAGGGGCCTGGGGAGTGTGGTCAGGCGGGAGGGAGGGCGCACACGTGTGCGCCCCTGGGACTGCCCAGTCCTCTGCGCTCACAGCCTGAGACGTCCACCCCTGTGTCCGGAGAGGGCGCGCTGGGAGAGGAGAAAGCCCGTGGCCTGTCCCAGCATTCGGCGTTGAAAGAAGCAGCTTGTTCTTTTCCTTAGGGAGCACGGAGGAAGGGGCCCCGAGCTTCCTAAGGGCAGGAGCAGAGGGCTGTGCGTCTGGTCCCCCGGGCGCTCTGGAGGGCTTTCCGTCTCCTGCCGCAGTTCCCGTGCGGTCAGCCGTGGAGAGGGCTGGGGCAGCCGCTGCGGAGGGTGGAGCTGGTCCAGGCCCCTGCAGAGAGTGCTCAGGGAGATCGGGAGCGTCCACATCACCTCCCGGGGCAGGGCTGAGACCTGTCTGTCCCCGCTGAAGGTGACACCGCCCGGCACACCGGGGCTGGGCCCAAGCCGGAGCCGTGGGCGGTCGCAGCCCGCGTGACAGGCCCCGTTCTGTTCCCAGCACTGTGCGCTCACGGCGGGCCGGCCGTCTTTCTGCTGCTGCTGTTTTGCTCTGCAGCGTCATTGGATGTTTAGAGACGGGGTGTAATGAGGAGCCCTCCTCACTCCCGGTCTTTAAGGCTTGGGCGACAGTCTCATCTCTGCAGATCTTCCCGCTCACGCGCCGTCGCTGTTACTACTTCAGGTGGGGATGGACTTGGGGGGCAGGTGCAGAGGTTTATTCTCGTCCCTTCTCACGCAAATGATGCCCACTCCCCACGTCAGAGAACCACCTGAGGGTCTCCCGGAGACACAGGTGGACTCAAGCAGTAACCCCAGTTGTGACCTCACCCCGTGGACCCCCTTTCTAAGCAGCCGGACACGATGGCATTTCAGGTTCCCCAGCACGGCGCTGTGCGGGGCCCTGAGGCCACGGTCCTCAGAGGTCTGCTGTCTCCCCCAGGGCGTTCTCTTCTGCCTCACGCCGCTCTGTCCTCGGCCTGGGGCGCTTCTTTCGTGGGTGTCTGTGATCCGGCCTCCGCGCCCAGGGTGGATCAGGCGCATGGCGCTCTGCGCCGCGTGCCTCCTCTCCGTAATAACGTACTTGCACTTTTGTATGAGCTTCCTGTGTTTTGGATTAACGGCAGTCTCTTCGAAGCCCCTCGAGGGTCGCGTCTTGCCCTGCCCTGCGCTCTGCCCTTTCCCCAGCTTAGCGCCTGTTGATAGCTATCGGAGGGATGAGTGACTTGTTACCTGGGAGGCAGAAAGCAGAGGAGATGAATTTCACTCGGCCTCAGGAGCCCTGTTACTCTAGCCCAGCAAGTCTAGGGAGCCCTTCCCCCGCCTCCGTATTTTAACATTTCTAATGTCAGTTGCTTTGGGCCAGGTAGTTGTTGTGAATCTAGTTGTTATTGCCTGGGCAGACAAAAAAAAAAACAAACCAAAAAACTTGTAAACAGTATCAGCAGCTTGGAGGAAAATTACAGGGGCAGTAGGAGATAAGATGAGAGAGACACTGTGTCAGCGAAGCTCTGGACGACACCAAGGACTACATTTCGCAATAAAAGTCATCTCAGAGCCAAAAAGTGATGCAGAAGGTTTGAAATCTCAACGTGAAGAAGTTCTAGGAATCCATTTTTTTTGGCTCACATAGTATCGCTTTTGAGCACAAATAAAAAGGTGAGCATGTATCATGTTCTACCTGCTGTGAGAACCCACTCAATAAGTATGATTTCTCTGTGATGAGAAATCACCCAGTTCTAGTTTAACTTGGCACTTCTTAAATTTCTTAGTGGTTCTCAAGTGTTCATCATCATGTCACATTTGGTGAATATTATATACAGCAATGAAAGTGAAAGTTAATCGCTCAGTCATGTCTGACTCTCTGCGATCCCACAAGTTGTAGCCTGCCTGGCTCCTCTGTCCGCGGAATTCTCCAGGCAAGAGTACTGGAGTGTGTTGCCATTTCCTTCTCCAGTATACAGCAGTGTGTAATATTATATACCGTGGTATATAATACAGATTGTATGTTGTATATAGTGGTCTTCTGGGCCTCTGTTAAAATGTATGGTGAGTCTGGTGCACTGGGAAGACCCAGAGGAATTGGGTAGAGAGGGAGGTGGGAGGGGGAATCAGGATGGGGAATACATGTAAATCCATGGCTGATTCATGTCAATGTATGACAAAACCCACTACAATATTGTAAAGTAATTAGCCTCCAACTAATAAAAATAAATGAAAAAAAAAGAAGAAGAAAAAAAATATATGGTGAGTGAAGTCGCTCAGTCGTGTCCAACTCTTTACGAACCCATGGACTGTAGCCTACCAGGCTCCTCCTTCCATGGGATTTTGTATGTAGCTGGTGGGAATTATGGAGGCATCTCTTTCTCCAGGCCAGCCTCGAAGCTGGATGTGGAGCTGTGAGCCCCTCTCCACCAGCTGCCTTTGGGAAGAGGAATCAGCAGGACTCTGTGCGGCAGCTTCAGCTAGCCCAAGTTTTATAAAAAATAATTTTCTCTTCCAGTTCAGAACAGAACATTCTCCACAGTTTTAGGCACTGCTATCCTGTTTTTAAATGGTGTGACTTGGGAAAAAAAGGTTATAAGGAGAGTTGGACTAGATGGCAAGGTGAATATCATTCAGAGAAATAAGTTTCTATTTTTCAATTTTAATCTTTATTTTATATTGGACTATAGTTCATTTGGGCTTCCATGGTGGCTCAGACAGTAAAGAATCTGCCTGCAATGCAGGAGACCCAAGTTCAATCCCTGGGTCAGGAAGATCCTCTGGAGGGGGAAATGGCAATGGGCTCCAGTATTCTTGCCTGTGAATCCCACGGACAGAGGAGCCTGGTGGGCTGCAGTCCATGGGGTCGCAGAGAGACACAGCTGAGCGACTGACACACACACAGTTCATTTTCAGTGTTGTCTTAGTTTCAGGCTTACAGCGAAGTGATTCCGTTACACACACACGTCTGTTCTTTTTCAGATTCTTTTCCCGTGTTATTACAGAATATTGAGTAGAGGTCCCTGTGATAAGTTTCTCTTTAAAAAACCATTCTTTTTAAGGCAGTTTTTTTCCCCTAATGGATAAGCGTGTTGTGAAGTTTTGATCTGGGGATATCAGGGTGTTTCTGGGTAGACAGGAAGTCTAGCAGAATTTAATTTTGATTGAGACTGTCCGGGTCAGCGACCTCATAATCTTTTGAGAATGAAGCTCTGGCGCTGAAGCTTTCCAATCCTACTCCTGGGAACTTTGCTCCGCTCCTGAAAGGCATGCCTGCCTTTGATGTTTGATATAGATCTTGGTATTTATGTCGGTGTTTTTGTTTGACTATATACTCTGGGACCGCTTTTCAAACTGCTTGTGCCAAAATTCTAATTTTTACAACCTTACCTGGCCACAGCAGCTAAACCTCATTTACTCACTACAATTAAGATTTTGAGTACAATTAAAAAATAGCCTACTAAATGAGTAGTTTTTATGCATGGCTGCCATGAGGATACTGATAAGAAGCTAATCAGGAAGGATGTTAGTTCCTGTTGTGGGAAACAGCCAAGCTCACATGAACTACTTAGATTCTAGACTGCTTCCAAGTATGGGAAAGGCATTTGTATCATGAATTGAAAAGGGTTATAGTTATATTTCGGGTTTGTAATTTATATTCGGATGTATCGTCTGATGTATGTAAGATGGCTTTCCCACTTACGACTCCCATGTCCACCCCGTGCTCACTGTGGGGCCCACAGAGAAGGGCCCTTGGTAGCACCCCAACCCCTCCTGGCCGGTGACCGCAGAGCCTTCGGGGAGGCCGCCCCTCGAAGGATGAGGCGGTCAGGCCGCACCGGGGCCTGCGGGCCTGGTGGGAAGATCACAGGTTTCATCGCACATGGCCTGTACACTCCTCCCAGCCTCTCACGGTTCGCTGCAAAATGAAATTTTCTCATCGTTTTGTTACTGACCAGGGTTCCTGGCTTCCCTAATCCATAGACATTGACTAGAGGCCAGACCGGAGCTCAGGCAAGGCCCTATTGGGCCCCTGCCACAGAGGAGCAGGGGACAAGGATCAGGGCGCGGTGCCGGCTGGTCCCTTCCCTGGGGCGAGAGTTGGGGTGCGCCCTGGGCTCGGGCTGGAGGGTGTCTTCGGTGGTCCGCCCGCCCCTTTGGTGGTCTTGAGTGCAGGTACCCTTTTGCTTTTGTTCCTGGTTCTTCAAAAATGGCAGTTGGGGGGTTTTTGGTCTTTTTGTATCTTATTGTCCATAATTTATCGCAACTGCTAGTCTTTGTATTTCGTTGCTGGAAGAGACGTTTATCTAGACTGCAGCAAAGGGTGCCAGGTCCCAGCCTGCCTCAGTCTCAGTGCTTTTTAGAAGTGTGATGTTACCCATTATCCAGAGTAATCTAAGGTATTTTATTCAATTGGGCCTCTGACCCTACTGCCCAAAAGTATGCCACTATAAAATACACTGGCAAAAAGAGTTTGAACTGGAGAAATGGAGAGTAAGTCTTCCAGCTGCAGAATGTCCGTGGGAAGATTTCACCGTCAGGATGCATAGTACAGCTGAAACCGTGAAAACACTCAGAGAACATTGGTTTGTGAGCTTTCATGGGGGCGTTTATAGCCAGCCACGTTGTGAGGCATCAGCAACGTTACACTGATTTCCTAAATCTGTTTGAAAGAAGTGACAGCTCCTTGTTTCTTTTGACCATTTCATCACCACTGAAAAGTGAAAGAAAGTGAAGTCGCTCAGTTGTGTCCGACTCTTTGCGACCCTGTGGACTGTAGGCCACCAGGCTCCTCCGTCCGTGGGATTCACAGGCAAGAATACTGGAGCCCATTGCCATTTCCTCCTCCAGGGGTTCTTCCCGACCCAGGGATCAAACCCGGGTCTCCTGCATTGCAGGCAGGCTCTTTAACCTCTGAGCCACCGGGGAAGCCCTCATCACCATTAACTGCTACCAAATCATAGAATGGTCAGGAGAAGTAAATGGATGGAGTTGAGATATTTGCTCATTTTAAACTCTAATTTAAACATTCAGATGGCATGAGAATGAGGAGGCATGGAAATTTGTGAGGTTTTCTTGTGTCTGATTTCATTTTCTCTCTCCACCACTGCCCATGGCTGATCGTTAGAAAACACTTACCCTCATTTTTTGTCTTGATTGGGAAACCCTTGTGTGGTCCAGTGTAATCCTCTGAGTTTGTGACTAGATCTGAGCTTCGAACAGTCCCCGTCGTGGTCATCTCTCCTGGGAGGCCGAGGAGCAGGAAGGACGACCACACATCATGGTCCATCAGTGCCCTGAACCCTGGTTTGAATTAACGGAATGACCCAGGAGGCAGCATTTTTAATATCTCATGGAGAGACAGACTCAACACTGGCTAACAGTGAAACTCCCCGTTTTTCACTGGCAGGAACCCCAGCCCCGTATTGGGGAAGGTCCCACAGTGCGAAGGCCCACAGGGGGGCCCTCCCCTAGGGAGGAGTGTGCCCCCGAAGAGGAGCCCCGGCCCGCCACGTGAGCACAGCAGGGCTGCGGGACCGCAGATCGAGCTCCGTTTCCGGGGCCCGTCTGTCTTATCCATCCTCAGCGTTCAGCAAAGGAGCCGAAAGCGTCTCCTTGCTTCCTTTGGGCAGGTTTAACAGAAGCCGTCCGGACAGAGGCGAGGGCTCTGGGGCGCGGCTCGGGTCAGGTGTCGGGAGTGAAACACTCTGCGTCTCCAGCACTTCTGTTCCATGGAACTTCCTGCAGCGACGGAAAAGTTCCGCGCGCGCACTTTCCAGCGCAGTAAACCGCTCACCACGGGCAGCTCCAGAGGGCTTGAAATGTGCAACTGAGGATTGTAATTTTAACTTAGTTCTCCACGGGTGACTGGTGGCTGCTAAAATGGACGGTGAATGCCTACATTTAGTCTGTGGGCCAGAGCTGTCCCACCTCGGCCATTTCTGCCGAGGTACCTCTCCACTGGGAGGGATTCGGGGCAGGGGACGACAGAGGATGAGGTGGTTGGATGGCATCACCGACTCCATGGACACGGGTTTGGGTGAACTCCGGGAGTTGGTGATGGACAGGGAGGCCTGGCGTGCTGCGGTCCATGGGGTCGCAAAGAGTCGGACACGATGAGCGACTGAACTGACTGACCTCTCCGCTGCTGTGTGATGTGCTTAGGCATTCAGTCGTGTCTGACTCTTTGCGACCCCGCGGACTGCACTCCTCCAGGCACCTCTGCCCATGGGGTTCTCCAGGCAGGAATACTGGAGTGGGTAGCCTTTCCCTTCTCCAGAGCATCTTCCCAACCCAAGGATTGAACGCAGGTCTCCTGAATGACAGGCGGATTCTTTACGGTCTGAGCCGCAGGGGAAGCGCCTGGGGCTGTAGCATTTATCCCTCTACTGCTATTCCTTTCATAATCCAGCAAAATTTTCCTTGTATCATATTCATTATTATAAATATGATTCTCTAGTAGAAAATATTTAAGTTAAAGATTCTCATCTCAAAATGTATTCACCCATATTGCCCTTAGGTAGTTTTAGTTACTTTATGATCTTGAGAAAAGGTATTCAGTCTTAAGATTATAAAGTAGCTTTAATATCTGTTTAAATATCCCAGCTTTATTTTCTTCTTTACATGTTTTAATTTTCAGCTTCGATGTATATGCAGAAGCAATCGCACACATTAAACTCACTTTCCCATTTTATTATTCCTTTTTAAATGAGACTATAAAATAGCCTACATTAGTACGGTATGTGCAGCGCTATTACCAAACATTACATTCAGCACTCACTCTTTAAAATGCAGTACTTGGAAGTTTCGAAGTTTGGTTCGGATAGGCGGGTTATTGAAATTACAGATTAATTAAATCTGTAGCTTTAACTGCTGGAGTCAATGCCCTTCCGCTATCGGGATACCATTAAAAATTGCTCACGTCATAAGATGTAAGGGAAATTATGTGAGGGGTACATGGGAATTTTTAACTATCTATGCAGTTTTTCTGTAGATGTAAAATTATTCTGAATTTTTTTAAAGTTTTTTTTTTAATTGCCTACATCATATTCTCTCACGCTGTCTGTTTACATTTGTTAACATAGCTGTGTCTGCATGCGAAGCAAGGCTCCTCAGGTCAGCCATGGGTAGCACATACGTGTCACAACGTGGCACCTTCAGAGTATCCCCGAGAGGTAACAGTATCATAATTTTAGAGACAGGCGGCGGAGGCATGGAATACACAGTAGCGTGGCCAAGGTTACCTAGCTGGTCCGTGGCAGAGCAAGAGTCTGCACCCAGCAAGTCTCTTAACCTCTACGCTGCGTCACCTCTTGAGGACTCTTGATCATGCAGTAGATTTCTTGTCTCTGCTATCAAGGTAGCAGGCAGACTCGCCACTGTAAGAAATCTGAAATAAAGTAATACCCTGGTAATAAATTACCTTTACAACTTAAAAAACATAGAAGCAGGTTTGATTTGTGTTACACTGATTCAGACTTTATACAATGGTTCATTATTTTTATGAGGAACGTGTTCATATTCTTGACAAGAAGTCTCTGTTAGTGTCGTGTTTAGGATTGACATGTGGTTCATTAAGGTAGTGGCCTAGATGATAGAAGAGAGACCAGCACCTAAGGGGCAACGGGGAGTGGTTGGTTATCTCATAAGGACAAAGTTTTTATGAGACGACATTTTTACGGAACTTAGAGTAATTTGTGACATAGTATTCTATTGTCTCAGTGTTATTTTACCATTTTCCTGTGGTAAAACAGTGCTTTGTTTTATCGTATGTCTATTAACATTATTATTCCTATACATTAAATCATAGAGATCATTGTTAAAATTTAAAATGGAAACAGTTGGAAGTGAAGTTGCAACATTTCTTTGAGATGTTTTTGTGGGCCTTGGAAATATTTTCTTTGGCTGAAAATAGGGAAGAAAAAAGATTAATAGTTCAGAAATGATTTCAGGTGGAATACAGGGGTTCTTCTACTCATTTAATGATTGTATACCCATTGCTGGACTAACATATTCAATAGCATCGTATATCTAGCTGCTGTGTGGACTTAAGGTCATGCACTTACTTGTCAGCATGAGGCCTGGTATGAAATGTTTTACAGGAACTTGAATCATAAACAGCTGCCGTTCTTACTAGGTCATTCCTTTTCTGTTCGTGTATACACTTTGGAGGGCTTTCCGGGTGGCGCTAGTGGTAAAAAAACCCGTCTTCCAATGCAGATAGGCCTAAGAGACCTGGGTTCGATCCCTGAGTCCAGAAGATCTGGAGGAGGGCATTGCAGCCACTCCAGTATTTTTGCCTGGGGAATCCCATGAACAGAGGAGCCGGGCAGGCTCCTAGTTCATAGGGTCACAAAGAGTCAGACACGACTGAGTCACTTAGCACACACACACACACACACACTTTGGAACCAGTTGGGCAATCCTCTGTTGTCTTTTGCAAACTATTTGGATTTGAACCTGGTGCTCTCTTGCTGAGAATGTATGTTTACCATGTCTATTAAAATTTTTGTGAAGGGAAAGGTCATGCTTGCAAAATAAGGAAATTTTAAGCTCAAGTACACACTGACCAATTAAAATCTAGGTTCAGATTATTGATTTAGAATGACATCCTAACTTGTAGCTGTAATCTTGCAGATTCATGTTCCCTAGGGTTGGTTGAGTTGCTGCTGCCTAATTGTGTGTTGGGCAGAGAAGTGAAGCTTTGTTTCTGATGGGAAAATGACATTTAATGCTTACATTTATTAAAGGACAGTGTGTGCTAAGAGATCTGGTAAGACCAGTAAGGAGGAAAAAAAAAATTGGAGAACTGCAATTTATTCCAAAATGCCTGTGATTCAACAGTTAGCTAACATAGACAAGTTGTTTGTACGCCATTGGATTCTATTCTATCCACAGCACAGAGCACACCCTTTGCTCAGATACCGACTGTGTGTCCTGGATTTCCCGGAACAAGCCAGCTTACTGGGATTCCATCCCATTCTTTACCACGAATGCACTGCTCACCACCAGCTCACCACCAACTGACCACCAGTTCAGTTCAGTCTCTCAGTCGTGTCTGACTCTGAGACCCCATGGACTGCAGCACGCCAGGCCTCCCTGTCCATCACCAACTCCTGGAGTTTACTCAAACTCATGTCCATTGAGTTGGTGATGCCATCCAACCATCTCATCCTCTGTTGTCCCCTTCTCCTCCTGCCCTCAATCTTTCCCAGCATCAGGGTCTTTTCCAGTGAGTCAGCTCTTCGCATCAGGTGGCCACAGTATTGGAGTTTCAGCTTCAGCATCAGTCCTTCCAATGAATATTCAGGACTGATTTCCTTTAGGATGGACTGGTTGGATCTCCTTGCAGTCCAAGGGACTCTCAAGTGTCTTCTCTGACACCATAGTTCAAAAGCATCAATTCTTTGGCACTCAGCTTTCTTTGTAGTCTAACTCTCACATCCATACATAACCACTGGAAAAACCATAGCTTTGACTATAAAGGCCTTTGGCAGCAGTGCCTCTACTTTTTAATGGGACTTAGACCATAAGTCCTTTTTTTTTTTCCAAAAATAGCATATTTAGAAAAAATGACTACTGTACAAAATAGATGATAGGTGAGGTTTTGGGGAGCATTTTGCATTTGATAAGTAACTAAGTGTACTTAAGACTTAGGTAGCTAAGTTTGAATCTGCTTTTCTGTAACTGGCAAGTGCCAACTCTGGGGGAGCATCCTGGCTTAATGCCTACATTTAACTGTGTCAGTTCAATCAGCCTGGTTGGGGTATTTGCTACATGTTATTAAAAATAATAAATTTTTTGTTAAAATGAATGGAGACGTTTAAATTCACCCATTTGTTTTGGAAACTGTATTCTCGAGCTCTCGATTTGTTTCTACTTTTCATTGTGAGCAAAAGAGGAAGTACTTTGTATCTTTAACCTATTTTTTCTAAATTTATTTATTTTTAATTAAAGCATAATTAAAATACTGTGTTGGTTTCTGCCATCCATCGGCATGGATCAGTCACAGGTGTACACACGTCCCCACCCTCCTGAGCCTCCCGCACCCCCCCCCCGCCCCCCGCTGGGTTGTCCCAGAGCCCCGGTTTGAGTTCCCTGAGCTATACAGCAAGTTCCCACTGGCTGTCTGTTTTACAGATGTCTTTAACCTATTTTTTAAAGAGAGGGTGGGTATGAATATCGTCTAAAGGAAGTTCAACAGAATAAATATCATCCAAAGTATTAGCAAAAAAAAAGCTCCATGATTAAAGGGTTAGCATACTTTTTCTTTCTACGTATTTACTTCTCATTTAAAAACAGTGCAAATGTGAAAGTTGCTAAGGGAGTAAATCCTCAGAGTTCTTGTCACAAGGAAAAAAATTTTTTGCTATTTCTTTAATTTTGTATTGTAAGAAGTGATGGATGTTCGATAAACTTACTGTGATCATCATTTCATGGTGAATGTAAGTCAACTTATATACAGTGCTGTATGCCAATTATCTCAATAAAACTAGTAGAAAAATATTTTTAAATGATATAAACATTAAATGATTAAAACCTTAGTTTGGCGATTAAAAAATCACTTTCTGAGTCAGGAAGGGGAATTGTTGAAGATCCTAATAAAGTATAAATCAAGATACTGCATGTAAGCCACTTTATGAAGCAAATAATAAATAGAATTTTTATTACAGGTTTTCCTAATTGTCAGCAACCGACAGAGCTTTATTTCAGGGTACAGGGTCAGTCACGGCTTTCTTTCCAGGATGTGTTTGCACTTTGGATCGGGAAGCCCCTTTTAGGTTTTAAGATGTTGATAATGCCTTGAGGGCCCTCTTCCTGGGCTTCCACAGGCTTGCTTTCACGGAAGATAAATGACCGAAAGCTCAGAGGTCTGGTGTAAAATACCTAAAAGTACAGTTTTCTGTCCCTTGAGCCTCACAGTAGGGAGGCAGCATTTCTGCGATAGTTGCAGGTTCTGTAAATTTCTGATGCCAAGTCCAGGCATTTGTTAGAGTCACAGACTGACCCAGCTTCACGAGAAGACTAAGTGGAGTGTGTACTCAGCTTTGTTCTGTTTGGATTTTTTATACGCAGCTAAGTTTTTCGATGCCCATTAGCTGCTCTTAAATGTGATTGATTTTCATACTTTGCAAGTGATTTTAAAAATTTTTAAATTATTTAAATATAACAGTTTACTTCTTTCATGCATATGTGTATTGGTTATTAATTTATATTAGATTATTAGAAACAGCTTATTAATAGCAGATTATTAGAAAGAGCTTATTTTTTTAGTAGAACAAAAAGCCTTGGGAAAGAATTTTTATTTTCAATGGTGCAACCCATGCAAGGAGTCCCTGCTTTAAAAGCTTCGACCTGGATGAGACCTTCAAGGACGTCTCTTCTCTGAGAGCTTTCCACCTGCCTCTGATCCGATTTAAGCCTCCTGTTCTAACTTGTGTCTTCTTTAGCCTCAAAGAACTTCAAGACGGAAATTATGGGATAAATTCTCAGAAAGCCTAAGACAAGAGTTGTAGGCTCGAGGAAGCTAGCAAGCCGATTAGCAGAGAGAGCCTGCTTAGCGCCGGCTTCGCCGCTGTCGGGACGGGAGACCCGTCCCGCGGGGGTCAGCCCGGCCGCCTGCGCGGGTCCCCGACGGCTGCGGTCCGCGCGCGTGTCGTCCGGGTGCGCCGGCGGGGATGAACACACCCGGAGCAGCCGCGCTTTTGGAGCCGCATGTCACCTGTGGGACAGTCCTAAGAGGCCGAGCTTCTTAAGCCGCGAAAGATGCGAGCGCTGGAAGGAACCACGACCACCTCTGGAGCCGGACAGTGTGTTCACTGGGCAACGCTGGGGTTTGATCAGACCCTCCACATTGCACGGGGCGTGTTGGAGGCGCTTTTGGTCCGCTGGTTTCCACTCGGCAGTGTGCGCCACTCCCTGCCGGGTGTGTCAGACATGCTCACAAGTCACCGAGGCCACGGGCGGGGACGCGGACGAGCTCGCTGGGGTCGCCCGTCTTGCTGCCCCGGTGAGGCCTGCCCCGCCGAGAACAGCCGGCTGTGGGTGCTGCTCTTGCCTCTTTCTGGAAGGTGACCTGGACAGACAGGCTTCCAAAGGCGTCCTGATACGCGGGGTCAGTCGAGGGGCAGAATTGTCCGCAGAGCTGAAATTTAAGCAATTCAGCTTTCTAACTGAACCGTGAAGGGCATCCTACCCGCCAGGAGGAGGTGCCTTTTGTGTCCACCAAACAAGACAGGTAACTATTAGATCAAAAAGCAAGGCAATCGTGAGTTGCCTATAGTTTATGTACATGCTGATTTAATAACTGACTTCACCTCATCTTTTGCAAGTAGTGGTTTGAACTAGATCTCTCTTTGGATTTCATTTTCTGCCCTAATTATTGGGGGCATTGGAGCCACACACACGAAACTAAACACAGATCATCTGTGTTCCTAAGTTACCCCACTATGTTTTCAAAGCCTCCTTTTTTGTTTTTTAAATAAACAAATCTACCCACCAGAAGTTCCATAAAGGCCAATCTGGGCCCCTGCGACTGTTGTTCTTGAAGTGTATTTTTCAATCCTTCAGTTACCTTGTAGCTGGTAGAATAAAATTTTTAAAAAAATTTTTTTAATTTTATATTGGAGTATATGACCCGCATGCTCAGTCATGGCCGACTCTTTGCAACCCCATGGACTGTAGCTTACCAGGCTCCTCTGTCCATGGAATTTTCCAGGCAAAAATACTGGAGTGGGTTGCTATTTCCTTCTCCCGGATATCTTCCTGACCCAGGGATTGAACCCATGCATCATATGTCTCCTGCACTGGCAGGCACATTCTTTACCACTTCACCACCTGAGAGGTCCTATATTGGAGTACATTGGCTTTATAATCCACAATATATTTCTTAAAAACCCTTACACAGCTTAATAGAAAAGCAAACCAAAAAACCCAATTAAAAAATGAGGAGAGGCTCTGACTAGGTGTTTTTCCAGGGAAGACATGCAGATGGCCGACAGGTTCAGGAAGACATGCTGAACATCACGATCTGCAGGGAAGTGAAGATGAGAACTACAGTCAAGCATCACCCCACACCAGTAAGAATAGCTGTTACCAAAAAACAAGACATGGCAAGTGTTGGCAATCTGGGAGTCACCTGCTTCATTGCTGGAGATGCCGTCTGTGGTCATCAGAAGGAATTTTTTTTTTTCATATGCATTTTTTTTCTTTCATACTGCTCATTGACAAAGCAGACATGGCTAAGAAAGATGAAAGATACTGGACAGCAAAACTTGTAACCAATGCACATAGTTGAATTCCACACAAAATTAGCTCAATTGTCAGTAAAGTCTGCCTAACTGATAAATTTTAGTTCTTCCTGAGTTCTAATCTTGAGAGAATGCATGGTAAAGAACCATAACATATTTACAAATGCAGATGTGATTGTGAAGCAACATATAAATGAAGCAAAATACGAGAAGGGAAGAACAATGCAAATGCTCTTTTATAGCAGGGAAGCCACACAAACAGCCTGGGACACTGCAGGAGCCTTTCTGGGGCCCTGAGGTCTGCCGCACGGGAGCAGCGTCTGTGCCTCAGGCCACTGTAGGCTGTAGGGGCCGTTCCTGGGGAAGGGCCGGCCCTTGTAGAGAGGGGTTTTGCCTATCTTAATGCCATGTTCCTCAGAACTGTGATCTGGGAAGGAAATGGCAACCCACTCCGGTATTCTTACCTGAAGAATTCCATGGACAGAGGAGCCTGGTGGGCTGCAGTCCATGGGTTCGCAAGAATCAGACCTGACTGAGCGACTAAGTTTCACTTTCACTTTCCATCCCATATTCCTCAGAACGTATGTGATCTGGGAAAACCACACACCAGAGTGAAGCCGCCTTCTCTCAGCATCCTTTCTATGTAATGAATCAGATAATTTCTTTAGTTTTAAGTGTTTCCAAAGAAAAGAAAAAGCTATAAAATTTATTTTGTGCTGAACAATTTTATTCTGAATAGCTAAAAGGTTCCCAGCTGGTTCCTAAGCTGGCTGTCGCGTTCACAGCTGCACCGGGCAGCCTCACCCAGCGGCGGACACTTGCCGAGTCTTTTTAGGGTTTGGACCAGATGTGATTGGTGGACTTTGAGGCATTGAGCTGCCTTTCGTAGGTCCTTCAGCACATGGTTGGAGTTGGTGTGCCCGCCAGAGATATGAGGTAAAGCACTTCAGAAAACGCAGGCGTTGCGTTGAACCACAACCACCTCAATGGCCTGGTGGTCACTGGAGTTTTTCTGGCCCTGACATGCAAGTTGCAAATGCCATGCAGGATGCTTTCTGCAGGGGTGGTTTAGCTTGGTGCTCAGACTGTTATCCTGGCTCTCCGTCTCTGTTTCCTGTGTCTTCATCTATAAAGTGGCTGTGGTCCTACCACATAAGTTGATATAAAAGGCTTTCAAAATCTGTATGATTTTTGGTGTGTAAATCCCAGGTGGCGCAGTGGGAAAGAACCTGCCGGCCAGTGCAGAAGACATAGGAGATGCAGGTTCGATCCCCAGGTCAGGAAGGTCCTCTGGAGGAGGAATTGGCAGCCCCTTCCAGTATACTTGCCTGGAGAATCCCATGGACAGGGGAGCCTACAGTCTGTGGGGTCATAAAGAGTGGAACATGACTGAGCACGCACGCTCAAGCCTTGTAGAGCTTCTTCTTACTATTTTTATTACTATTATTAGGGTTAATGATATGTTGGACATCTCATAAACTTTATGATATATAATCAGAGGAGATTAAATAAGTAGATAAATATCTATAATGTAAGGAGGATGATGATAATATAAAGGTCTTTGGTAGTTACAGAAAGGAGAGTTTTTGTTTTTGTTTTTTTACATCTAGGTTATCATTCGAGTGTTCTTGGAAACAGTGTTTTTTGAGCTTGGCCTCAAAGGATCATGAAAATGTGGGCAGCCTGAGTTGGAGGTGCTGACGGTGGTGAAGGGCATTCAAGGAGAAACAAATATCTGAAAAAAAAAACATGCTTTATTACCAAGTTACCATCTTGATTTCAAGGAATCAATACATTCATGTGTCTGTTGGCCGTGTACTGTGTCTACATGAACATAGCCTGTTTTAGGTGCAGGAAAATCTTACAGTATTTTGTTATTGACAAAATGCTTTAATTTCCACAGAAAATTACTAAGATAGGTTTTGTTATTTTCATTTTCTGGGTGAGGAAACAGAGGCTGTCAGAGCAGTGATTGGTAGAAGGGGAAACCAGTTGTACAAGCACCAAGCTTCATGTCTGTCCACAGCCATAGTGTCTCTGTTAGTCTAGGTGGAAAGTTTTAAGGCCATTGACCCCCGGGTTGGCCCAACACTGCTTTCTTAAAATGCGTGCCATGTTCAGAAGGGCTGGAGAAACGATTTGGGTGACCCCTGAACCCCACACCCGCAAGTGGCTGCTGACAGACGTGTAAGGCAGCCACACAGCCCGTGTTCTAATGTTTCTTTAACTTTTATTGGAGTGTAGTTGCTTTACGATGCTGTGTCCGTTCCTGCTGAGTGTAGCGAGTTGGATCAGCCGTACATACACACGATCCCCCTTTCTTGGACCTCCTTCCCGTTGAGGTCACTGCAGAGCCTCGAGCAGTCCCCTGAGCTGCACGGTGGGTTCTCACTAGCTGGCTGTTTTGTATGTAGTTTCAGTAATGTGTATGCGTCAGACCCAGCCTCCCACTTCTTTCCGCCTCCCCCTTTCCCTCCGGTGTCCACATGTTAGCTCTGTACATCTGTGTCTCTCTTTCTGCTTTGTAAATAAGATAGTCTGCATCAATTTTTTTTCAGATTACACGTATATATGTATTAATATACAGCATTTTTCTTCTCTTTCTGACTTGACTTTACTCTGTATAAAGATGTGTACATATATACAATGGAATATTATTCAACCATAGAAACTAACGAAATTGGGTCATTTGTAGAGATGTGGACCAACCTAAAGCAAGTGTTCTGATTAACTCTGTGTGAGATATTTCCTCTGATTTGCCATAATTAGCTGAAGTTTGCTAGGTAGTTATGATTCAGATATGATTATCTTTATTAAATTGAAACTGACCAATAAATGAATATCAGGTCTTAAGCTGTGCTTCAGTGTGTTCTTGATTCAAAGATATTTATAAAAATAAGTAAAAAATTATACGTTGATATTAGGAAATCATAAATTGATAATAGTCAAATAATTAAAATAGTCATCTATTCATAGACTGTAATACTCTGAACAGTGGTATTGCTTACCATTTCTATTATTTCCTTTTAAAAGGATTTTTAATGTGGATAAAATAGCATGACTTGCATTTATTATTTTTTAGCTGACATAATAAGCTACAAAAGATTGTGTTCTTTCTATCAAATCTGTGACAGATATTTCTAGTATTAAAAGTATACATCATATTTCCATGAATATGCTATTGCACATTTGTTACATTTTAAGTATGAAGTGAGCACACTTCTACTTGAAATGTCTTGATTACATTGCATATTCTGAAAGCTCACAATACTCCAATAAGACTGTTACTTCAAGAGGAAAATGACTATATGATGTGACATTTATATTAAATGTGATTTTCATCTACTATATAGGGTTTTCTAAAATTATAATAAACTGTAATTTCATCCAGTTCTGGTTGCATTGTAAGCTTGGGAGTGAACTGATTTGTCATAAATACCCCACTATGGGATTTATTTGGAATACAGTGTAACATATTTTTCATTTCTAATAATACAAGATTAGGATCATTCAGTATGAAATATTATATCATTGTACAGCATAATTCAAAAGTGTCTCCCTGTTGCTTCCACTGTATTGTATTGATTTTAACTGGATGTCTTCATTGTCTTAACATTTTCTCTACTTTATATGCTGCTTATTCTTCATACTGCTAAGAATTGTGTGTGAATATATGCCTTTGTTACCAAATGTGTATCAAGAACTTCTGTTAGCATTTTGGAGAAGGAGTAATACTTTCAGCTGGCTTAAAACTCAACATTCAAAAAATGAAGACCATGACATTCGGTCCCATCTAATTCTTCTTATGTGGTAGCAAACGCCAGAGATGATTAGGTTTACTTGGAAAGACCAATGAATCACTACCTGTTCTCCTCTGACGGTTTTTAATCTGTCCACACAGGTATGTGATGCTCTGTGATGAAAAACTCAGCTTCTCGCAGCTCGTGTCTGCTCTGCAGGACCTAGGCTGAGTCCTGGGGTTTCTGCACCCTGGCTCAGGAGACTAACCGCCCAGCCGCACCCCGGGTGCTAGATCCACGCCAGTCTAGGCAGGCAGCGGAAGTGGAGACAGGACAGCTGGTCAGTGATACCTGGGCCCTTTTAGGTCAAGGAAAGAATGAGACCGGTTCTAGGCCAGATCTCAACATGGACAATTGCTGTCTATGGGGGAGGTGCCATGTGCACATCTAGAAGTAAATGTTGCATTCACTAAATGTTCCATTCCTGAAGACCTGCCTTTTATTTTCTTTTTTTAAAATGATGGAAGTTTGCCTTTATTGGACACATTCTGTTTTATGTTTTAATTGGAGTGTAATTGCTTTAGGGCTTCATATGTGAATGCTCACAGCAGTCCTGCGAGGGAGGTAATGTTCTCATCTCCACCGAAGGAGCTGAGACAGAATTTCTGAAAGAATAGGGCACACAGCTGGTAAGTGGCAGAACTGAGACAGAACTGAGATCTGTGCGATTTCAGAACCCAGGTTGCTCTGACACCCTGCAACAGGGCATCTGAATCACACCAGAGACACTGCCCTTCATCCCGTGTTAGACCCCGCCCCCGAAAGTCAGCATGGTCCAAAAGACCTGTTGTCCAGAAGTCATCTGAGAACTGGTGATACCGTGGCTTTGCCCCGCAGCAGGAGCCATGAGATTTTGCTGGCTAGGGGCGCCTGACAGTAAGATGAAAATGATGGCTCTGCTCCCCCGGGGCTTCCCAGGTGGCGTAGTAAGTGGTACCTGCCGATGCAGGAGATGCAGCTTCCATCCCTGGGTCAGGAAGATGCCCTGGAGGAGGGAATGGCACCCTACCCAGTGTTCTTGCCTGGAGAATCCCAGGGACAGAGGAGTCCAGCGGGCTACAGTCCACGGGGTCACAGAGAGTCGGACACGACTGAGCACACACATACACGCGCGCTGGCCCCTCAGAGACCACTGGTGCTGACGCAGTGGCCAAACGGGAAATCCTTTGGTGAACAGAAGTGAGCTTCGCTCCTGCTGCCCCCAGGTCAGGCCTCTGGAGCTCTCTCTGGCCTTCGAATCCCCAAATCCGAGGCTCCCTTCAGCTTCCTGGCTCTGATACAAAAGCTCTTTTGAGCAATAGCTATCAAAGCAAAAATGTATTCATTTAACTATAACTGAGAGTTACATAGCATGCCTCAATTTTTTATAAAATCTCTGGTTTGATCAGTTTTCTCATCTCAGTGCGAGAGCATGCATTTGTGTGTATAGGCTCACACTGTTTAGAGTTGGGTGAATTTCCACAATTTACAGTGATAGAGGAGTACTCTATCCTGTCCCCTTATCAGGAAAACACCTATAAACTGACCTCCTGAAGTATGGTGCTTTACCAAATATGCAGGTGTGCAGAATGATTAGTGGCAGTACAAAAGAAGCATGTTTTAAATGTATAATCACCTATGTTAATTTTAAAGTATTTCTATGGGGAAAACTATTTAACGAGTACATCAAAGCCATGACTTTATGATTTTTAAATTGAGGTGAAACTAGGTGTTTTTTTGAAAGGGCGTAAATAATGGGTGTTTTGCTCTTTTATTTTGAATTGTTTGTTTATTTTTGGTCGTGCTGGGTCTTCCTTTCGGTGCAGGCACTCCTCCAGCTATGTCGAGCGGAGGCCCCTCGAGCAGGGCTGGGTGGGCTTCCCAGGGTGCTGCCCTCTTGTGGGCGGGGCTTCTCGGGGGTGGGGCTGCTCTCTTGTGGGGCGGGGCTTCTCGGGGTGCTGCCTCTTGTGGGCGGGGCTTCTCGGGTGGGGCTGCTCTTGTGGGCGGGGCTTTCTCGGGGTGCTGCCCTCTTGTGGGCGGGGTTTCTCGGGGTGGGGCTGCTCTTGTGGGCGGGGCTTCTTGGGTGTGACCCTCTTGTGGGCGGGGCTGGCGGGGGCTGCCCTCTTGTGGGCGGGGCTTCTCGGGGGCTGCCCTCTTGTGGGCGGGGGCTTCTTGGGTGTGGCCCTCTTGTGGGCAGGGCTGGCAGGGTGCTGCCCTCTTGTGGGGTGGGGCTGTCGGGGGCACAGGCTTCAGCTCTTTCCCCCAGGGGCTCGGTAGGTGCTGTTCCCTAGAGCAAAGGCTCTGTAGTTGGGATGCACAGGCTTAGCTGCTCCCTGACATGTGGGATCTTCCTAGGTCAGGGATTGAACCCGTGTCTCCTGCATTAGCAGGCAGATACTTTACCATTGAGCCACTAGGGAAGCTTTTTAAAAAAGGCTTTGCTTTAAAAAGAAAAAGTTAAAGGAAGTATACTAGAGTTAGTACCTGAATAGACAGGTGCACATATAAATGATGTGTGTGAAGCACTGGCCCGTGATATACACAATTACCTAGTTTTCTACAGCCGTGCCTCCTGCATACTGAAGTCTTGGTGATTCCCGCCTTGTGGCAGTCTCTCAGGGAAACTCTGGGTTGTTTCTTTGCCTTCTAGTAAACTCTTCACAGGATTTTTGGTCTTGTTTTGAAATCACAGTTAACTTTGGAGTCTTCTTTCGTTATTTTTCTTATAGCAATCTATTATTTGCTAGCTCTTTCACAATGGGTGAGGCTCCATAGGGTTTATTACTCTGATGTGTTTGCAAAATGAATGCAACACAGCAATTATTTTTCTTGGTAATTAAAATGATATCTTACTATGGAGAGGTCTGAGATAAAACTTCAAAGCAGTTTTCCCCTGAAAAAATTAGATCGTCACTAAAGTCAGCTACCAGGAATAGTAAGTGCTCTGTTAAACCTGAAATGTGTGCTCCGTTGGGATTTCACGGGAACTCTTGGTCATATAATAGACTTCATTACGTGTGCTTACAGTGTTTGAATCTGGCCTGCATGGGAAACCTCTGGCGTCAAGGTTTTCTTTCCTCAGCTTTTGATCTTTTAAGTGTGCTTTTCCCTTTGTGGTGTTACGGTTGAAAGTGATTTGAAAGCCTAAGATTTGTGCTTTGGTGAAGCGTTTGTTTGTTTGACCTGTTGGTTTTCCTGGAGAAATAGCGGCCAGAAGCTGCGTGGAGTTTGGCGCCCGGTGCACGAGGCTCGAACACCTGAGCCTGCGCTTGCTTTTCCGGTGGCTTTGGGCGACACGCCTGGGTTCCCTCAACTGGAAATGGGCCCAACCCGCCTCCTTAAAGGAGCTGCGGCCCGGGTGGATGTGGGGCTGAGGGGGACAGAGTAGGTAGGTGGTAACGGTGGGTTTTCTTTTCCGTCACTGGCAGTGACTCCCCAGATCACAGTCCCGGAGCCCTGATACTCCAGGCCTCGCTGCCCTTCTCAGCCACGTTCTCCCCGCCGACTTCTGCCCAGGCTCCCTGGCTCCACGCGGGCTTGCTGAGCCGCGGTCGCCAGCCGTGCCCTCCCCAGCCCAGGCCTCTGCCTTCCCTCTTCCCGGACCTTTTCGTCAGCCCTGTGTGACATTTGTCCTTGCATGTCACCTTACTGTTTTACCTGGATTTCTATCCCATAGAGTACAGTCCAGCAGTTATTTTCCCCTCCAATTCCTCTGTTCAGGTCTTACTTTCTCCAACCAAACTACAAGTAGTCAAAGGCAAGGAGCACTGTGTCCCATATTTTTCCCAAATCACCCACAATGATCAGGCTTAATGCCACAGTAGTGACGATGGTGGTGGTGGTGGTGAAGAAAGAAGACATTAAATCAGACCCACGGAGAGAATGAAGACCGTAGAATAAAACCAGGGCATGACGCGTTCTGATCCATTTACTCCGCGGACGGTTACGCTGGTTGAGCGTCAACCATAGTCTTTCTCTGCCCATCGGAGTCGCTAGGAAATGCACTGGCGGCCGCTTCACTCGGGAGGCGCCTCACACCCACTCACGGGAATGAGACGGAGACGCGCGAATGCCCTGAATCCCTGCGGTCAGAGGACCCGGACCCAAATTTTATTGCTGTGGCTGCATGACCTTGGGCTCCCTGAACATCAGTGTGAAACCGAGGGCATCGAGGAGGGTGGGGAACCACCCTCCTGCTGACACAGGGACCCAGACTTGGGCCGGAAGGCTGGCGTTTCGGGTCTGCAGCTGACCCGCCGCGTGTGTGTTCCCGATGAAGTCATCCGTCTCCTGATCGCCTCTTCTCTGAGCTGAGCCCGATGAGATCCAAGGCACGGGGCTGTTAGGGTTACATCACAGCGTGTGCATATTGATGCCTGGTGTCTGGTGGGCAGGTACTAAGTGTTGTGTTTATCTTTTTTTTTTTTTTCTATTGAAGTATACTTGATAAACAGTGTGTTGGTTTCAGGTTACAGCAGAGTGACTCAGTTGTACATAAATGTGTTTGTTTTTAAACAAACCTCTGTGGATATACCTTGCCTCCGTTATAAAATGATGGACTTCAGTTAGAGAATCACCAAAACCCCTTTGAGTTCTGACTTCCTATGTCAGGAACCTCAGAGAGAAGATCATAGGTTAAGAATATTATTTTTTAACAGCTCATTGGGAATCTTTACTCTGCCTAATAGAAGCAGTTGCAGCAAAAACAGAAAGAAGACGGATACATCTGAATTAGAATGGACGTTACCGTATGGCTTCACCTTTGTCTCCATGCTGATGGGCCTCTGTGGTGTCTCCCCTTGAGTTTTGGAGTTCCATTCTGCCCACTAAGGACTGCTGTGTTTGCATTCTATGTGTGCTAGTCTCTCAGGCGTGTCCACCTCTTTATGACCCCACGGACTGTATCCCACCAGGCTCCTCTGTCCATGGGATTCTCCAGGCAAGAAGACTGGAGTGGGTTACCATCCCCTTCTCCAGAGGATCTTCCCGACCCAGGGGTCGAACCCAGGTCTCCTGCACTGCAGGCAGATTCTTCACTGTCTGAGCCCCCAGGGAAGCCCCTATTTGCACTCAGGATGGTCAAGTACCTCGGTAATAATTTATAGCAGAGTTGAGCCTGTCAAGTTGATGGGCACTTCCCTGGCAGAGAGCTATATTTTATCATTCATATGTCAACTTTGACTTCTCCTTCACATTATACATGATTAAACAAGCTCTGAGAGAGCATAGCTTTGATTCCCTTCCTTTTTCACTGAGAAATTCTGCCTACTGAAGACACAAATGTAAACCACTGCCAATCTGTGTGTTTTTACTTAGGTGCTCTATTTCTCAAATAAACACAAAATCACAGTCTTCTTTTTCACAACTTTTCTGCACACTCAGTCCTTCAGTATTGTCCATTTCTGGCAGGTTTCTGGATAAGAGTTTACAGTGCCTGGTTTTACAGAGCTGGCATGTTGCTCAGCAGGCAAATGCTCCAAGGCCCAGGTACTACCAACCTGCCTGAGTCTTCAGATTAAAGAAGCTGGTACCTGTCAGGCAGGTTGGAGAACTTAAGAACATTACATTAACAAGAGGCTTCCTGGGAAGGCCATGTCTAACCAGTGATCACATATGGAGGTCCCAGCTAGTAGACTGGAACCCACCGTCAGATCCAGCGTGGGCCTTGCAGGTCTATGGAAGAAGGGCTTCCCTGCAGCCGGCTCTGTTCCCTGGTTTGCCAGGCTGCAGCCTGGCACTATGGCGCTGCCCTCCTTACCCCTAGAGGTCATTCCACCAGGGACACGAAGATCTCTGCCTCCAGAAGGGTGACAGACCCTCATCTCTCTGATCCGGGGGTGGCAGGCAGGCCCAGGGGTCTAGTTTCACAGGTATATGGTGTCCTGTGGTATACGCCAGGGTGCTTGCCTTTCCCAGGAGGCATCACATCTTCCTCCACAAATACTGGCTATAGGGTTTGGTTTTTATTTTTCCTGAAGTTGTAGGGGAAATTGCAATTTTAAATAGAGAAGACCAAGTAGAAAAAAATCCGACTTGGTTAATGATTTCTGAGATGCATGTGTCACTTTAAATTTTCACATTTGTTCTAAGTAGTTGAACAACTTAAGAACCACATTTGATACCATAGTTGATATTCAGGCAACAGTAAACTGGAGAAAAATAAGACCAATAAAAACTGTTAACAGAAATATAAAAGAATGTAATAAATATAGATCTCCACAAGCCTTTGAATAACATGAGGGATTATTAAAAGATATGCATTTTGCTTCAACTCTGGATGTGGTTCTTGGCCCAGTTTATCTCTGCAAAGACTAAATCTGTTTTATGAGTTGGTTCATTTCACTTTTGCTTTAAGTACTGATTTTAAACAGTGATTCCTGAACAATGATGTTCAGAGAGTTTTAATTGCATAATTCTTTCTTCAAAATATTTCATGGAAATCCAGTTTCTATACCGGATCCCTCTGTTTGAAGTAGAGTGAGGAGAGGAAAACAGAGGTGTATACACACACATGCATACATCCCTACATAGCCCACGCTTTGAAGAACTGCAGTTCAAAGATCACTGGTGTTTAACTTCCTTTCTGGTAGAATGACTAATAGCCTCAATACATAGTCTTCTTAAGTAGACCTTGAGCAATAATTAGTTTAAATTGAAAAAATACAAACTTCAGGGAAAAGATCCCTAGAAGATGGTGGCAGCAGTCGCACTGTTCACAAATCTCTCCAAAAAGGCAGCCACTAGCGTACGAAACCCCAACCTTCAGAGAGCAGCCACATCAAGCCAGTGACCCCCAAAGACCCGGTACTCGCAAGGCAAGGAGAGACCACCGACAACTGAGATTCTTGTAGGATCAGTAACCATGTGGAAGGGAGCGCAGGAAAGGGAATGGGACACTGAGGATTTGAGGAGAGGCGTTCCCTCAGCTTGCTGAGAAGTCCACGAAGCCGGCTGGTTAACTGTGAGATCGGGTGTGTGGAAACGATTCTGTGTGATGATGCTAAAGCATCCTGAGCCTCCTAAACTCTTGAATCAACCAACCAATGCTGTCTTCCAAGACAGGTCCTCTCACTGAGAAAAGCAGTCCCAGTTGAGCAGGATGGGACAGTATGAGAGAAGAAAGAAAAAGTCCGGGTGAAAAGCAGCTAATGACGACATAGACAGTCCCACGGACTGGAAGGCTGTTTTGTTTTGTTTTGTTTTGTTTTTTTCATTTATTTTTATTAGTTGGAGGCTAATTACTTCATAACATTTCAGTGGGTTTTGTCATACATTAACATGAATTAGCCATGGAGTTACATGTATTCCCCCTCCCGATCCCCCCTCCCACCTCCCTCTCCACCCGATTCCTCTGAGTCTTCCCAGTGTACCAGGCCCGAGCACTTGTCTCATGCATCCAACCTGGGCTGGTGATCTGTTTCACCATAGATAATATACTTGTTTCGATGCTGTTCTCTCGAAACATCCCTCCCTCACCTTCTCCCACAGAGTCCAAAAGTCTGTTCTGTACGTCAGTGTCTTTTTCTGTCTTGCATATAGGGTTATCATTACCATCTTTCTAAATTCCATATATATGTGTTAGTATGCTGTAATGTTCTTTATCTTTCTGGCTTACTTCACTCTGTATAATGGGCTCCAGTTTCATCCATCTCATTAGCACTGATTCAAACGAATTCTTTTTAACGGCTGAGTAATATTCCATTGTGTATATGTACCACAGCTTCCTTATCCATTCATCTGCTGATGGGCATCTAGGTTGCTTCCATGTCCTGGCTATTATAAACAGTGCTGCGATGAACATTGGGGTGCACGTGTCTCTTTCAGATCTGGTTTCCTCGGTGTGTATGCCCAAAAGTGGGATTGCTGGGTCATATGGCAGTTCTATTGGAAGGCTGGTTTTTTAAACACCACTTTGTGAAAACAACAAAAGAGAATGTTCAAGAATCGTGCAGTTGGAAAAACTATCCTAGTCTCTCCCTTTCGAAGTACATGAGAACTTATTTCATGAAAAACAAACAAAAAACACCAAAAAACCAAGCAAAATAAAATTCAGCAGTTTTTATAAGGGAAAAACAAGTAGCAGAATAATATCCCTGTCGTGAAAACATGCCCCCACAAAGCCTATAAAATAGATGAAAACCATAAGCCATTATTTTCAAACAAGGTTTAAAAATGTTTTGAATGATAGAGGGTGAAAAAGAAAATATAAGTCAGAATTCGATAAGAATTAGGTGATTGAAGAAGAATCCTGGCGCATATTTAAGGTACTCAAGGGTGGAAAACGTAAGCCACCAGTTTTCCGGTGAACTTCACGTTTTCCAGCCGAACTTAACCTGCAGGTGTAGTGAGCACAGACAAGGAGTTAGACAGTGTGAGAAGTGAGCTGCCGCTCTCATGAGCGGCAAGGGCTGAGGAATCGACTAGAGAATGAGCTTCAGACAACCCTCTGCAAAACTAAACAACCAGGAAGCTCAGAGAAGCAGTGAAATTCTCCCAGAACTTACATCGTGGCCTCGTGACTGAGTCCGGTCCCTGACATGGAGAGGCAGAAATGCATGGTGCCTCCAGGCCCCATCCTCCACGCAGTCCTCCCTGACTGGCTGGCTGGGTGCAGAGATTCGGCAAAGAGTTCCTTGACACCAGTAGAAATCCCGTTACTGTTATTCCAGACAGCTCGAAGTAGCATCTGTGCCTCACTACTTCAGCATGGCAATAATTATTAGGTTTACTAGATTAGATTAAAAGTTGTCATTTAATTGATTAAGGAAATGCATCTGCAACAATTTTAATACTTTGGTAGCTATTATAATTAATAATTATAGAATAAATATATAATAAAATGTAATAATTATAAATAATTCGGTATAATCTGTGTCCTTGATAATACTATGCATTTGATGTTGTGCATTGAAAAACATTATTCTGAGAAGAGGTCCATAGGCTTTACTAACATGCTGGATGAGTCATGAGCGAAGAAGAGGTTCAGAACTCCTGAGTTAAATGGAAGGAGTCAGGCTTCTAAATTCATAGAAGGCTTCTTTCCACTCTGTCAACACAGTGAAAATGACTTGAGCAAGAAATAAACGTCTGTTTAAGTGAAAACGATATAAGGGGAAAAAGAAACTTATATGGAAGAAGGTCCTTACGGGATTTTATCCACATGCTCTTGTAGAAAGAGCATTAGTTTTTCTGAGAGTTAAGCAGCTCTCTGCTCTTCACGGTCACTTTGCATGGTCTTTCCTGATCATCCCCAGCGGTCAAAAGAAGCCGCAGCCTGTCTGCTCTGCGGCTGGGCCTTCAGACCAGACACACACTCTGGTACCTGCCTGAGCCGCTGAGCTCTGCTGGTTCTTACTGTAAACTGCAAGTCAGGAGTTTGGGATTAGCACCTGCTCAATATGAGATAGGTAAACTATTATACATAAGACAGACAGTCAGCAAGGTCCTACTGTATACCACAGGAACCAATATTCAGTATCTTGTAATAATGAAAGATTATTATATAATGGATGCTGAAGCCAAAGCTCCAGTACTTTGGCCACCTGATGCAAACAGCTGACTCATTGGAAAAGACCCGATGCTAGGAAAGATTGAAGGAGGAGAAGGGGACGACAGAGGATGAGATGGTTGGATGGTATTTCCTTCTTCCCTCATGTCTGGTAGGATCGCCTTCAGTCATTCTGCAAAACTTCCTGGGAAAACTTTCCCAGTTCGCTAGCTTTCTTTCTTCTCGAGCTCAGGGAAAGATTTTCTCTATCCTTCTTTCTTAAAGCAGTTTATTTCTTTTCTTTCCCTTGTGCTTTTGGTTACTGTGAGTTTGAATTAATTAAAATGAATAAATGAGAAATGAAAATAACCTTTAGTAGACAAATACATTTGCACTTAAATGTTGCCTGAAAACAGATGATTAAACTTCAGAAGACCCACAGATTTATCTGGTTACAAATTATGAATATAAAACATTCTCTTACCATTTTTTGTTTTGAGATGTAATGCCTAAAATTCCAATTAACATCATTATTAACTGTTCTACTGCTGATAAAGGTACATTTTCAATCTTTCTCTGTTACTTAGATGTTGAGAAATACAGAATTTTTTGTTACTTTTTAATTTCATCTTTATTTTATATGGGGATATAATTGATTTAGTGTTGTATTAATTTCAGTTATGCCTCTGTGTGTATGCGCTAAGCCACTTCAGTCGTGTCCAACTCTTTGCGACCCTGTGGTCTGTAGCCTTCCAGGCTCCTCTGTCCATGGGATTCTCCAGGCAAGAATACTGGAGTGGGCTGCCATGCCCCGGTCCAGGAGATCCTCCTGACCCAGGGATTGAACCTGCATCTCTTTTGTCTCCTGCACTGGTAGGCGGGTTCTTTACCACTAGTGCCACCGTATACATACATCTGTTCTTTATCAGATTCTTCCCCACTTAGGTTATTACAGAACACCAAGCAGAGTTCCCGTGCTGTATAGTAGGTCCTTCTTGGTTATCTCTCCTGTGTGTAGTGGTGTGTAGGACACAGGATTCTATGCTCATGAAGCTGACAGTCTGAGAGAAGAGGGCGGCACAGGGAAGCCCTGGCCCCAGACCGTGTTTTCTCTGAGGCTCTCCTGCAGTGCTTGATGGCCAGCCCCCGGCAGAGCGCCCTCGGGCGCCCGCTCAGACCCCCTGGCAGAGTGACCCCGGGCGCCCGCTCAGACCCCCTGGGCAGAGTGACCCTGGGCGCCTGCTCAGACCCCTGGCAGAGTGACACTGGGTGCCCACTCAGACCCCCGGGCAGACTGACCCTGAGCAAACGCTCAGACCCCCCGGCAGAGTGACCCTGGGCGCCAGCTCAGACCCCCCCGGGCAGAGTGCCCCTGGGTGCGAGCTCAGAGCCCCCAGCAGAGTGACCCTGGGCGCCAACTCAGACCCCCGGGCAGAGTGACCCTGGGCGCCCGCTCAGACCCCCCGGGCAGAGTGACCCTGGGCGCCAACTCAGACCCCCCGGCAGAGTGACCCTGGGTGCCAGCTCAGACCCCCCCGGCAGAGTGACCCTGGGTGCCCACTCAGACGCCCCGGCAGAGTGACCCCGGGCGCCCGCTCAGACCCCCGGCAGAGTGACCCCGGGTGCCCGCTCAGACCCCCCGGCAGAGTGACCCTGGGTGCCCGCTCAGACCCCGGGCGCCCGCTCAGACCCCCGGGCAGAGTGACCCCGGGTGCCCGCTCAGACGCCCCGGCAGAGTGACCCTGGGCGCCCGCTCAGACCCCCGGCAGAGTGACCCCGGGTGCCCACTCAGACCCCTGGGCAGAGTGACAGACCCCTGGCAGAGTGACCCCGGGCGCCCGCTCAGACCCCCGGGCAGAGTGACCCCGGGCGCCCGCTCAGACCCCCCGGCAGAGTGACCCTGGGCGCCCGCTCAGACCCCCCGGCAGAGTGACCCTGGGTGCCCGCTCAGACCCCGGGCGCCCGCTCAGACCCCCCGGGCAGAGTGACCCTGGATGCCCGCTCAGACCCCGGGCGCCCGCTCAGACCCCCGGGCAGAGTGCCCCCGGGCGCCCGCTCAGCCTCCTCTGTGTGGCTCGTTTCGGGTCCATGTCAGCCCCTGGCCCCTCCTTGCCGTGAGCTTCCCCCTAGGAACGGGCTGCAGGCATCATCTCCGTCTCCCCCTTACTCCGTCCCTGGGGTGGCTGTGTTCCCAGCCCCGTCGCTGCTTGGCTCCGAGGACGGGTGCAGTCCAGGCCCTCCGGTATTTCTGTGACTGGGTCAGAAAGGCCACTCCGACCTGGCAGGGCCTCCGGCAGGTGTTTCTGTTCTTGGTGTGTTATTTCTGTCCTCCCCGTCCCTGCTGTCTGGGAGAAAGCGTGCTCAGAGGTTCTGTCTCTGAACCCCTTTTCTTTTTTTCTAATGTATTTGTTTCTAATTGGAGGGTGATTGCTTTGCAGTACTGTGTTGGTGTCTGCCTGCATCCGCGTGGATCAGCCTCAGGCATACGCGAGTCCCCGCCCTCCTGAACCTCCTCCCACCCCCTCCCCGTCCGACCCCTCGAGGCTGCCGGGGAGCGCTGGTTTGGGCTCCCGGAGTCAGGCAGCGAATGCCCACTGGCGTCCGCTCCCCACACGGCGATGCATGTTTCCACGCTGCCCCCTCAACTCGCCCCACCCGCTCCTCCCCCGCTGGGTCCACGGGTCTGTTCCCTGTGTCTTTGTCTCCATTGCGGCCCTGCGGACAGGAGCATCAGTACCATCTTCTCAATTCCTTATCTGTGTGTTGATAAATGACGTTTGTTTTTCTCCTTCTGACTTACTTCACTCTGACTTCCCAGACTCTAGGTTCATCCTGATTGGAGTTTTTGTAAACCATTCTTAGGAAGAGGGTCCCCTTCTCTTTTCAGCTTTTCCTTAACGTCTTTCTCTTGGTCTGCATGGGTAATGACTTTATTAGGAATAGGTAGCACAGTTCAGTTGAGTAAAATGCAGTTCTTAAAGTTTTAATCCATAAGTCAAAGTGTCAGTCAGTTAGGCTTTATGGAGAAGCAGGAACCTGCCAGGAGATAGGAGTGAGCTTTTCTGCGAGTTTATTATTTAAGGGTGATTAACCATGAAACAGAAGCACATCTCAGGTTTCAGGTTGTATTTCTCAGGGAGACACACACCTCTCTTTGAAATCCTGAGCCAAGTTTGCAGACATATAAGCAAGTCTTTCATTTTTTCCTGATGTTTGACTATTCTAGTAAAAGGAAGAACATATTTATTGCTGTTTATTCTAAGAGAAATACACTAATATGTGATAATATCGTAATTATTGAAACATAGACCTTTCACCGTCACTGAAATTAGTTTCACCATACAAGGCCATTGGGTTGGAAACCTGATCATTACAGGAGAGCCTAGGAATACTCATAATATGTCTACAAGTTGAGCCTTTTTAAAGAGAAGAATTAAAAGCCTGAATTGATCTGTCATCCACAATCTAAATAAGGTTCTGAGTTTAAGAACAGAGGAGTTACTGAGTCTCTGGTAACTTATTGGGCTTTGGAAATGGACTACTAAAAACCCAAGAAAAAGCAGGGGACACCCAAGAATTCCTGTTCACTGTGAGTTATAATCTATTCTGTTAGTGTTTGGAGTTCACCTTCCCTTTCCACATTGTTTTCAGCATTGCCTAAATAACGCAACCAACAAAGGTGCTTTGTAAAGTAGTTCCCTTATCCAGCGTGGTTTTATCAAGTCCTTTTCTCTGCGTTCTTGTTGCTGTTGTTTTTGAAACTTAGAAAACAGTGTTGGTGTTTTGATAGCTTAGGTATTTTTATTTAGTTTTTATTTCATGTATGTGTGTATGTATGGAGTGTAGTTGATGTACGATGTTGTGTTAGTTTCAGGCGTACACCCAAGGGGTTCAGTTGTACATACACTTACATCCATTCCGTTTCAGATTCTTTTCCCACTTAGATGGGCAGTGGTGCAGTCACTCGGTCATGTCCAGTTCTTGTGACCCCAGGACTGCAACCCGCCAGGCTCCTCTGTCCATGGGACTCTCCAGGCAAGAATGCTGGAGTGGGTTGCCATGCCCTCCTCCAGGGGATCTTCCCGACCCCGGGATTGAACGTGGGTCTCTTGCACTGCAAGCAAATTCTTTACCGTCTGAGCCACCAGGCCAGCTCACAGGGTTTTGAGCAGAGTGCCCTGTGCTATACAGTAGGTCCTTGTTGACTGTCTGTTTTATAGACGGTGGTGTGTATGTGTTAATCCCAATCTCCTAATTTATTACCCCCTTTCCCTTTGGTGGCCTTAAGGTTGTTTTATATGTCTGTGAATCTGTTTCTATTTGTAATTAAGTCTGTATTATTTTTTAAGATTCCATGTATAAATGACATCATATGATATTTGTCTTTTACTTCACTTAGTATATTTTCTTAGCACTGATAGAGAGTATAGACATTAAATATAATTATTATGCTAGATACATTAAAATTTATGGAATTGGAAGTAGAACATCACTGCAAGATATTTACCCACTGTTTAAATGTGATGACTCTAAATGGTTTGATTTTCCATTCTGTGTCCAGTGTTTAATAAATTATTCTTTGATATGTCCATCTTGCATATTATAAAAGCTGTTATAGGAGTTGCTGCTACCCACATGATGCTAAAAGTTACATGAATAATCAAATTGGAAATGTTACAGCAGTAACGGATGAATCCCAGAGTTTAGTATTTTCAATTGCAACATTGATTTATCTCTGGAAATTTAATTCCTTTGAGTTTCTTTTACTAAAAACATTCTCTGTCTTTATCTTAACATTATTCTGCTGAACTAAACACATGTAATCATTTTAAAAACTGCAGTTTTAAAAATCACATTGTGAATACTTAGCATGCCCTGGTCATAAATAGTATAATTGTGTTTTCAGTGAATAAATTTTTAGCCTAAAATAGGAACAATTCTTACATGAATTAGGAGAATTTCTTTTGATATTTTGCAAATCCTTAGCCAGCTGTGAACTTACAACTAAATCATATTACATTTCACAGAGGAAACAGTTCATTATGTACTAATGTATTTTTAGGAGCTTTTTTATGACTGTTTTTGGTTTGGAAAAAAATGTAACTTAGACATACATACCTACATATCATAGATACCTCAATGTTCCATATATGTCTTTTAGGTTTTGTTTTGTTTCTCATCATCAGGAATCACTACCTTTGCCAAACCTATTTTGTTCACCATTATTTCTCACCACCAGTCAAATGATATATTTACTTGTTTGCTCGCTGTTATCTTCCCCTTATTAGAATACAAACTTCATGGAATTGAGGCGTTTGGATTTGTTCAGTGCTAAATGTATCACCTAGAACAGTACCAGACACACAGGAGGAGTTTAGAATAAATTTGTTGAATAAATGAACCAATAAATTAATTTTTTAACATTTTTCTTTATTTAACATGTTTTGAACATTTCTCTATGTTATTAAAGAGTAAAACACCTTTTTAAAAAAGAAACCGTGGTCCATTAAAGCAGTCAAATATAAATCAAATCCAATGGAGGTGTTCTCGTAACTCCACGTTGGTTAAACAGAGATTGTCAACGATGGTTTACAGAGTCTATATTCTGACCACCACACCCTTTTTGGAAAAAAATAAAAGGACAGAAGCTTTACAGTATAATTTATTCTAAAGAGTGAAATAATTCCATTTGCAACATGGACGGACCTAGAGATCGTCATGCTAAGTGAAGTCAGAGAAAGACGAACACCATTGATGTCACTTATATGTGGGATCCCCAAAAAAAGGATACTAATGAACTTACTTACGAAGCAGAAGTGGACTCGCAGACTTGGAAAATAAACGTACATTACCAAGGGGAAAGGTGAGGGAGGAGGGGTAAAGTAAGAGTCGGGGATGGACCCCGCACTGTGTATGTTTGTAATCTACTCTGCGCCTCTGCGTAAATAGCAAGGACCCGCCGTAAAGCGCAGGGAAGCCTTCTCAACACTCCGTAATAACTGAAGTAGGAAAAGAATCTGAAGAACAGGTGCCTGTCCATGCGTGACGGAATCACTCTGCTGCAGACCTGAAACTAACACGGCATTCTCAGTCAGCTGTAATGTAAGGTAAAAATTAAGTGTAGAAGTTATAAAACTTAAAACTATAAAATCAAAAAATTCATGAAGGTACAACTGCTCAGAAGAGAACAGCCCCCCGACACTGGAGCGCACCCACCATCCCTCGTGAAGAAGGGCATCGTGGGCCGGGCGCTGCGCTTGGACGCGGCGCGCATCTCTCCGCGCGGCGGAGCGGACCGTGCCCGGCGGCGCCGGCCTCCCCGAGGCGGAGCGAGGGCGCTGGGCGGAGGCGAGCAGGCCTGCGGGTCAGCGTGCGTGCGCGTGATTAGGCCCAGCAGTTTGCCGCTTGTCGGATTGCCTTTGAGAAGCCCCTGAAGCTGATGTTCTCTGCTTCTTAGTTCTTTTTAGTTGTCAGTAAAATAAGAATCCTACACTGGGTCACGTTCAGTATTTTTGCCTGCACCCAGCAGTCCGACCCAGCTTTCAGATGGCTGTTGAATAGCAGCTTCCCTTTGATGTCCATATTATACCCTACATCTCAGCTAAGCCAAATTAGATTTTGTATGCATCAGGGCTCGAACCGGGGCAGGAGGAGACAATTCAGTTCTGCCGGCTTTGTGAAATATCGTAGTGGATTCTGAGTCTGGCGGTCACATGTGAGTGGTCCCACACAGCTGTGTTTTCCTCGCGCTCCTCCCCTGTAGCTTCCCTTTCTTTTTTCTCTGGCCCTTGCTGTCTCTCCTGCCCTCTCACGCGCACGGGTCAGGGGGCAGGTGTGGGCCGAGTGGTCGGCGCACCGGCGTCCTGTGCCGCCTGCTGCCCCCGGCTCCGCTCTCCCGCCGGCCTCCCTGCGTCTTTTTCATTCTTAGTTTCCCCTCTGAACCGATCGCCTTCATATCTTCACGGACAGACATCTGACCGGCAAGTGCGTCTAGGAGAGAAGACACTGTGGGACTGCAGAACCGACAAGCGCTTTGCGTAGCCATCCACAGTCACACTGGAGCCGGCGTCCGCCCCGCTTTTTACACAAGGTCACGGGAACGGCCATCTGGACAGCCTGGAGTGTGATGGGCCTACAGAATCAAGTGACCATGGACCAAATCCAAACTAGTGCTAGGGTTTTTATGTCACTTCTCTTGAGTATTCAAGTAACATGTTTGCTTCGGATGGAATCTTGAATGATAGTCTTTGGATGAAGGGGGAGGTGACTTCGGGAAGGTATTTTGAGTTCCTAAGATACCATGACCTAAAACACTGCAAAGTAGCTTCGGCATCCCAGCTCACTTTTCTTTTACTATATATTCATTTTCACTGAGCTGAGTAAAAGTGTAAATTCTGTAGCACAGAGGAGTTGATGGAGCCAAGGATCAAGCAAACTGAATTTGGACATTTTAACTTGAATGTGTATAAAGACAGATCAGTTGAAATCTCCCCACCCTCACATCTCCCCACAACTCCCCCCAAATCAAATAATTTAAAACTGTATTGATTTTATAAATAATACTGGGGAGCAGCATCCTATTACCAGTAACATTAGTAAAACTGGGATGCAGCTAATGTAACACAGTATTTGGGGGACAGTCTCACTGTAGAGAAATGAGTTATCATGTGCTGTCCCTTAAGTTTTTAACATAGTCAAGCTGAGCATTTGTACATAGAGGAATTTTCTTTAAAGGAAACCCAAGAAAGACATTGTTTTTTGCCATAACAGAATTTCAAATTAACTGTTCGATTTGGAATAACTCTGGATTTACAGGGAGGTTGGAAAGATAGTGCAGAGTCTTTCCAGGTACACTTCACCCAATTTCTCAACTTAAGTTCTTATCTTATTAACTTTTATAATAAGAAAAAGGCTCCATTTTATAAAGAATGGAGCCTAAGTAGACATGACTACTAAATAATGTGGTATCCTGGAAGGAATCCTGGAACAGAAAAAGGACATTAGGTTAAAACTAAGGGCTGGTAATATAGTGTGCACTGTAGTTAATAACAGTGATGAATCAGCATGAACTCATTAATTATAATAAATGGACTAAACTAATATAAGATGTTAATAATAGACTAAAGTGGCTGTTGAGTATATGAGAACTGTGAACTCTTTGCCATGTTTCTATAAATCTAAAATTTTAAAATAAAAAGGTTAGTTTCAAAAGTGTCACCTTCCCAAAAAACAAGCTTAGTATATATGTTCATTCAGTATCTCCTCTGCCCTCAGGGCTTCGCTCAGTGTTACAGCGTCAGAACTTTGTGGATTCACAGGGTACATCAGAGGACATCCTTTGAGTTTCTGCTGTGTTCCTGGCCCTGCTGCACCTACGTTAGACGCGGTGCCTGCGCCTGGGGTCTCTGGTCTCCTCAGGGCAGCAGACAGCACAGCCTGGGGCAAGACTGCAGTGGAGATGGAAGTTGTGGGCTCGGGCAGCCAGGGCCTGGGGGTGGACTGGCGTCAAGTGTTACTAGTACAAGATGGCTAACTCTGAGACGGAAGCAATGCACCAAAACCAAAGGAAGTGTAAACAAATATCTGATAGTTAGAAGGCAATAGCAGAGGTATACGATGTTCAAAAGAAAGAAGAGTCATGAGACCAATTAGATCCAATGCTGACTCATTACCTGTAGAACTCGAAAGTGCAGGATTGCTGGTCCCAGTGAAAGTCCTTACATAGAAAACTGACGTGAGAAAGGAAAATACTAACAATGTAACCTGCAACTTAGGCAGAAAACCCTTTGACATAAATCCCAGAAATATTTTTTTTGATCTGTCTCCTGAAGTAAAGGAAATAAAAGCAAAAATAAACAAATGGGACCTAATTAAAAACTTTTGGACAGTGAAGGAAACCATCAACAAAACAAAAAGACAACCTACTGAATGGGAATAGGTATCTGCAAATGATATGAGTGGTAAGGGATTAATATCCAAGATATATAAACAGCTCATACAACTCAATCTAAAAAAAATAATAATAATTGGATTAAAAATAGGCAGAAGAACTGAGTAGATATTGTGCTAGAGAGGAAATGAAGATGTCCAACAGGCAAATGAACAAATGCTCAGCATCACTGGTTATCAGGGAAATACAACTCAAAACTACAGTAAGATATCACCTCTCGCCTGTCAGAATGGCCGTCATCAAAAAGTCTACAGAAAGCAAAAGTTAGCGAGGATATGGAAAAAAGGGAACCTTCGTACACTGTTGGTGGGAATGTAAACTGGTGCAGCCACTGTGGGAAAAAAGTATGGAGTCTTCTCAAAACACTGAAAATAGAACTATGACATGATCCAGCAATTCCACTCCTGGATGTGTATCTGGAAAACAACAACAACAATAAATAAACACTAAGTCAAAAAAAAAAAAGATACATACATCCCAGTGTTCTTAGCAGCATTATTTACAATAGCCAAGATATGGAGGCAACCCAAGTGTCCCAGCACCAATGAATGGATAGGGAGATGTGGGGTATATATATGTGGAATATTACTCAGCCATAAAAAGAATGAAATAATGCCATTTGTGGCAACATGGAGGGTATTATGCTAAGTGAAATAAGTCAGAAAGAGAAAGACAGATACTGTATGATACCACAAATATGTGGAATCTTAAAAACTCCACGAACTAGTGAACGTAACAAGAAAGAAGCAGACTCAGAGAAATAGAGAGCAAACTGATGGTTACTTAGGGGGCCGGGGGAGTGGGAGGTGTAAGACAGGCTCAAGGATGTATCATAAAACATGGGGAGCACAGCCAGTATTTAAGAATAACTAAGTGGACCACAGCCTTTAAAATTGTATAAAGAATTAAACCAAGGGGGAAATGTAAGCTGCAAGAGCAAAAGCCGCACTTTTGTCCTGGATGAGAAGCTGATCTTGAGTAAAATTGCAAATCCAGGTCTGCTCTCGTTTCGTCTTCCTTTTACCCACTACGTGCAGGGAAGCACCTTTAAGTTAGAGGTGCAACAAATTAGAGAAGATTCAAAGAACCAAAAGATTCATACAATTGGAAACTAAATGCCATTGTAAAAGCCATGAAATTGCTTAGTACCAAGGAAAATATCGTATCTTCCTAACCTTCCAGTAATGGAAAGGTTATTATCAAAAGGGCAGTGATATGGTCTCATTTTTGTTGAAATTAATGATTTCTGCCCTAATTTTTATTTCTTTTCTTCTGCTTACTTCATTTCTTAATAACTTTTATTTTTGTTATATTGTTTTTGGCTGCGCTGCCTCTCTGCTGCTGTGCATGGCTTTCTCAGGTTGTGGTGGGTGAGGGCTACCCTTCCAGGCAGCCCGCGGTTTCTCATCCTGCCAGCTTCTCCTGTCGGAGCGCAGGCCTCAGTAGCTGGAGCGCAGGCTCCGTCGTTGGGGCGCACAGGCTCAGTTGCTCCATGGCCTGTGGGATCTTCCCAGCCTGGGGATCCAACCTGTGTCCCCTGCCTTGGCAGGCAGATTCTTATCCAGTGCACTGGCGGGGAGGTCCAATATGGTCTTTTAAACAGAAGTAGAGGGAAAAGCCTTACATTTAGCAAAATTAAGCATAAGAGAAAACTTTCTAGTTAAAAAAATTAAACAATGACTTTAAAGTCAGTAACAGGAGGAAGCTGCCCTTTTTGATTTAGACAGATGTCCTGCCCTTTGTTGAAAGTCTAGAAACAGATCACTGTTTCCAGCTATTCAGGTAAATAGGGTACTGTTTGGTTTGAATATGATATTAGATATTAACAACATTTTAGCAAGTCTATAAAATATCAGTGACTGTTTTGTGGTCCTAACACATAAATATGACAGTAGATTTGGACTTGGGTTCCCAAAGGGAAATTAAATCCATCAGAAGCAAAGAAGAATCCCAGCTAGCAGAAGCAGCACTTGACAGATTCAGATAAGACAGGGTTTTCCTGTAATATATTCTGTTCTGAACCTTTGTTTCAGCTTTAACATTTCTATTTCTTTAAATGCCATTCCAGCCAGTCCACCTGCATCAAACGAATAATAGCTTTTCATAAGTAGTAACAGTTTTTTTTCTGCACTTAGATAATGGGAGCGGCCCATCTTTATTTCTCTAGACTCAGACTCCTCTTACTTTTTTTTTCATGGAAATTAATTACTGGGTGCTTTCAGAGCTTTGCTTTTATATACTACATATATTGTAGGCACACTATGTCCTTAGCGTTTGTTTCCATTTATAAAGAATACAATTAGCCTTTTTAATGTTTAGTTCAGTCACAATTAAAGCTCCCCTAATGGCTAGGGATTGGTCTTTCCAAGGCTGAGAAGGTGTTTTTAATTATTCATTCCTCGGTTTGGATCTTACAGCAGCCTCAGCTGTGCTTTATTATTCAAAGGTTAATGCAAACCAAGAAGTGGGTAAATTAAGTCGGCTCAGCAGCCGGCGGCCCTCAGTGCGGGCAGACCCCGAAGATGGAGATGGGCGGTGAAAGTCACTTCTCCCGCGGCAGCGCTGCCGAAAGCAGAACCCCGAAATCCCTCAGAGGTGCCCACGTCGACGGGAACTGTTAGGGGACCCTGCGAATTGGTGGTTCTTAAGTAGCACGTCTCCAGTAAAATCTGTGTGTGTTTTGCTTACAAAGAGAGAAGGCAGTGGCCGAAATCAGAAGGATGGTCATAGCTTCTGTTGAAAATAGATGTGAATGCCATGACTGATGAACTTTGTGTAAGAGTAAATCAGCAAGTTGGGAAAGATGGTTTAGATGACCGTATTGGCAAGACAGAAGTAGAGACACGGGGTAGCGAACAAGCGTACGGACACCAGGCGGGGAAGGAGGGGGATGAATTGGGAGGCTGGGGCTGACATCTCTACACCATTGATACTGTGTATAAAGCAGGTCACTGATGAGAACCTAGCGTAGAGCACGAGGAAGTCTACTCAGCGCTCCCTGAGGACCTAAATGGGAAGGGAATCCGTAAAAGAGGGAGACGCATGTGTATGCACCGCTAAACCAACCCGACACTGTGAAGCAGCTACACCCCAATAAGAGTCACTTAAAAAAAAGAGGTGATCAGCAAGCCGAGTGTTGGAAGTCACTTGTGTAAATGCTTTACAAGGGCTGGCGGCAGAGTCTCCCATGAAAATGAGGGCATTCTGGACTGACCTTAGACAGCTGAGCGGTGTGGACATGTCGTAACCTGACCCCAGGAGCCAAGCAGGGAGCAAAGTGTTTCCAGGGCTTCTCATTTGCTTCCCTTTGAAGACCGTGTGTTCTTTTTAGCCAGACTCCTAAAGATGCCTGATCGCTGCAAGGGCTCAGAGGGATGACGCAGGGCTGAGGTTCTGAGAGCGCACCGCACGTCGAAGAGACCGTCTGAGTCTTCTCTCAGGCTGCCGACTGTGGCTGGCCTCCTAAAAATTCCCTAGAGGTGACCATACTAAGTAAAGTAAATCAGAGAAAGGCAAATACCATATGTATCACTCATACATGGAATCTAATTTTTTTTAATGATACAAATGAACTTTTTTTACAAAACAGAAACAGACTCACACACTTAGAAAGCAACTGTGTGGTTACCAATGCGGGGAGGTGAGGGAAGCGGTAAGGGTGGAGGTTGGAATTTACATATACATATAAAATAGAGAACCAGCAAGGCACCTGCTGTGTGGCAGAGGGACCTCTACATAATATTCCCAAGAAGAACAGGCACTGATATGTGTTCAGCTGAACCACTTTGCCGTATCCCTGAAACCAGCACCCCGTTGTAAATCAACTGTATGCAGATAAAAGTATAAAAGACCTTCATGTCCAGCTGGGGACGCGCCTGTGCCAGGAGCCCCCAGAGCCCAGTCAGGGCCCCCGTTTCCTCTTCAAGGAGCGGGTACGACAGGTGGGCCCGCGCCAGTTCCCTGTGTTTACTCCCAGGGACCGCAGCCGCCTCCAAAACCTTGGCGCCTCCAAGTCCTCTCATCGTTACTGATGGGATGAAAGGGAAGAAGGACAGATGATGACATCTGCAGGTAACTGAAAATCTAAATTTTTTTTAAGCACAAGCTTTCTTTCATGAAAGCCGTTGTAGAGCAGTCGGAAGTCCAGGTTTATGAGATTTAATAGGGGTTAAAGGAGGAAAGAAGTAGGTGGCATCATCTCAGTTGAGGCTTATCCCATTGCACCAAGTTGTGGCGAAGGTTAAAAGAAGGTGATGCTTCTGAAAGGCTTTGTGAAGTCTCTAAAGCTGTCCAGAGGGAAGAGAGTGCTAAATCCTAACTCAGTATTGCTATAGGAAGATTGTTAACTAAGTCGCTAAGCGTTTGTCGGAGGTTGGGGTTTACATGTTTTCTGTGAGTGTAATGGCTTTTCGTGGTCCTTGTCTGTCCGTGTAGCCAGTTCTCCTCTCTCCAGCAGAAGCGTGGGAGCTCTGCTGGTACCTTTGGGTTTATCACCAGGGCCGCCGCCTCTTCATCTCTCCCGCGTCCAGTCTGTGCTGAGCCTGGCTGTCAGAGCGCCGGGTGGGAAGGAGACGAGCCTTTGAATGAGGCCATCCAGGGCATGAGACTCAGTTCCAGCCTTTACTGTGTAAACTTGGACGAGCCCCTGACCTCCCCTGAGCCTGAGTTTCCATTAAGAGTAAAATCACAGAGTGGCAGTAATTGGAAGGAATTTATGTTAAGGGTAATAATAGTTACCACCCGCTCTTTACCAGGAGCTGTACTTGACACTTTAGTGTATTTAATCCTGAGGACAGCCCCACAGGTGAATAGCGTTCCCTTTTGTAGAGCGGGATGGAACAGGCCTGGCACGGTGTCTGCGGCATGGCGATCGTACTCTCAGGGGGCTTCGTTGTGCGATCCCCACTCAGAAACGTCGTCAGTGTCAGCCTTTAACGCCCATACCACCCACCTGCAGCTCTTTTCCTAACATAGGTTCTGTTCGGTGGACCTGCGTGCTGCCGCTGCCCCCTGAGGTGCAGTGAAGTGAAGGTAACTCAGTCGTGTCCGACTCTTTGCAACCCCATGGACTGTCCAGTCCACGGAATTCTCCAGGCCAGAATACTGGAGTGGGCAGGCAGCCTTTCCCTTCTCCAGGGGATCTTCCCAACCCAGCGATCAGACCCAGGTCTCCCGCATTGCAGGCGGATGCATTACCAGCTGAGCCACAGGGAGGCTGCTCTCTGGACCACAGTTTGAGACCCTCCGTGAGTCCGTCACCTGTGACAGTGGCTCTCAGCCCCGGTCAGTTCTGGCTGAGTTGGTCTTGGGTGGGACCCAGGCTTTCTTTATTTTTTTAGTTCCAGAAGCAGTTCAAACTTGTTTTTAAAAGCACGAGACTCCTGTTATTCTCATCCCCGCTTTACTCACTAAATGTGTGTGTGCGCTCAGTCGCTCAGTCCTGTCCGACTCTCTGTGACCCCATGGACTGCAGACCCCAGGCTCCTCTGTCCATGGGGTTCTCCAGGCGAGAAGACAGGAGTGGGTGGCCATGCCCTCCTCCAGGGCATCTTCGTGACCCAGGGATCAAACCCACGTCTCTTGCATCTCCTGCCTCGGCAGGTGGACTCTTCACCACTTCACCCCCTGGCAAGCCCGTGTGTGGAGTTTCTTGGTTGAATCTCTGGAGGGGGCAGAGAGATTAGTGATGGAAGCCCGCAGCTCCCGGGAGCGTCACGTTAGAAGACCCCCCAGACCCCAGGCGCTGCCGCAGCCCTTAAGACCCTGCACTGCCCCGGCTCGGGCCCCCGGGGTGTTTGCTGTGCTCCCGAGAGGGAGCCCGCTTTCCCCTCCCTGCGTTTTACCCCTTCCCTCCCCTCGCTTGTTAGGTCCCGTGCCTGTGGGAATAGACTTTCTTCCACACAGTACGTGGCCGAGCCGGAACTCAGACCTGGCTCTGTCCCCCGAAGCGTCTCCTCTACCACCTCGCTGTCTTACTAGCCTAGAGTTCCATCCAGGTGTGTATTATTTTTCAACAAACACTTCTTAAGTCTCTGTGTGTGCAGTTTACTTTTGCCACGAGTCTTTTTTTTTTTAATTTTTTAATTTTTTAATTTATTTTTGGCCGTGCTGGGACTTCGCTGCGGCACACAGGGTTTCTCTAGTTGCAGTGGGTGGGGGATCCGCTCTAGCTGCGATGCTCAGGTTAAGTTTCTCATTGTGAGCCTCTCCTATGCTGGTTTCTCTCATTGCAGAGCACAGGCTCCAGCGTGTGCAGGCTTCAGTAGTTGCAACTCCCTGGCTGTAGGTCACAGAGTTGGTAGTTGGGGTGCACGGGCTTAGTTGCTCCCCGGCATGTGGGATCTTCCCGGCCCAGGGATCGAACCCATGTCTCCTGCATTGGCAGGCGGACTCTTTACCACTGAGCCACCAGGGGAGCCTGCCATTAGTGTTTTGGTTGATTTGTTTCCTCTCCTCTGGGCTAACGTGGGCCTCCAGGCAGCAGGTGAAAGAAAACAGTGACGTGGGTCTTAGGGCTCATGGCAACATCAGGGATACGATGAAAAGCACGCAGCTTGCAGGATATCACAGCCAGTGTACTTTTTTGGAGTAAGTTAGGCAGCTCTGTGAAGCAGTTGTTGCTCACTGTTTTCCTATGGAGGAAGCAAAGATGGTCTCAGCCAGTGAGAAATGTATCCAGTATATAGGAGGTATCTAACCTACTTGAGAAACCAAACTGCCTTGCTGGTAACTCTGTATACAAATAAACACATAAATCTTAGCTCCCTTAAGAACCATTAACTGTCCTCAAGTTCTGCCCTGTCTTAAGGTTCAAACAGAATTTTTACTTTGGTATCATTTAAATGTCAGAAAGTTGTAAAGCTGCCTTTGAAATGATACCAGGGAATCTTGCATTCCGTCGCCTTCAGTGGTACCATTTTGGAGAGTTGCAGCGTTTTGAAAAGGGTTTGGCTCCCTGGAACCTGCACCCGGGCGGCAGTGCCTGTCTGCTTGCCGCAGGCTTCTTTAACCTGCAGATAAGATCGGGGGACGCAGCAGAGCTCTCCAGCCTTCCTGTCTCACTCTTGGGGGTGGGGTGGAGATCTTCCCCAGTAAAGACGCAGGACGTGCCTCCTGGGCTAGCTCCTAAATTGTTCTCACAGTGCAGATAAGACAGGCTAATTCTGGAGGCCTGGGGACGCTGAGAGCTGTCATTTCTCACACAGACTAGAGAAAATGCACAGGAATTGAGGTGGGGGTAGGGGTACAAAAGCAGGGTGGTAAGAAATGGTAGGTTCCCTAAAGAAATGAAGAGAGTGCTCAAGGATCACTATTTCTCCTCTGAAAAATTTAAAAAGAGAGAGAGAATGTGGTAGCTGAACTACAAATGGCTATTTACCAGACCTCTGGATCTGCCCTGAAACCTGCCCAGGATGCGCAGCTCGGGAAAGCCCAGGGCTCGCCTGGTGGCCCAGTGGTTAAGGATCCACCTCGCCCTGCAGGGACGGCGGCTCCGCCCCTGGTCCAGGAGGACCCCACACGATGCGGGGCAGCTGAGCGCCCGCACCACGATGCTGAGCCCCCAGAGCCGGTGCTCCGCAGCGGGAGAGGCCGCCGCAGAGGCCGCCTGCAGACAGAGCGCCCCGCCCCGGCCAGGAAGTACAGACAGGAAGGAACTGGTTAGAGAAGGAAAGAAAGATCCAGACGTCGGTCTTGCTCTCGGGTCTCCTGCCTTGAGCAGAGCAGTTCCCGGGCACAGCGGCTTTTGCACGTGGCTTTTCCGGTCGACTCCGGTGTCTGACGGCGCAGTGGTGAGGTAGGAAGGGCTCCCCCTGGGGTCAGAGGCTCAGTGTCCTTCTCTAGGTGTGGGCTGGGGCGAAGCACTCCGCTTTTGTGACCCTTCATTTTAACACCTTTCAAATGAAGGCTTCGAAACTGAAGTGGTCCCCAGTGGGGGAAGAGCTTTTTCCTTTTTTCAAATTATTGCCTCCCCCCACCCCCACCCCCACGCCTTTAGTGATGCTAAGAATCGCTGCTGCAATGGCTCATTTCTTCTGCAAGGAGAGAGTACATCGAAAAAGACTCAAAAAGATTGAGACTAACTCCATCACCCTATTGCTAGAGTCCTCTCAGCTCATGTAGGATTAAAAATTCTATAATTCAGTATTTTAAGTAATGCTGATTGATTTTATGCCTAATTGTCTCTGTCGGTGGGATTCCAGCCCCATTCTACTGCTCGCTTCTGTGTGATGAAAAAGTTGAACTATTGATAGATGGTTTCCAAGGTCTTTATCATTCAACCTTATTTCTAACAACCGAGATATATAAAATAAGATGCAGTTCTTTTTGACTCTGTAATGTATCTTTGTGCTTACAAGTGAGTCTTAGGAAATTGGCTTAGAATGGAAAGGAAGAATATAGACAGAATACACAGGTTTTTCTCTGAGCTCTTCCTCCCTACTTCCCAGTTTCTCTGCGTTTACCTGCTATTTCATAGTTATGTCTCTTAAAATTACATCTGTTACAAATCTGTGCACTCAATGTAATATATCACATATTAGGAGAAATAAACGCATACACACACACTCCTGAAAGAGTGTGCCTTCTTTGGTAGCTTCCAGGAGGTTGGTTTTGACTTAGCATACTATCTTGCTCCTGCATGCCCTGGGAAAAGGAAGTGCTATGATTCTAAAGCAGTAATTATTTTGCACTGTTAACAAAAGATCCAAGGTAGATGATAGTAGTGACTTCTAAGATCTGGTAAAAAGATAACTTAGAGATGCTGTCCTGGGGGCTCAGTGGTGAAGAATCTCCCTGCCAGTGGAGGAGTTGTTTGTCGCTCAGTCGTGTCCGACTCTGCGACCCCATGGACGCAGCACGCCAGGCCTCCCTGTCCATCACCAACTCCAGGACCTTGCTCAAACTCATGTCCATTGAATCAGTGATGCCATGCAACCATCTCATCCTCTGTCATCCCCTTCTCCTCCTGCCTTCAGTCTTTCCCAGCATCAGGGTCTTTTCAAATGAGTTGGCTCTTAGCATCACATGGTCAAGTATTCAAGTTTCATCTTCAGCATCAGTCCTTCCAATGAATATTCAGAGTTGATTTCCTTTAGGATTGACTGATTTGATCTCCTTGCAGTCCAAGGGACTCTCAAGAGTTATCTCCAACACCACAGTTCAAAAGGATCAATGCAGGATATGTGGTTTCAATCGCTGGGTCGGAAAGATCCCCTGGAGAAGGAAACGGCAACCCAGTCCAGTATTCTTGCCTGGGAAATCCCACTGATAGAGGAGCCTGGCAGGCTTCCAGTCCATGGGGTCACCAACTAAACTACAACAACTGTAGTTAAATGAATTTTTTCCCATGTGTGCATCCCAATCTGAAAAGTCTGATTGAGGATTAAGATCCTTCCCATTTATTAAAATACTCGTTCTCAAATAACAATTCATTTTCTAGGACTACCTTGAGAATAAGCCCCAGACTCTCATGAGCTGGAAAGAAACTATGTGAAATAGTAATGGGCGGAAACAGTCCAGCTCTCCTTGGAGTTTAGAATACACAGTGGATCTTTTCTTTCTTTTTTCTTTTCATTGTCTTTCCTTTTAGGATTTCACCCTTTTGCCTGATTCCCTTTTTTAAATTTCTTGCTTTGTGTGAGTATAGTTGATTCACAGTGTTGTGTTAGGTTTGGGTGTGCAGCAGGGTGACCTGGTTATATATATTCAGTACTGCTGCGTTCTGACTTCCTAAGATGTCACGGTGGGTGTTGATGGTACTGGTCTTGTAGGAAAAATTACTGAACAAACACAGGGGCCCTTGGAAGTCTGTGAGAGACATTCTCTGTTGGGCCCCTCAAGAGCTGCCTTCCTGGCTTATTTTCTCAGCACCCTCTCGGCGATCGGGGACGTCCCTTCACCATCAGGGCAAGTTCTTTCCTCTGACCCAGATAATATTGTTTCTTAACTCTTCTTTCCCCAGTATTAAGGGCCCCATAAACAACTTTTTATAATGCCATGTTTGCATAGAACGTTACCCCTGCCTTTAGGGGTAAAGAAGATGCCTTGGAGGAGAAGGCAGTTAAGACCTAAAGGACAAATAGGATGGTCAGACCTGCGGAGCATCTTCTCCAAAAGCTCTCAAAAGAGCCCAGACCCCATGGAGTTTCTGCAAGTGGTTCCAGTATGGTTGGAGGATGGAGTTGGAGGAGAGATGAATACAGAGAATGAAGTCAGAGAAGTCAGCTAGAGCCAGATTTTTATGGAAGACTTCGCGTGTGCCTGCAGAATTGGGGCTTGATCTTGAAGTATTGAGGAGCCAGAGAAACAGGGAAACATGGTCCCATTTAAAAGGTTGTCTGGAGATTGTCCGTTCTTCCCTTTAGTGGAAGGATGGGAGGAAAGCAAGACTGGAGGCAGGGAAATCACAGAGGATGCTGCTGCCACCATGAAAGTGACAGAGGATACAGCCAGGAGACAGATCAGAAAGATACTAGGAAGTAGAACTCGACAGGCTCTGTGGAACTTAGAGGCAAAGGAAGAAGCCAGGCCTCCCTGTCCTTCACCAACTCCTGGAGTTTACTCACACTCATGGCCATTGAGTCAGTGAAGCCATCCAACCATCTCATCCTCTGTCATCCCCTTCTCCTCCTGCCTTCAATCTTTCCCAGCATCAGGGACTTTTCAAATGAGTCAGGTCTTTGCATCAGGTGGTGAAAGTTTTGGAGTCTCAGCTTGAGCATCAGTCCTTCCAATGAATATTCAGGACTGATTTCTTTTAGGACGGACTGGTTGGATCTCCTTGCAGTCCAAGGGGCTCTCAAGATAGCAAAACTTAATACATTGTAGATCAACTACACAATAAAATAAAGCTTGGTCCAGGTTGACGCTCAGGTTTCTGATCAGGGTCGATCATTAAAGGTGGACGATGAGACCACCATTTGGGAGATGAGCAGACAAGGTGATGGGGGGTGGGGCCCCGACAGAGGCAGACTGCGGAGGAGGAATGTGATCACCATCATTTGTGCGCCGTCTCAGTAGCCTATTTTCTAGTCCTGGGGTCTTGAAACCTTTGTTAGAAAACCACCAGGCAATTAACCTTTCGAGTGAGTTGGTGCACTTCTGTACCACCCACAGCAGAACTGCGACCACAGTAGCAGCCCACATTTGGAGGCGTACTATTTGGGCCCGTCTCAGCCCATTTCCCAAGCTCTGTGAGTGCAGTCCTACTGAAATTTTACACTTCAGGTTGGTGCTGTAATGGCCCCATTTTACAGATGAGAAAACTAAGGCACAGAGCTATGACGTATTTGCTCAGGGTCAGGTAGGTGTTCGGGCTTCCCCAGTGGCTCAGCGAGTAAAGAATCCGCCCGTAATACATAGGACATAGGAGACATGGGTTCCATCCCTGGGTGGGGAAGATCCCCTGGAGGAGGGCGTGGCAGCTCACTCCAGTATTCCTGTCTGGAGAATCCCATGGACAGAGGAGCCTGGCGGGCTGCAGCCCATGGGGTGCACAGAGTCGGCCGTGACTCAGCGACTGAGCATATACAGGTGCTCCTGTAGCGATGGGCTGAGATGCAGACAGACCATCTGGCTTGGAGCCTGCCCACCAGCCTCAGCGCCACGCCGCTGCGGGAGTCTTCCGGCACCAGCCTGCCTCTGACCCGTCTACGGAAGAAGGGGTCGTTCAAAGCATAGAACACTCTGCAACCTCTGATTCTCGCTTTTCTGATCCAGCCAGAGTGTATAAAAGCCCATTCTTCCATTTTGTATTTATACAAATTTTTCATATGTGTTTAATGACATATTAAACACATCCTGCGCTGTGCGTGTGTGTGACCACTAGCCACGTGGACTTATTTGGATTTAAATTCATTGAAACTGAGGTTTCAGATCCACTTCCTCATTCTCACTGGCCTCATTTCAAGTGCCACATGGCCATGTGTAGCTGATGGTTACGACACTGGCTCAGGATGAAAACTTGAACATTCCCACCATCACAGAAACTAGATTCAAGGCAGTTCTGTTGAATAGAAATATAATATGAAGCACATGTGTAATTTAAAATTTTCTAGTAGCCACAATTTAAAAAGTAAAAAGAAGTAGGTGAAATTAATTTTAATGTATCTTGGCCCAGTATACTCCAAATATTATTTCAGCATGTAATGAATAATAAGTAATGATGTAGTTCACTTTCTTTCACATTGTCATCAAAGTTTGGTATTTATTTTATTTTCACAACACATCTTGTTTTTTACTGGTATTATAAAAACTTTTTTTTGCACTGTAAATTCTTTTTTCCTTTATTTTTATTGAGGTATAGCTGATTTACAATATTATATAAATTTCAGATGTACAACATAGTGATTCACAATCTATAAAGAATATCCTCCATCTATAGTTATTATAAAATATTGGCTATATTTCCTGTGCTGTACAATATATTCTTTTAAAGTTTTTTCATTTTAAATTCAATTTTTAAAGGTTACTTTCCATTTACAGTTATTGCAATGTTACAAGACATTGGCTTATGTTCCCCAGGTTGTACTGTAACCCTTGAGCCTGTCTTACACCAAATAGTTTGTGCCTCCCCCTCCCCCTGCCGCTGTATCGCCCCCTGCCCTCTGGTATAACTAGCTTGTTCTCTATCTCTGAGTCTGCTTCTGTTTTGTGATATTAGCCATTTTGTAGTATTTTTTTAGATTCCACATATATGTGAGATCTACAGCATCTCTCTCTCTCTCTCTCTGTGACTTAATTCACTTGGTATAATGCCCTCTAAGTCCTTCCATTTGCTGCAAATGGCAAAACTTGACTCACTTTTATGGCTGAGTAATATTCCACTGTGTACCTCGTCTTCTTTATCCGTTCATCTGTTGATGGACAGTTAGGTTGCTCCCGTTATCCTGGCAATTGTAAATAATGATACTATGACTACTGGGGTGCATATATCTTTTTGAACGAGTGTTTTTGGTTTTTTTTTTTTTCAGCTATATACCCAGGAGTAGAATTGCTGGATGGAAGGGTAGTTCTAGTTTTTTGAGAAATCTCCATATACTGTTTTCCACAGTACTGTACACAGCAGTGTACAACTTATTCCCTTTTCTCTCCTTCGTCACCTGCATTTGCTGTGTTCCCTCTGATGATGGCCCTCCTGACACGTGTGAGATGCGATCTCATCTGGCTCTCCCTCGTGTTTCCTGGTTAGGGGCGTTGAGCGTCTTTTCATGACAGTACCTCTTACCTGGAACCAGCTGCATACAGTTCCAGTCCTCGACGGCCGCACGGCCACCATGGTGGCCAGCACTCGTCTAGACACTCCCGCTAGGGCTTCTCAACGGGGCGTTTTAAAATGACTGTGGGACGGAGGGCTGTGTAGTTCGTGGACCTCTGCCGTAAGCTTTGGGATTATAAGTGGTGCAGGGTGACCATTTCTAAGATGATGCAGGTGGCCAGATTGCCAAGACTCAATCTGTGTATTAAGGAAATAATATTAGTGTTAAATGCATTTGAAAACACCCATCTCAAGCTCTTGATTCATCCTTTTTCCTCCCCAGCATTTCTTCTTGGGGTTTACATACACACACTACACAAGAAAGATAATCAACAAAGACCTACTGCATAGCGCAGTGAGTGCTTCGGTCTTCGGTGATAACGAATATGGGAAAAGAATCTGAAAAAGAACGAAGATGTGCGTGTGTACGACTGAATCACTCCGATGTACACCTGAAACTAACACAACACTACATCAACTATACTGCAAGGAAATCTTTAAAAACATAAAAATAAAAGTAAAGCACCAATCTGTTTTTCAGATAGTTTGTCACTGCTTGTATTTTCTCCGAAAGGCAGCATGAACCAACTCAGAGTGATGTTGTTAACGGGGTTGTTCAACGCCCTGTTAATGACTTCAAAGAAGCAGTACAATTTGGAGTTCTGACTGAGCCAGATAAAACTTGAATCAGGCGTAAATGGAATATACGTTATCTACAGACACTGTCCACTTTCTGAAATCCCTCCCGCCCTCTGCTTTCGAGTTCCTTCTTGGCAGGCACAGTTTGGTGACTCTGTAATTAGCTTACCTAACTGTGATGACCATTCTTGGAAAATCACCTTAGCGTGTCTCAAAGGGACCCGTAAGTTACGTCTTCGGATTTGGGAACTGTCTCTGCTCCTTGTTTCCTAGCTGTGTGCTCTTCTCTTTGTATTTTTTTAATTAAATTTCTTCACTTACCTTGAAGTAATGCTGTAAACACAAACCTATAATTTACTTGCCTTTTAAGTCCTTCCTTCTGATAGACTTATCTGTTTGTGTTGGGTCTAAGAAAGTGTTAGTCGCTCAGTCGTGTTTCACTCTTTGCAACCCCATGGACTGCAGCCCCCAGGCGCCTCTGTCCTTGGGATTCTCCGGGCAAGAGTACTGGAGTGGGGTGCCATTCCCTTCTCCAGGGGATCTTCCCACAAGGATCGAACCCTCGTCTCTTGCATTACAGACAGATCCTTTGTAGTCTGAGCCACCTGGGAAGCCCATATTTTTTAAATTAAATTTCTTCATCTCCCTTGAAGTAATGTTGTAACTACAAACCTATAATTTACTCTACTTTTAAGCCCTTCCTTCTAATAAACTTATCTGTTCATTTTGGGTCTAATTATAGCTCAGAACATAACTGTGTGTATTATTTATCTGAATGAGTGAGCTTGTCTGGCAACAAGATGCTGTTGTTGGCAGCGTTTCACTGTCCTCTGACCTGAATATTTTGTCTGCCCTCACTGTCCACTTCAGGAGAGGAGGCCCGTGGTCAGACGGGGCAGGAAGGCTGGACCCCAGTTCTTTGAATTTTATTTCAGTACTTGGCAATGAACTTGGCTCACTGTGGTTTTATTTTTTGTATCTAAATAAGAGAAATCAAAGCCTCGAAGTAAAATTAAGCTCTCCTTCAGATCTGTTTCCTCCCATCACCCCCTCCAACACTCCCACGTTCCCTGCCCAGCTGCCGCCTTGAATTTAGGTGCGTTTTTCCAGTTCATTTCTTGAAAGACGCTGACACAGATATGTATCCATAAGTGATATAAAATATTGTTTTATTTCTCTAGTTCCTAGAGTTAGGACCACACAGTACGTGCAACTTACTGTTCTCACGTGGCAACTTGGTCAGCTTTTTCTGCATACTTAATATGAAAAATTGACACAGATCTAAGAATATATTCATGTCTAATACCTAAGGAAGCTATGAAACCTAGCCGTAAAACAGATAGCTCCTGAATCCATCACATACCCTGAGTAGGAGAGCATTCCCAGAACCGCTGAAGCTCCTCCTGAGTTCTGCTTTCCACCCTCTAATTCTACCCAGGAAACGCCTCTCTGGAACTTTTAGCATCTGTTCCCCCGCCAGTTTCCTTTCTTGTCTGTTTTTATACTTGGTAGAAACAGTGTTATATGGTGCACATTCCTTTTACACTTGCTTTTTGTATTTGTTAGTATATTCTTAAGATTTCTCAATGTTAGTTTATATGTTTCCATTGCTGTGTAGTATTCCTTTGGGTGAATTTACACATTTTTCTATCAGTGGGCATTTGTGTCACTGCATGATTTGCTGTTTCATAACTTGCTTAGGTAAGTATATTCTGGACACGAGAATTTCATGTCCATTTATATGATCTCAGTTTGTGGCTTGCCTGGTCACTCTCTTTAGTCAGACTGTAAAGCTTTTGACTTTTGCATTTAACTGCTTAATCCATCTACAACAGAGGTTTATATGTTTGCATATCAAGTCGTTTCAGTCATGTCTGACTCTCTGCGACCCCATTGACTGTAGCCCACCAGGCTCCTCTGTTCATAGGATTCTCCAGGAAAGAATACTGGAGTGGGCTGCCATGCCCTCCTCCGGGGGGTCTTCCCGACCCAGCGAGTGAACCCACGTCTCCTACATTCGCAGGCGGGTCTTTCACTAGCGCCCCCTGGTTGAGGTAGAAATTCAGTTTCTCTGTAGTCCAAGGACAAAACTGTTTTCTCAGCCCCATCAGTTCCAACACATAACAGGTTTTCATTTGTGGGTAGAAAAGTTTGAGGAGCGTCACTGAGGTCCCAAAAGCATTCTAGAATCACTGTGTCAAGTTTTGTTTTTTAAAAATCTGTAGGACTTTTGATTAGAATTACATGGAATCAAGGAAAAGTTGACATCCCCAGCGTCCTGGGTCTTCTTACCTGTAAACTTGGTGTCTTCATTTGTTTAATTTCCTTGAGTGTATTTCAATATGTCTTAATAGTTTTCTCCATAAAAATCTTAATATATTTTTCCTGAACTCTATTCATAGGTTCCTTGTATTTTTAATACTATTGTAAAAAGTATTTTAAAATGCATTTTCTAATTTTGTTGGTGTGTTGAAATGCAGTTGATTTTCATCTATTGATCTTACATCCTGCTACTATGCTAAACTTTTATTAAATTAATAAATTGTACATAGATTTGGGTAGCTTTCTTCTATGTACATAAATACCATAAATGCCAACCATTTTGTTTCTTCCATCCCAGTCCATAAATGTTTTGTTTTTCAACTTATGTCTTTCATGCCTTGATGGATATGAGCTCTAGGATAGTAATAATTAGAAATGGATTTAGTGGGCATCCTTGTCATTTTTTTAAAGCCTCAATTTTTAAAGCATGTGCTTTTAATATTTTACCATTAAATATACAGTTGCTATGAGGTTTTTGGTATATGCTTTTTACCAAGTTAAAGGAGTTTCTTACTATTCTGATTTTGCTAGGAGTTTTTTTCATGAATAGCTATCTTTAAAATTTATTGAGTGCTTTTTTTCTGCACCTATTGTGATTGTCATTTTTTTCTACTTTAATGTGTTGCAAGTAAATTACATTAATAATTCGCTGTTATTAACTATCCTTGCATTCCCAGAATAATCCTAAATTGCTTAAGATGCATGCTTTCCTGGCATTGTTTAATCTGTCACTATACAAAACTATCCCATGATTATTGACTGTATTTCCCACTCAGTGCGTTTCATGCCTGTGGCTCATTTATTTTGTCACTGCAGCTTTGTCCGGCTTAATCGCCCTCCCCGTTTCTCTCATCCACCTACCCTTCCTCCCATTTGGCAACCACCTGCTTGTTCTCTGTATCCTGAGTCTGTTCTGTATTCATACACGTTTTCTTGTGTTTCGAGATTTCACACATCATTGAGATCCTGTGGCATTTGTCTGTCTCTGTTTCAGTCAGCGTCATGACCTCGGGGTCATCCTTGCTGTCCCGAATGGCGAGATTGCCGTTTTTATGGCTCAGTGATATCATATATATATATATATATATACACACACACACATTCCACATCTTATAAATATGTAAACAATATATTTAATACATAATTTTATTTTTACATAATAGTATTATATATGTGCTGTGTACTAAGTCACTTTAGTCATGTCCAACTCTTCGTGACCACATGGACTATACCCTGCAAAGCTCCTCTGTCCATGGAATTCTCCAGGCAAGAACACTGGAGTGGGTTACCATGCCTTCTTCCAGGAGATCTTCCTGACCCAGGGATCGAACCCGGGTCTCTTATGTCTCGTGCATTGCAGGCGGGTTCTTTACTGCCAGCGCCACCTGGGAAGCCCCACATATTATTATTTATACATATGCACATCTTCTGGGTATGTATCCAAAGAAATGAAAACAGTAATTTGAAAAGAATATGCATCCCAGTGTTCACTGCAGCATTGCTTACAATGGCCAACATACGAAAGCAGTGTATATACATATATATGTATGTGTATATATATGTATATGTCGTAGATGAAGTGAAGAGAAATGTTCGTCGCTCAGTCATGTCCAACTCTTTGCAACCCCATGGACCGTACGTAGCCCACCAGGCTCCTCTGTCCATGGAATTCTCCAGGCAAGAACACTAGAGTGGAGAGAGCCATTCCTTTCTCCAGGGGATTTTCATAACCCAGGGACCAAACCTGGGTCTCCCGCATTGCAGGCAGATTCTTTATAGCCTGAGCCACCAGGGAAACCCACGTCATAGATGCAATGCAATGCATATATATATGTCATAGATATAACGCATATATATATGAAATACTGTGCCACATGTTCTTTATCCATTCACCTGCTGATGGGCACTCAGGTGGCTTTTGTCTCTTGGCCATTGTAAGCAATGCTGCAGTGAACACTGGGATGCATATTCTTTTCAAATTACTGTTTTCATTTCTTTGGATACATACCCAGAAGTGAAATTGTTGGATTGTATGGCTCTACTTTTAGTTTTACTAGCAGCAAAAGTTCCACTAAAAGTTGTACTTTCAGTTTCCTGAGGAATCTCCACACTTTTCCACAGCACAGCACCAGTTTGCACTCCCCTCAAGAGTGCAGAAATTTCCTTTTCTCTTCACATCCTTGTCAACACTTGTTAGTTGTTGTCTTTTTGATGATTGCCACTCTGACAGGTATGAGATGATGCCTCATTGTGGTTTTGATTTGCATTTTGTGATGAGTGATATTGAGCATCTTTTCATGTGCTTGTTGGCCATGGTATGTCTTCTTTGGAGAAATGTCTGTTTAGGTCCCCTGCCCACTTTTTAAGAGGTTGTCTGTTTTTTTATGTTGAGATGTATGAGTTCTTTGTATTCTCTGGATATTATCCCCTTAACGAATTTGTCATGTGCAAATACTTTCTCCCATTCAATAGGCTGCCTTTTCATTTCAAAGATAGTTTCCTTCACTTGCGAAAGCTGTTTAGTTTGATGTAGTCCTATTTGTTCATTTTTGTTTTTGTTCCCCTAGCCTGAGAGGCACATCCCCAAAAGTGTTGCTGAGACAAATGTCAAAGAGTGTACTATATTTGTTTTCTTCTTGGATTTTTATGAGTTTAGGGCTTACATTGAAGTCTTTAATCCATTGTGACTTTAATGGTATATGTGGTGTGAGAAAGTAGTCCTGTTTGATTCTTGCATGTAGCTGTCCAGCTTTTCCAACACCATTTATTGAAGAGGCTGTCTGTTCCTTGGTGTATTGATATATTCTTCCTCCTCTGTCATAGATAATGATGCATGCTTTTTTGGCCTCCTGCTCAACAATGAAATTGTTGTAGATACAAACTAATTTCAAAATATGAAAGAAGACAAATCTTTGTTGGCAATAAAATCTTCTCAAGCACCTTAACAGGATTGCCCACTTTGCTGCAGGGTGTGAGGGGATTTCTGGCTGATGTGCTATCAGGTCGGTGCGGCAGGAAGAACACTGGAGGGCTTAATTATGATCTCGCTTTGCCTTCTGTTACTCTGGAAGAATGGGGACAGTTCGGTTGACTCGTGTGGGTCTTCTTTTCCTCCGTGAGTTTCTTTGCAGCTGGGGCACACAGGTTTGCAGCTAGCAGCCACGTGGCTTCCCTCGCTTGGCTGTTATTCCAGCAGCAGCATCTAGCAAACTCTTATTTACTGAGTACCGAGAATAAGGCAGAACCTGTTCCTCGGAGAACTTCCAGAGAGGGATGGAAAAAGCAAACAGTTAATCACAGGTATAAAACAAAATGATGCATCCTGTCTTCTACAGACCACACTAGTGGGATGCTGGGGGCGTGAGCAGGGAATCTTTGCGTGGAGTGAGGAAAGAATATTCAGATGTAACACGTGAGCTGAGTCTTACGAATGATGACCATTTCCTGATCTCCGTCAGCTGCATTGGTGCTCTTAGTTAACAAAAGGATTAGACTGTTTTTTTTCTCTAGCATTCCTTCTAGCTTTGAAAATTTATCTCTTTGACCTTATACCACCCTTTCAGGGCCCCAGAAATAATTTTATGCTTTATTAAACATTTTGCTCCAGTAAAAATTAATTTAAAAATTTTGCTCCTGCTTTCTGGTCTGTGGTCCTTGGAATCTTTTGTTTCATAGGTTTAAGGTTATGAATGGCAAAACAGAACTTCTTGGTTCTGTATTATTTAGTAATAGCAACATATTTCGTTTATAGACTACTGATGATATTGACAAGTGAATCCTCATTTGGAATTAACCTATTAACTTTGGTGTGTTTTCTATGGAATGGCTCAATTTATTGTTATCATAAATAGATATTTTTACAATTCCAAGCTTTATATCATCTCTAAGCACATTTCATTTGTATGTCTTATTTCAGTGCTGGACCCAAAGGAGACAACATTTATGAATGGAGGTCAACTATATTGGGACCCCCAGGATCTGTCTATGAAGGAGGGGTGTTCTTTCTTGACATAACCTTTTCACCTGACTATCCGTTTAAACCCCCCAAGGTCAGTATGATGTATTCATCCATTTTTAGCAATATGTATTATCGCTTATTTATATATATATATATATATATATACACATATACATATTCTTCAGTATGCACACCTAGGGATGCATGTCTATTCTGTTAGCATAGACAACTTCCCAGGACTGATTGTATGTAAATGGAAAAATTATTGTTTATTCCCTCATCCCAACTTTGATGCACACCTCATTGTTCTTTCTCATCCTTTCTCGTATCGCCTTTTTTTGTGGTGTATGTTTTAAGGTAACATAAGACAGCCTGTTAATGCCTGGAAGTAGGAGACAGGACGGGCTGGCGCCAGCCCCAGAGCGAGGAGATCCGGACATGGCCTGGGCTGAGGGAGCTCTTCCAGGAGCAGGTCTGGGGCGCCGGCCGTGAGTTCGGAGCCTTGGTGCCTCTGAAGCTCAGCTGCCCATGGAAGGTGCACACACATCAGATGAAGGTGTGACCCCAGAGACTGAACAATCATGTCAGGAAAATTCGGTAAAGGAGAGTGTGTATTTGTCCATTAATAAGAATGATGGGCTGATGAAAAGTCGTACAGAAACGACTAAAGAAACTCTGAGAGTCCAGCGTTGTCAGGACATGGGTGACGCAGTTCACTTAGGAGGCGATTGTGTCCTTTAAGCATTCTTCACATTACTTTCTACTGCATGTAAGTCAAACGTGTGATGACTTTTAATTCATTCCCTTTCTGAAAACTTTTTGTTTTAGACTGAAGCACAGTGCTGTTAGTTTCAGGTCTGCAGCAAGGTGACTCGGTTATCCACATACCTGTGTCTGTCTGTTTGCAAATTCTTGTCCCCTGTAGGTTGTTACCGAATGTTGAGCAGAGTTCTTGTTGGTTATCTATTCCAAGTAAAGCAGTCATTCTCCACTCTGGAAATGAAAAGACCCAGAGAACGCTGACTCTCTCTTTTGGCCACCAAGATGGAGTTCTCATTTGACCCGGCTTCACTTCTGAACATTGTGGGTTGGAGTAAACACTTTAAAAGGCAAAGCTCGGCCTCGACCTTCACCGTGACTTCCCGGGGTCCCCTCCCTGCCTCCCATGCCCCCTTCTATTTTCCTTCTCTTCCTTCCTTTCCACAGAGACTTGGCTGTTATTTTGGTATCAAAGCGAGAAGTCATGACTATCACGTTGCCAAATAGGAGAGCCACACACAGAAAAACTAGGTAACTTGCCCAGCATACCCTAACACTGTCAGGACTGAAGCCAGGACGTCGCACAGGACCTCTTATCCAGAAAGCCAGAGCCGGTGGCCCCGGGCCCCGCAGGGCTGTGTTTGGTCAGTTTGCAGTGGAGAAGCCCCAGGACAGCTGGCCTTTATCTCCTCCTTTCGTGGGTGGGGACCGTGCGGCCTTCTCTTCTCCTTCGCACCAGCCGCTGAGTCGTCCGCAGCCCTGTCGCTCTGCCGGGACGTGAGGACCTGTCTCGGGCAGTCCCTTCAGTAACAGGGGTGCCGACGTGCAGGCGAGCTGGGGGCTCAGACGAGGCTCAGATGCTCGGGAGCCTGCTACGGTCTGTTTTATGAAACATACATCTCGGGAAAAGCGGGGCGTCTCCAGCTTCTGCAGGACAGAAGTGTGTGAATCAAAGCGGGGCGGTCCGACAGTTCCCTTCTGAAAAGGCTCCTGATGGGCTCGGAGGACGGGCCAGAACCAACAGGGTGGAGTGGAAACAGCTCAGTGGGGAGCGCGTTGTTGAAAATCAGAGCGAGGCCCTGATACGGGGCAGGAAATGGAGACTTGCTTTGTTTCCGTATAAACAATAATGTGTGGGCTTCTGACTGAGTACGCTTCTGTGGGAACTGCAGGGTCCTGGGACCTTAAGCAGATACTCTTAGGAGCGCAGCGTCTGGAACTCTGAGCCCGTCGTGCGGTGCCTGCAATGCCCCATTCACTTCTGAGCTCTTCATTTTTAGGAGGGCACACAAGAGTAAGCTGGGGAGGGAACAATTTTCTCACCTTCTGGAGTTTCTCCACTGGGTCAAGCTCTGTAGTGGGCAGCCGCGGCCAAGCCGTCCCTCCTCCAAACACCCTAGTAATACTGGGATGTTCCCTTTTACAGAGGAGAGAACTTACATGAGGCTTAGAGAGGTTTTCTAATAATAAGCAACCAGGAATCTACTGAACTTGGCCTCCAGGGACCATGTACTTTCCCCTGAATTAGACATAGTTACCCTGGAGATGTTTACTAGGAAAAATAGGTCCTGGGAGGAATGTGATAGCTGTCCTTTGATGTCCATGGCGTGGGTTGGGTTAGACTGGCTTCTCAGTGACTGGATGGAACAAAAATAGAAGGGGCGGGCGTCAGTCACAGGGAAACAGATTTCGATTCCCTGGGGGGAAGACCTTGACCCATCACAGGACAGTCTGCTTTTGAATAGCTCTACCTCTGAGAAAGGGCTTCCCTTTCCTGGGAGTGTTCAAAGCAAACAGCTGAACTGGAACCTGTCAAGAAGACTGCCAGAAAAAAATTAAATCCCTCCAGAGTATAAATCTGCTTAGACAATCCATGAGGACAAAGAAAAATCAAACTTTGGGTATTGACTTATCATTTAAGTGCCCATGTACTAGAAACCTGTTGGACGTTTTAAAAGAAATTGTCCAGCTGATTTGTCAGTTTTAGAAGTCCGATTTTGTGGACAGAAGTATGACTTGAAGGGGGAAAGTTGGCGTGTGTCTTGAAAGCTTTTCACTAAGACAGACTTGCTCACTAATAATTTGGAAGTGCCACGCCCATTCTTTCTAGTCTCTTGTTGCTCTAAATAGTCCATATATGGGTTAAGTCTTGTTTTAGGTGGCGCTAGTGGTAAAGAACCTGCCTGCCAATGCAGGAGACATAAGAGACGAGGGTTTGATCCCTGGGTCGGGAAGATCCCCTGGAGGAGGGCATGGCAACCCACTCCAGTCTTCTTGCCTGGAGAATCCCATGGACAGGGGAGCCTGGCGGGCTACGTCCATTGGATTGCAAAAAGTCGGACAGGGCTGAAGAGCCTGAGCATGCCCACATGTGCTGGTTTTTATTTCTCTGTTGCCTTCCTCCTTTGCTCTTTTTCGAACAACCTTCGGCACACACTTGGATTCATGTAAGGTTTTCTGATACCCTCAAGAGTGAACCAGGGTAGCTAGTCAGAGAAAACAGTGAGAGGGAGCAGAGGCTTACAAGTAAATCTGACTGGCCATCTGCATGCATGCTAAGTCACTTCAGTTGTGGATGAACCCATGACCCTATGGACTGTAGCCCGCCAGGTCCTCTGTCCACGGGATTCCCCAGGCAAGAAGACTGGAGTGGGTTGATTGGCTGGCTATTTGTTACCAGATATCTACCATAAAATGAACCTTTATGCCTGTAGCATGACAGAATCCCTGAGATCCCTTTTCCCAAACTCTCAGACTGGGAATCCTTACTGAGAACTTTTAAGTGCTTCAGGGTTCAACTTTATCGCTTAAAGGTCACTGGGGTGATGTGGATGTGCCTTCTTGCCATGGGAACTTTTGGGGAGTAGAGCTTCATCAGTTTGAACATCCCACATTCTAGTACCTAATTTTTCACACTTTCAGATGAGTCATTCCAATCATTTCTTCCAGAATTCCCCAAAATTCTAATAAAGCAAGCAAAACAAATGTTTAATGAAGTACGTAATGTTATTACGCTTCATATACTAGTTTTACTTGGAGAAGGAAATGGCAACTCACTGCAGCATTCTTGCCTGGGAAATCCCATGGACAGAGGAACCTGGTGGGCTTCAGACAGTCCATGGGGTCACAAAAGGTCAGACACAACCTCGTGACTGAACAGCAGACAGGACCAGTTTTAAATCAGTCAAGTACTGGTTGTACTTTCGAAAGCTGTATCTCAGTGCAGTTTTTAGTACGTTGATTTTCTTTAATCAGTATGTTTATGCCTCTCTTCCTAAATCTGCAGCAAGTCTGTTTGCATGACACTGGTAGTTGTATCTAATGCCAAGTCTTTAGTTGAATACTTCACCACCAATGATAGGATTATTTTTCTGAAAAAAATACCTGCTTAGTGAAACTATATCTAGGAATAGTGTATATACAGCCAAAAAGAAAAGTATAATAAGTCACTAGTATGTCTCAGTCTTTTAATTCTGTATTTCTTTTTCAGTGTAGACATACATTTTAATGTTATAATTCGGATATCTACTTATTTGTAAAGTAGGAACTGTTTTATATCTTATTGGAGATTACATTTTTTAATATTCATGTCATAGATAATTTTACTGTGCTCAAAACCAGCACTTTTAAAATAGTCTAATGTGTAAGTATTTTAATGTGTCCCTGAAAATTTCAGAAGCGAAATAACGGAATATGTTTTACTCATGTTTCATTCTTTTTTGCTGAACACCCTTTGGAAAGATTGCAACACACTGTGTCTGGCTGCTCATGTCTCAGAGATGCTGGCGGCACACACCGAAGGATAAGGAATCCTACTAGTTTAACAGTTCAGACCTGTGTTTTATGGTAGAAACATACAGACATAGCCTATTCATAATTTGGCTTTTTCTGTCTCTCTGTGGATCTGGATATTTTATTTTTGAAAAAATAAGTGGGCCTTCCATACAGACCTAAGAGTGGGCAGACAGAAGGAGCAGCCACGCCCGTTGTTTCTTCTGTCGCTAGTATCTCGGGCCGCCTGTCCCCCAGGGAGATGTACTGTCTGACGCTCTGGTCTCTGACTAGAAAGCACTGTTCTCCTGGGAAGGGCAGCACAGTATCTGTTGGTGGGTATTTTCCAAAAAGGAATGATAAAATTTGTACCTAGCATGTTTAAAAAAATAAACAGAAAAACTACAAGCACGCATATCTGTGTGAGAAAAAAACTCTTCACTAATAGTATCTAAAAACTTTTTAATATACTTTGTTCTTCTATTACAAATTGCATCAAACACATTTTTAAATAAATCTTAACTTAGAGATCATTTCAGAGTGTCTTGTATGTTTTATGGTTTGATTTTGTTTTTATAAAATTAACGATGGTTTGCTTACTTTTCTCAGCTAATAGGAAAGGCATTCATTGCTTTCATACAATGAAATAGATCATTTAGGTCCATCAGATTTTCATCATTTTCATTTTATTATGCTCATTATATTAATATTTCAACCTTAAATTGTATGTCAAGGCTAATCATGAATAATGTAGCTAACTAGTTACCCAGGAAGCAACAGTACCCAGCATTTGAAAGCCAGAGAGTGATCTGTAACTAAAGTTCATCATAGTTTTATTCTAACTAGGGTATTATTATTTCTTGTTTTCATTGTCATTGCTGCTCTGCTCAAAGAAGAAAGCTGACAAGCATCTCCCAGCAGCTTCAGAGGATGCTGTGGTTCAGAGTGTAGACCACTCCTGCTCACTCCCTGTGATCTTAGAGAGAGAACACCCAGGTGTCTTGGAGTGCCGTGCAAGCGCACGTTTGCTGTGCTTTTTTTACATAATTTTTAGAGAGATGTTTTATTGCAATATAATATACATGCACAAACAGCACAAATTATAGGTATAGAAACTGATAAACATTCACAAAGAGAAGCATTTGTGTAGCTATAACCCCAGTCAAGAAACTGACCATCCCCAGCAGGTCAGAAATCCCCCACTGGCCTCCTCCTGGTCACTGCTCCCCTTGCTGTAGCACGAGTATACTCTCTGTCTTCTCCTTTTAGTTTCTCTAAGTCTTGTTTTTTTTTTTAAGAAATATGTCCTTTTATTTATATTTTCAAGTGATTGGAATAAACACCATAATACCATCTAATTTTTTTAATTTTTTACCCTTTTAAAATTTCTGATATTAGAATTACTCTTTCGCCTCTTTGTCTTTTGATCAGCATTACTAGGAATTTTATTAGACCTTTCGGGAAAAGCCAGGTTCTTCACTTCTCCTTTTATATGTTTATATGTTTTGTTTCATTCGTCTGTGCACTCTACTGTCATAATCTTTTTCCTTTTCTTTTTTGAAAGGATTTAATTTGTATCTCTTTTTCTAAGTTTTTCAAATAGATACATTATTGAGTTTTTTTAATTGGAGACTATTGCTTTACAATACTGTGGGGGTTGTTGCCACACATGGACATGAATCAGCCGTGGGTGTTTTTAAGCTACTTTCAGCAATATACCAATATATATTTAAGACTGTCTCCCCAGTGAGCATGGTCTTTTCTATTTCCTGCATGTTTTGGTATATCCTATTTTTATTATTCAGTTTACTGATTTTTAAGTTTCCACTGTGATTTCTCTTCTTACCTGTGTTTACTCAGAGGACTTTCTGAATGCACTTGTTTTTGACCTGAGTTCCTACATTCATGTGAAGCCCAGCCATGGGTCAGGAGCTAGCACCCGGATGGCGTTGCCTGTCTGACACGTGCAGTTGAGCATCCCACAGTCAGCTCCCGCAGCAAGCTCGTCATTACAGGTCCTGCCCACTCCTGCCCGGCCGGTCCTCCAGGGCTCCCCCTTGATGAATGGAAACTGACTTTTCTAGTTGCTAAAGCAAAAAAGCTTGCAGTCCTCCTTGACTCTTCCCACACAGCCTAGCCAGATCCAGTCTCACCAGATCAAAATAAATACTCAGGGGAAACCCAGACTCCTCCCGCTTAGGAACCTGCTTTCCAGTAGCCCTCCAGCCACGGCCGCCAGCAGCTGCTCCCCTGCCTTCATTGCTGGGGAGGCTCCGGTCTGATCTCCCTGCTCCGGCACCATCCTTCCTGCGGCGCCTGCCCGGGTACCAAACGGTCCTTTTATAATGAAAGTCAGAATATGTCCACTCTTCACCTAAAACCTTCCCGTGATTCTCACCTCACCAAGTAAAAGCACACCGAACCGTCCAGAATCACACTGAAGTCACCATCTGTCTCTCTTGACTCAGATACTCTAAGCGGGCTCTTTCCATGGAACTGTGACATTTGCCCTTCCTTCCGCCTGCATTGTCCGCCCAGAAATCCACATGGTCCACTCCCTTCCTCCCTGCAGGCATCTGCTCACAGGTCACCTTTCCAGCGGAGTCTCTAGTGACAACTCCGAGCACCTTACGCTCCTGAGCACCCCACCACCAAACTTGACTTTCTCCATAGCACTTCTCCCCCCTGGCATCCTGCGTTTCTCTGAGCTGGTTATGCTTCCCTTTCTCTAGTTAGCATGTGAGCTCCCTGGACACAGGGACAGCTCTGTATTTCTGTCGCTTCCATGGTGGCTCAGACGATGAAGAATCCACCTGCAATACCAGAGACCTGGGCTCGATTCCTGGGCCGGGAAGATCCCCTGGAGAAGGGATAGACTACCCACTCCAGTATTCTGGGGCTTCCCTGGTGGCTAGGCTGGTAAAGAATCCGCCTGCAATGTGGGAAACCTGGGTTCGATCCTTGAGTTGGGAAGATCCCCTGGAGGAGGGCATGGCAACCCCCTCCAGTGTTCTTGCCTGGAGAATCCCATGGACAGAGGAGCCGGGCGGGCTGCAGTCCGTGGGGCTGCAAGACTCAGACATGACTGAACGACTCAGCACAGCACACAGCTGCATTCCCAGTATCTAGAATGATGCCTGGTGATTCAGTAGGCATACAGTGAAAATGCATGCCTGATTTAACCCATGCAGCTTTGCCACAGAGACAGCGTGTACCCCCATGGCCCCATCCCCCACTCTTCATCGGCCAGAACGCTGTGGCCCTTGGAGACCAGGTGCACACAGGTCACCTAGGAGATGGACGGCAGAGCTGGAGTTCAAAGCCAGTTCCAAACTGAACTGTCTCCAATTACAGAGAGATATTAACTGCCTAAATCCTTGCAAGAAGGAACACAGGCTCTTAAAATTCACACTCTGGTATAAATTCATTATATTAGATCATCCTCTAAATCGGGTTTTGCGAGGGAAATGAAAGAGGTGATACAAGGAGGAAAGGGTGCTGGGGAGAGGTTTTAAGTGCCTGTGTTTCGGTTTTGCCAAAGGCACCTGGGACTCTTCACCAATAAATTCCTAACAAGCAGACCCTGAAGTATCAATTCAGTGTTGAACAGTAAATACTGATTTCTGAATTTTGCTAGCCCTGAGCTAAAGGAGAAATCGTTTCCTGGATGTGGAAGGAACATACCAACACAGTAAAGGCCATATACTACAGACCCACAGGTAACCTTATACTCAGTGGAGAGGAACTGAGAGTGTTTCCTTTACGATCATGTACAAGGCAAGGATGCCACCCTCAGCACTCGTCTTCAGAGTAGTACTAATAGGAGTCCCGGCCAGAGCAGTCAGGCAGCACACAGAAATAAAGGCGTGCAGATCAGAATGGAAGATGTGCAGTTTTTGTTTTCTGATGATATGATCCTGTACAGAGAAAACCCTGAAGAATTAGTCAAAAAACTGTTGGAATTAATAATTTCACTAAAGTGGTAGGATACAAAATCAACACACAGAAATAAATTAAATTCCTTTACACTAATGATGAAGCATATTAAAAAGAAATAAAACCATCCCATTCATAGTAGCATCAAAAAACAATGAAATAACTGAAATGAATTTATCCAAATAAAAGGTCAGTACAATGAAACCTACAAAATCTGCTGAAAGAAATTGTAGAAGACAAACAATTGGAAAGACATCTCGTGTTTGTGGATCAGAAGAATTAATATTGATAAGATGACCATACTACTCAAAGCCATCTACAGATTCAGTGCAATCTCCATTAAAATGTCAAAGACATTCTTCACAGAAATAGAAAGAACCATCCTAAAATTTGGGCAGAACCATGAAAGATCCTGAATAGTCAGGAAAGAACAAAACTGGAGGCCTCGTGCTCCTGGACTTCCAACTACACTGCAAAGTCATGGTAATAAAAACAGGCAATGGTACAAAAATAGACACATCTATTAGTGGAACAGACTAGAGATCCCAGAACTATATGGTCAACTGACATTTCAACAAGGTATCCAAGAAAACCCATTAGGGAAAGGAAAACCTGTTCAGCAGATGGTGCTGGGAAAACTAGAAAAACTCACACGGAACAATGAAATTAGACACCTGTCACAACACTCAGAAAAATCAAGTCAAAATGGATCAAAGACTTAAACATAAGACCTGATACCCTAAAACTTGAGAGTCCCTTGGACTGCAAGGAGATCAACCCAGTCAATCCTAAAGGAAATCAACCCTGAATATTCATTTGAAGGACTGATGCTGAAGCTGAAGCGCCAATGCTTCGGCTGCCTGATGCGAAGAACTGACTCATTGGAAAAGACCCTGATACTAGGAAAGATTGAAGGCAGGAGGAGAAGGGGATGACAGAGGATGAGATGGTTGGATGGCATCACTGACTCAATGGACATGAATTTGAGTAAACTTTGGGAGATGGTGAAGGACAGGGAGGCCTGGTGTGCTGCAGTCCATGGGATTGCAGAGTCAAACATGACTCAGCAACTGAACTATAACAACCCTAGAACTTACAGAAAAAACAAGGAAGAAGCTCTTCCTTACTGGTTTTGGCAATAGTTTGGGGGGCCACAACACCAAAACCACAAACAACAATGAAAATCAAAGATGGCACCACAGCAAATGTGCAAGCTTCAGCACAGCAAAACAGACAAGTAACAAAATGAAAAGACAGCCTACGAAATGAAAGACTTTCTGCAAAGCATATATTGGCAAGAGGTTAATATCTAAAGTATATAAAGTAAAAGTAAAAATGTTAGTTGCTCGTTTGTGTCTGACTCTTTGTGACCCCACCAGGCTCCTCTGTGGAATTCTCCAGGCAAGAATTCTGGAATGGGTAGCCATTCTCTTCTCCAGCGGATCTCCCCAACCTGAGGATCATACCCAGGTCTCCTGCATTGCAGGCAGATTCTTCATTGACGTTCAGTCAATTCAATAACAAAGAAAACGAAACAATAGAAAAATGGCAGAAGAACTAACTAGACATTTCTCCAAAGAAGACATACAGATGGCCAACAGGCACATGAAAAGATGCTCAACCTCATCCAACGTCAGGGAGATGGAAGTCAAAACCACAGTGAGCTGTCACCTCACGCCTGTCAGAGTGGATGTCATGAAAAAGGCAAGGCAACAAGTGCTGGTGAGGATGTGGTGAAAAGAGAACCAACCCCTGAAAGTCGAAATGAAGACAGGTCCAACCACTATGGAGGCTCCTCAAAAAAATTAAAAGTGGGTTTGCTTACCATAGGATCGAACAATTCCACTTCTGAGTATATACTGAAAGGAAATGAAAACAGGAATTCAGCAAGATGTATGCACACTCATTTTTATCGCAGCACTGTTCACAGTTACCAGAACACAGATACAACCCAAATGCCCATCAGCAGATGAATGGATAAAAAAGATATGATACATATACACAATGGAGTATTTTCAGCCATGAGAAAAAAAAATATCCTCCCACATGTGACATCATGGATGGACCTTGAGCACATTATCCTAAGTGAGATAAGTCAGACAGACAAAGACAAGTTCTGTATGATGATAGTACTTCTTTGTGGGATCTAAAAAAATTAAATGTGTAAAAATCAGAAAGATGGAGATTACCAGGGGATGGAGGGGAGGGGTCAGAGCAATGGTGTTTAAAGGTACAAACTTGTAATTAGTACTAAATAAGCCACAGAAATCTAATGCATCTATGTGATGAACATAATAATATTGTACTATAATTACATAATTAAAATAATTACTTCATCAGCAGTCATGTTACAGTATACAAATTAATCAAAGTAACACTTTGCACACTTTAAACTCACGCAGTGTGGCACATCAAATTTATTCAGATAGGTAAAGAGATGGAGGATGAATTAATGGATAGATCCATGGGTAGATAGACACATAGATACATACATGGTTAGGTATACATGTATAGATACATAGGTATGTAGGTAGGTAGGTAGGTAGATAAATTGACTACCTTTCTACATGGAGATCCTGACCCTGGCCTGACTAGTCTTGGGACTGCTCTTTGCCAGTGAGTCCGCTTTTCACATCAGGTGACCAAAGTATTATATATGGAGCTTCACCTTCAGCGTTGGTCCTTCCAGTGAATATTCAGGACTGATTTCCTTTAGGATTGACTAGTGTGATCTCTTTGCAGCCCAAGGGACTAGCTATCATTAGATAAAAGTAAAATGTAAAGAATCCCTTATAATAACATGAAACATTCCTTCAGTAAAACCAAGTAGCTCCTGAATGCTCGCCAGGACGACCAGCAGAGCTATGCTAATAGCCTCGCAGTGCTATACTAAGTCACTTAGTGGTCTGACTCTCTGTGACCCCACCGACTGTAGCCCACCAGGCTCCTCTGTCCATGGGATTCTTCAGGCAAGAAGCCTGGAGTGGGTTGCCACGCCCTGCTCCAGGGGATCTTCCTGACCCAGGGATAGAACCCACCTCTCTTAGGTCTCCTGCATTGGCAGGCAGATGATTTATGACAAGCGGCAGTTCTCAGTATTCTTTTGGGGGTGAGGAGGTAAGGGGACAAGCATATTCCATCTTTCTGAGGTGCCTCAACCCGAAGGTCACTGAAGGACCACCTCCTGGAGCAGGAGGTTGGGGTTAGTAGATGTGACCTGTTCTAACAGAATTGACCAGCCGCAGGCCCTACCGTACAGTAGAGGGAACTGTATTCAGTCCCCTGTGATGAACCATGATGGAAAAGATGATAAGAATATACATGTATGTTTCTATAACTGAATCACTTTACTATACAGCAGTAATTAACACAACACTAGAAATCAACTGTACTTCAATTTTTAAAAAAATTTTTAATAAAAAACAAACGAATGGCTGTCCTTGGGCTGTGAGAAACGTGCCCTCTCTCCTCCCCAGCTGTCGGCAGGAGGACCCCCGGGGTGGCCGAGTCGCAGTGGTTTTCCAGCCCTTTCGGGCGGCTGACGCCGCGGTGTCCGGCCCTCTCCCGGGCGCCTGCTGCAGGCGGCGGCGCGGGCTGCCCACCTTCCCCTCCACGGCCCCTCTTCTTTGCTGGGTCGCCTGTATCCGTTTTGCTCTTGATTTGGCCAGGTGTTCAGACATTATATCAAAAAAGCATTCCACGCTGTTCGTCACAGAACACCCGTTTTGTGAGCTTGAAATAAGTCCGCCTCACGGACTGCAGAGGATTCGATTCTTGGGGGCCAGTTTGCAGGCGCGGGGTGAGGCCGCCCTGCGCCCCGCGCTGCGCGCCGCGTTCATCCGGCGCTCCTGCGGCCCAAGCTGCGGAGAGAGGAGCTCCTGCTCCGCCGTGGACACCCGGCCTCCCCGCCTTCCAGCCGCCTTCTCCGCCTCCCGTGTCGGGTCAGCCCCCCGGGACGCCAGGAGCTGCTCCCCACAGGTGTTTGAGGAATACCCACTGCGATATTCTGAATGGAGAAACTCAAATGCTTCAAAAATTAGGTAAATCTGAATGCCAGCTTTCAAGTCATACTAAAATATCGTTTATTTACCTTTTGTTGACACACTTGGTTTTTCTCACTTTCAGTAATCTCACAGCGATGGCAGGTCATTAACAATCATAATAATAATGAATATCACATTTCTTCTCTTTGCTAAAAGCACTTTACCTGAATTCCCACTCTATCAGAACTTGACCTGAAAAAGCGATTGAATCCCCGTGTCATTAACTTTTCTGTCTAAAGTCAAACTGTTGAGATGGAGAATTCACAAGTAAATTTCTTTATCCTATTCCTGGTTTTCTGTTATTTTCTAAAATCTCTCTGGGGTATGAGTTGTTTTTTTGTGTGTGTATTTGTATTGGTTGGTTTTGCTTCCTCCTTATAAATTCTTTACTTATAATTAGAATTGTTTCAACTAGAAGCTCTTGAATTCCTCTGAACCTGCAACTCAGCTTCTTTACTTTTTTTGAGAATAATAGTAATACCATCCTCACAGGGTGATTATGAAGATCAAATTATGTAATCAGGGCACGTTGGTTACAGTGGAGCCTGACCCATTGTTGGCCATCTTGTAATTTATGATTCAAAGTAATTGTAGATAGCATTTTCTATGACATACATGCCATGCTTTTTAATTTTATGGTACAAACATAGGGAACCATTACCCCACCCCCACCCCAGAACACACACAGACTATGGAAACTTCTGTGGTATTTATGAACACTCTGCTGCTTTCAGAGGAAAGTGTCTGTCATGTAGCACTAGCTGAACATTCAGGCATTCAGCCAACTCTATAATTGCTGTTAATTCACTGTATCATTAACAGAATTAGTCATTGTTTCATTTTAGACTGTGTTCAAATACAGTTTACTTCTAGACTGTTGTGGGCTATATGAAAAATCAAATTGTCACTTCCAGCTAGCAATGATGAATACTTTGTTTTGGGTTGCATGTATGTTGAATTATTAATCTCTTAAGATAAATAACTGGCACTTCCTATGTCTGCAAACATAAAATGTATTACTTCTTTTCCAAGGGATAAAAGAAGTCTGTATATCACTTTCATTTTACACTTAGCAAATCTGTAAATAGGCTACACCTTACAGAGTTGCCTCCGGTAATGTGAGGCCTGTAAAAACTGTAAACCAAATGCAAAGGATGGCATTCTCCTTCTATTTATGTTTATGTCACTGTCTTTAATTGAACAGCGACTGTCATGGTTAGTCATCTATTACACACTCTACGTGGACTCCATTAAGTATCTCAGCTGTTATGCTTTGCCATTAATTGTCATTATGTATGAGACACTTCTGCAGTTATAAAGCAGAAGTGAATCATCTTGTCTTAGAAGTGTAGGATGGTTGGACATTTGTTAAAATGATGTCTTCTCTGTGCAGTACCAATTAATAAATAAGTTGTTGGATCAACATTGCCCCACATAATGGTTTTAAGTTCAGTGTCCCCAGGAAGAGCTGGTCTAGTCTCTGATTTGGCAGGTAGGAGGTGATGCCCCTTGTGGGAATATTTAACTCACAGAGCTTTGGATTCTGCTTTCAGTGGACACTCAGGTATTGTGTATGTGCTCAGTGAATGAAAACAGTGGAAATGTGTGAGTGTTATTTGGGGCACAAGTTCCTGTTTAGATACTAGATCATCTTCACTTCCCTCTCAACTGTTTGGGATTCAGTGGTTTTTGAATCCATATATGACTATATGACTGGAAAATTTGTCTAAGCCATGAAAACCCATTTGTAGGAAGCTCAAGTGGCCAGCTTTTTTAAAACTTCCCTAACGGTTTGAAAGGACTGTATTTCTTTTTTTCAATGCCCTTTTAAATTTATTTTATTTAATTTAAGTAATTTATTTATTTTAATTGGAGGCTAATTACTTTACAATATTGTGGTGGTTTTTACCATACATCGACATGAATCAGCCATGGGTGTACACGTGTCCTGCCATCTTGAACCCCCCTCCCCCCCCCACCTCCCACCTCCCACCCCATCCCTCTGGGTGGTCCCAGAGCACCAGCTTTGAGTGCCCCGCGTCATACAACGAACTTGCACTGGTCATCTATTTCACATGTTTCAGTGCTATTTTCTCATATCGTCCCATCCTCGCCTTCTCCCACAGAGTCCAAAAGTCTGTTCTTTACATCTGTGTCTCTTTTGCTGTCTTGCATATAGGGTCATCATTACCATCTTTCTAAATGCCATATATACGTGTTAATATACTGTTTTGGTGTTTCTCTTTCTGACTTACTTCACTCTGTAAAATAGGCTCTTGTTCCATCTACCTCATTAGAACTGACTCAGATGTGTTCTTTTTATAGCTGAGTAATATTCCATTATGTACATGTACCACAATTTCCTTATCCATTCATCTGCCAAAGGACATCTAAAGCTATTCAAATTCAAGCCTTCAAACGGTTAAGTTGTACTCCTGGGAGTGTCTTACTGCCAGTGTATTGTTGAATTTCTGTATTTTCCTTTTTTAAAAAAACGGATTTGAGCTCTAAAACCTCTATTTGAACGTAAGTTGACCAAGAGGTAACTTTCTTGCCTTATATTTTGGTATATGTAATACTGGATGAATGCAAAACTAGAAAGTCAAAAGATACCCAGAATAACAGGCAAGTTTGGCCTTGGAGTACAAAATGAAGCAGGGAAAAGGCTCACAGAGTTTTGCCAAGAGAATGAGTGGTTATAGCAAACACCCAACAACACAAGAGATGACTACACACAGACACACCAGATAGTCAGTACCAAAATCAGATTGATTATATTCTTTGCAGCCAAAGATGGAGAAACTCTATACAGTAAGCAAAAACAAAATCTGATGACTGTGGCTCAAGTAATCAGCTCTTTATTGCAAAATTCATACTTAAATTGAAAAAGGTAGGGAAAATCACTAGGCCATTCAGGTGTGACCCACTTCAAATCCCTTATGATTATACAGTGGGAGTGATGAATAGAGTCAAGGGATTAGATCTGCTAAACAGAGTACCTGAGGAACTACGGATGGAGGTTTGTAACAGTGCACAGGAGGCGGAGACCAAAACCATCCCAAGGAAAAAGAAATGCAAGAAGGGAAAGTGGTTGTCTGAAGAACCTGTACACGTAGCTGAGAAAAGAAGAGAAGCGAAAGGCAAGAGAGAATGGGAAAGTTAGACGGACTGAACGCAGAGTTCCAAAGAATAGCAGGGAGAGAGAAGAAGGCCTTCTTAAGTGAACAATGCAAAGAAATAGAGGGAAACGACAGAATGGGAAAGACTAGAGATCTCTTCAAGCAAACTGGAGATATCAAGGGACCACTTCAGGAAGGATGGGCACGATAAAGGACAGGAATGGTAAGGGCCTAACTGAAGCAGAGGAGAGTGAGAAGAGGTGGCAAAAATACACAGACCTGTACAAAAAAGGTCTTCATGACCTGGATAACCACGATGGTGTGGTCACACACTTAGGGCCAGACATCCTGGAGTATGAAGTCAAGTGGGCCTTAAGGGCATTACTGTGTACAAAACTGGTGGAGGTGACGGAATTCCAGCTGAGCTATTTCAAATCCTAAAAGATGATGCTGTGAAAGTGCTGCACTCAGTATGTGAGCAAATTTTGAAACCTCAGCAATGGCTGCAGGGCTGGAAAAGGTCAGTTTTTTTTCATTCCAATCCCAAAGAAGGGCAATGCCAAAGAATGCGCAAACTGCTGTGCAGTTGCACTCGTTTGACATGCTAGTAAGGCTATGCTCAAAATCCTTCAAACTAGGCTTCAGCAATTATGTGAACTGAGAACTTCCAGATGTACAAGCTGGGTTTAGAAAAGGCAGAGGAACCAGAGCTCAAACTGCCAACATTTGTTGGGTCATAGAGAAAGCAAGGAAATGCCAGAAAAACATCTACTTCTGCTTCATTGACTGCACTAACACCTTTGATTGCATGGATCATAACCACCTGTGGAAAACTCTTAAAGCGATGGGAATACCAGACCACTTTACTTGCCTCCTGAGAAACCTGTATGCAGGTCAAGAAGCACCTGTTAGAACCAACATGGAACAATGGGCTGGTTCCAAACGGGGAAAGGAGTATTCAAGGCTATGTATTGTCACCCTACTTGTTTAACTTCTTTGCAGAATACATCATGCAAAATGCTGAGCTGAATGAATCACAAGCTGAAATCAAGATTGCTGAGAGAAATATCAACAGCCTCAGATATGCAGATGAAACCACTCTACTGGCAGAAAGTGAAGAGAATCTAAGAGCCTCTTGATGAGGGTGAAAGAGGAGAGTGAAAAAGCTGGCTTAAAACTCAACATTCAAAAAACTAAGATCATGGCATCCGGTACCATCACTTCATGGCAAATAGATGGGGAAACGGTAGAAACAGTGACAGATTTTGTTTTCTTGGGCTCCAAAATCATTGTGGACGGTGATTGCAGCCATGAAATTAAAAGACGCTTGCTCCTTGGAAGAAAAGCTATGACAAACCTAGACAAGGTATTAAAAAGCAAAGACATCACTTTGACAACAAAGGTTCTTATAGTCAAAGCTATGTTTATTCCAGTAGTCATAAACGGATGTTGAGTGTTGGACCATAAAGAAGGCTAAGCACGGAAGGATTGATGCTTTTGAATCGTGGGTGCTGGAGAAGACTTTTGAGAGTCCTTGGGACTGCAAGATCAAACCAGTTGATTCTAATGGAAATCAACCCTGATTATTCATTGGAAGGATTCTGGCTGAAGCTTAAGCTCCAGTACTTTGACCACTGGATGTGAAGAGCTGACTCATTGGAAAAGACCCTGATGCTGGGAAAGATTGAAGGCAAGAGGAGAAGGGGACAACAGAGGATGAGATGGTTGGATGGCATCACTGACTCAATGGATGTGAATCTGAGCAAACTCTGGGAGATACTGGAGGACAAAAGAGCCTGGAGTGTTACAGTCCATGAGGTCACAAGACTCGGACACCACTTAGTGACTGAACAAGAACAGCAATATTGGGTTGACTAAAAAGTTTGCTCAGGTTCAGGAAATCCCGAATGAACTTTTTGGGCAACCCAACACAGTCTGCTCTCAAACTGGAGTTGTCTTCCTGAAGCCCATGAAGAAGCAAATGCAAAGCACTCCATCAGCCCAGGCACATGAGAGTTCTACAAAAAATTCCTGTACCCTGAGAATGAAGATACACGCAGTGACTCCTGTCTGCATTGCGATACAGTCCTGCCATAAGGCAAGATCCGCTGGAGACCATTACTGAAGCTTGAGACAGAAAAGTGGGTCAAAAGAGATCACTCTTCAGGGATACAAGGTGGAAAAGAAAGCAGTGAGAGAGAAAGCCACAAACAGAAAGGAACACCCATATGCGATAAACCAAACTGAGCCTCATGCAGTGTGTGTTCCTGAAGTGTCCTGTGCACACGGGATATTTATCAGAAGGAGGCTAGTGACTGGTCCCTGGTCCAGCCTTCGCAGGCATCCTGTTTTGCCGGAGGTGGGAGTGATCGATCCATTGCTCTGTGGTTGGAATGGGCCCTGGGAACTGATCAGGGAGCCCTAACTTGCGAGCAGGACAGCAGAAAGGGTCTAGTCATGTATGTTTCCACCTCTATACTTAAAAGGAACTGAGAAAGACTTTCTTAAACTTCAGTGGCTATGCTATGAAGTTGTGTGTGTTTTTTTTTTAATCATTTAAATTGTCCTTGAAGCTCTTAGAAAGTTGCTCTGGTCCACAACCAAATGGAACATGCTGTGTGGTCTTGTTCGCCACATGGGAGTCACCTTCACGCACCATGGTTTCTAGTTAATGATTCATTTTCATTCTCTTACTGCCACTTACTCAAGGAGGATTCTGTTTCCAGGTTCTTTTTTCAACTGTGGGAGGATTTTTGTTTTGTTTCACTGACGCTTATGACTTCAGTCCTAAGGACGTGTGATTCCCCCAACTTACAATGGGTTTTTGCAGGTTTGATGTTACCGCCGATACTCTAGTCTTAGGGTGTATTCGTTGTTGGGACCGTGCTCTTGAGTCTGTTTTGAGAGAAGAGCACTTGAGATGTCAAGGAGGGCGGTGGGACCGACATTTTTTAATGTACTGTAACAAGCTGTTCAAATAAACACTTTCATGGTGAGCCTCTGGCCAACACCCACTTGAATGATGGTAACCCTGCTATTTTTGGACCTTCCTCATATGGTTCACTGATTTATGGCACAGAGGCTCCAAATATTTCCTCTCCGGGTCTCCATGGAAAAGTCTTTTTAGGAGGAATGTACTTCTCACTGATCTCAGACTTCCTCAGTAAAATCACAGTGCCATTCATCTCCTGATCAAAAAAATGTTTGAAAAATGGAAGCTAAAAATAGAGGTTATTACTGAAATCTTATTTGAATTGATCATTTTTACTGTCATAATCAGCTTTCCAGCTCGGAGGTATTATTTGCTTTACAGTAGTTTTCTAAATTATGTGTAGAATCTGCTGGTCAGAAATATTGGGTTGGCCAAAAAGTTTGTTCAGGCTTTTCTTACATGCTGCTTCCCAGTTGGCTCAGTGAGTGAAGAATCCGCCTGCAGTGCAGGAGACGTGGGTTCGACCCCTGGGTCAGGAAGATCCCCTGGAGGGCATGGCAACCCACTCCAGTATTCTTGCCTGGAGCACCCATGGACAGAGGGGCCCAGCTGGGGTCAAAAAGAGTGGACACGATTGAAGCAACTGCGCGCGCACACACCTACGGCAGATTAAATTAACCTTCTGGTCAACCCAATACCTTCTTGAAATGTTTTCTTCTCTGTCTCTACTCTTTCCTACACGACCTCTTGCCCTATTCAGAACAACTGCCTGTCTGTCTGCGGACTGTTGTCTCTGCTCTGGAGCCCGTGGTAGGCCAGAGACCACAGGTTTAAAGTTCAGGAGGTCAGAGATGATTGCACGAACACATGATGCTGCGATGCTCCTCAGATCCCGGAGGGGTGCAGACCTCAGACAGCTCCTCCTGCTGCAGGGGCCAGGCCTGGGGCGAGGACTCACCTCAGACGGCAGTCATCACAGAGGATGACCAAGGGCACAGCTGGTTATTCCATTTTTCACATGAGGAAACTGAATCCCAGAGGCGCGACATTGACCTGTCCAACATCAGCGTTCCAGCCAGAGTCCTCACCCCCAAAACCATGTATTCTTTAAAAAGTGTTTCGCAGTGTTGAGTAGAATACTACTCAACGGTAAAAACAGCCGACTCCCGATACATGCAATAACTTAGATGGGTCACAAGAGCATTATGCTGAAAAAACCCAGCTTCAGAACATGACACCCTGTGTGATTCCATTCATAGTGCGTTCTTGAAGCGACGGATTTGTAGAGATGAGGGGCAGAGTTATGTTGTTGAGAATTCAGAAGTGAGGGAAGGGGGGTGACTGTGGACATTGAAGGGTCTCACAAAGGACGTTTGTAATGGACTGTTTGTTCTGTGTCTTGACGGTGGTGGTGGCCACACAGATCTACAGGTGGTAAAGTCCACAGAAACACATTTCCATGCGTGCATGTAACGCTGGGGGGCCTGGGAGAGGCCAGTGACGGTCGGGGTCAGCTTCCTGTGATTTGACGCTGTTGTTAGGTGAGATGTTACCGCTGGGGGGACGTGGAGAGGAGGTATGTGATCTGTCTTTATTGTTTCTTACAACCGCCTGTGAATCTGTCATTGTCTCAGAATTAAGTTTAAAAAATAATAAAAGAGGCACTGAGGTTGAGGAGGAGAGTGTGGACTTTAGGCCAACAAAGTTTTCAGATTCCGGCTCCACCACTTACCAGCTATCTGGCCGTGAGGCAGTTCTTTAACCTCTCTGTCCCTGCCTCTTTCTTTTTTAAAACCACAGTAAGTTTTGTGAATATTTATCATCTCATATAGACCCAAAATTAAATAGGAAACATTTTTTGTTAAAAAATTAAAAATCTTTATTTCCATAAACCCATAGGATTTACTCTCTTAACAACTTGCATATATAACATACAGCCGGGTTCTTTATGTTTATCATGTTGAATATTACATCCTTGTTGCTGTTGTTCATTGCTAAGTCGTGTCCTATTCTTTGCGGCCCCAGGACTGCAGCATGCCAGGCTTCCCTGTCCTCCCCTGCTAGTTTATCTTATAACTGTGTGTCTTTTAACTGCCTCATCCTGTTCCCTCTCTGCCCACAAATCTGATCTTTTCCTGAGTTTGGTTCTGAAGTATAATTGGCCTACAACACTTTTAGTTCCTAACAGACGACACAGTGATTTGGTATTTCTATACAAGTTCAGCACGATCACCACGATTAGTCTAGTGACAGGGTGGCACCCTACGAGGACATTACCGAGTTATTGACAGTATTCCCCACTCTCTGCGTTTCACGCCTGTGACTCATTTATTTTGTAACTGCAAGTTTGACCTCTTAGTCTCCAGCACCCATTTCTCTCCCCTCCCCGCCAACCTCCCTATGGCAATCACCTGTTTTTTTCTTTCTATCTGTGACTGTTTCTACTTGGCTTTTTCATTTGTTTTGTTTTTTAGATTCTACATGTCAGGAAAATCGTACAGGATTTACCTTTCTCTGTCTGACTGATTTCACATAGCATTAACCCTCTAGGTCCATTTGTGTTGTTGGAAGTGGCAAGACTTCATTCTTTTTTATGGGTGGGTGACTAATATTTGAGCAAACTCTGGGAGATGGTGAAGGACAGGGAAGCCTGGGGTGCTTCAGTCCCTGGGGTTGCAGAGAGTTGGACACGGCTGAGCAACTGAACAACAACAATATTCCATTGTGTGTGTGTATACTGCATCTTTATCCATCCATTTATTGATGAACACTTACATTGCTTCCATATCTCGACTATTGTAACACCTTGATGAGCATATGGGTACATGCGTCTTTTCAAGTTAGTGTTTTCATCTTTTTCAGATAATCCCTAGGAGTAGAATTGCTGAGTCGTATCGTATGATACGAATGTAAATTGGTGCAGCAACAATGGCAAACAGTATAAGGATTTCTCAGTTTCTTTATTTAAAAAAGATTTTTTAAATTTTATTCAGATAGCACTGACATATAACATTGCATTAGTTTCAGGTGTATGGTGCAATGATTTGATATATGATTATATTTTTAATAAGTATCACAGTAAGTTTAGTTAGCATCTATCATCTCTCATAGTTTATTCTTACAGTGAGCACAGTAATAATACTTCCCTCCTTTAGTTGTCTTGATGATTAACTGGCCCAGAGTAGTCAATCAATATCTGATAGGTTTTTTTTTTTAATTAATTTACAGTGTTCTGTTAGTTTCAGGCATATAGCAAAGTGATTCCATTACACACATACATATATTCATCCTGTAATAACCTATGTGGGTTCCCATAGGTTATTACAGAATATTGAGTAGAGTTCCCTGTACTATACAGTAGGAGTTTGGGATTAACATTTACCCAGTATGATACAGAAAATAAGTCACCAACAAGGATCTACCGTACGGCACAGGAAATATACTCAGATAGGGTTTAAAATACTGTTATATACAAAAGCCACTCATCATTTACACTGGATCATACAAATACTGTCTTTTCATCTAGCACTTAAAGGGCCAGGTGCTGTCACTTCTCCGCAGAATTTTGATACCACAGGTATTCTCTGTTTTTTAACTTCTGCCCATTTCTTCTACTTTCATGGGATTTACTCTATTCATTTTTCTTCCTTAGTTGTATACTTAGCTCATTGTCTTTCTTCCTTTTTAATATATGCACTTAAAACTGTAGATTTCTCTTTTACAACTGTCTTAGCCGGATCACAAATTCTGGAATTGACAACCCAGCATTTTTATTGTCACTCACTTATAATCATAACTGATTTTTTTTCTTTGATCCAAGAATTATTTGAAAATAGGTGTTTTAGTTCGCAGTCCTATGATGGGAGATATTTATGGTCTTAGTAATCTTTTGCAGTTTGTTAAGCTTTCTTTGTGGCTTAGCATGTGATCAGTTTTTAATAAATATTTCTTATGTGCTTATAAATGAGATCATACAGGATGTCCCTTTCTGAAACTCGATTTTTTTTCACCTGGCATAATTCTCTTGCAATCCATCTAAGTTGTTGTGTGTGGTTGTTTTTATTGTTGAGTAGTATTCCATGAGGACTTCCCACGTGTCTAAGTGGTAAAGAACCTGCCTGCCAGTGCAGGAGACACTAGAGAGTTGGGTTCGATCCCTGGGTCAGGAAGACCCCCTGGAGGAGGGCATGGCAACCCACTCCAGTGTTCTTGCCTGGAGAATGCCATGGACAGAGGAGCCTGGGGGGCTACAGTCCCTGGGGTCACAAGAGTCAGACATGACTTAGCGACTAAGGAACAACAACAGTATTCCATGATATGGATGTACTGGTTTGTTTAACCGTTCACCCACTGAAGAACAAATGGATTCTTTATCGTTTTTAGTTATTAAGAATAAAGCTTCTTCGTACATTTCTGTAAATTTGTATGAGCATAGTTTTTATTTCTTTGGGATAAACGTCCAAGAGTGCAATTGTTGGGATGTCTGGTGAGCTCGTATTGAGCTTTATAAGAAGCTGCCAGCCTTCTTTCCAGAGCAGCTGTGCCATTTGACATTCGTGCCAGCAGTGATCCAGTTTGTCTGCACGTACCTCGCTGACATTTAGTGTATCAACATGCTTTACTTTACATTCCCACAGGGTGTACTGCTACCTCCCTGAGCCTTCCAGTCGCATTTCCTTAGTTGCTAATGACATTGAACACTTTTTCCTGTGATTATTGTTGAGGATGGAATTCCATCTTCATTCAGTCCCTTGATTTTTTTAATTTGGTTTTTCATATTTTCAGGATCCTTGCTACCTTTTGGTCTTGTTGACCAAATCTACTTCAGTGAAAATGTCCCTCTGTGACTGCAGATGTATCATTTTCTCCATATAATTCTGCCAACTTTTGCTTTTTATATTTTTCGCTGTGTTGTTAGGTAGAGCACATTCAGAATTGTTCCGTCTTCCTGATGAATTATTCATTTCATCATAATGCAGTTGTTCCCTTTATTCATTTTTGCCCTAAATATATATTTGTATGCTTGGCCTTAATCATATATTTGATCTGATAGTGATAGAATCATTTAAGCTCCTTTTTAGTTAGTGTTTGCATAGCCTGTGTGCTCAGAATTGAGAATTCTCAGGGGAGACACTTTTCTCCCAGTTCCAGGGCTGATAATTCCACCCCCAGGGTTTCCCCAGCACGTGTCTTAGCTCTCTCTCTCTCCCGTAAGGCATTATATTTTCAGGTTCAGGCATTTGCTAAAAGACTGGCTGCTCAGGTGTCATAATTTACAGAGGGCTCGTGGCTCAGACGGTAAAGAATCTGCCTTCAGTGCAGGAGGCCAAGGTTTGACTCCTGGGACGGGAAGATCCCCTGGAGAAGGGAATGGTGACCCATTTCACTTTTCTTGCCTGGAGAATCCCATAGACAGAGGAGCCTGGAGGGCTGCAGTCCACGGGGCTGGAAAGAGTTGGACACGACTGAGCAACTAAGCAGCTCAACTCCAAAGCCTCGTCACGTACAGACCTAAGGCTCCGTCTCCTTCCCGCATGAGGGCGTCAAACCCAAGCCCCGCTGCAGATAGCTACACCGCAGGCTCATGTGCCTGCTGCATTTTCGGGTTTCAGTCTCGGCATCTGGGGATGCCCCTTGTACCTTCATACTTGCATTTTAAAGAACGTTAGTTATAAACATAGTTATAAAACTACACTGAAGAATGTATTTTTTCTTCAGTATTTCTGGGTGTTTGGGATGTGTAGGGGTGGGGGGATGGCCAGGTTATCTGGTCTGGTGTGTTGCTAACAGAGCAGGCAGTTCCCACCAGGAGTGCTCATCTAGCCTGAGAAAGGCATCATGTTGTTGAACAGTTGTAGAATTCCTGGATGTGTCCTTTCTGACCTTGACATCGTAAGAATTCCCCAAGTCTGATGTTTTGGACCCTGGAAGCCCTGCTAGGGTGATGCACCTACAAAGACCTGCAGTGTGTATTTCTTGGTTCAGAGTCATTTTGAACTTAGGGTACCAGAAGGACTGGTCTTAAGAACATCAAGATTGTTTTAAATATTTCAGCTTATAAATTTGAGAACGTTTATTTTCACAGTGTTAATAAATAGCATTAAAATCTCATTGTTGCTTACATAAGACTTTTGTAAAACAGAACTCTGATAGTTATAAAACTGATCAGTTTTCCAACTGAAGTTCTTTAAAAATGTTTCTAAGCATGTTTCAAAATTATGCCTAAGCAAAGTACAGTGGTAATCTAGCTATTATAGGTAGGCTGCACTAATAGTACATTCAAAATACAGAATTTAAGGAGGGAAACGTATGTATATTGTAACTAGTATAGCTTCTCCATAAACTAGTTGCATTATTTACATATGTGCTCTAGTTCATGTTTTTAAATTGTAAGAATAATATTCATTTCCTTTTTGTAGTATTGCCATGTTTTTTTTAATTTTCTAAATGTACAAAATCCTTCAAATAATTGGAACCTAAGAAAAGTTTCCTTTCAAGTTTTTATTTTTGAACATTTCCTTCTTTGAACTATTTTTTAGAGCCTTGAGTTAGTCTCCCCCTTACAAGCATTCCTGCAGTTGCACCAAGAGTAAACTCAATCCCCAGAACGTTGGTTAAATGATGAGACTTTTGTTAAATGATTAGAATTCATCAGAAGCAGAATGTCATGACCTTGCCACTGGAGTTTAGTCCTCTGTGCCCAGAATGACAAGTTCTGAAATAAAGATTCTGTTTATTGATTATTCTTGTGTGCTGAAGGAACGATTAAGTATTTGTTGTTGTTCAGTTGCTAAGTTCTGTCCAACTCTTTGTGACCCCATGGACTGCAGCACGCCAGGCTCCTTTGTCCTCCACCATTTCACAGAGTTGCTCAGATTCATGTGCATTGAGTCAGTGATGCTAACTAACCATCTCATCCTCTGTTACCTCCTTCTCCTTCTGCCTTTTAATCTTTCCCAGCATCAGGGTCTTTTCCAGAGAATCGGCTCTAAGCATCAGGTGGCCAAAGTACTGGAGCTTCAGCTTCAGCATCAGTCCTTCCATTAAATGTTCAGGACTGATTTCCTTTAGGACTAACTGGTTTGATCTCCTTGCTATCCACAGGACTCTCAAGAGTCTTCTCCAACACCACAGTTCAAATGCATCAATTCTTTGGCATTCAGCCTTCTTTATGGTCCTCCTCTCATATCCATGCATTACTTTTAATACACTGTCTAGGTTGGTCATAATTTTCCTTCCCAAGAGCAAGTGTCTTTTAATTTCATGGCTGCAGTCACCATCTGCAGTGATTTTGGAGCCCAAGAAAAAGTCTCTCACTGTTTCCCGATCTACTTGCCATGAAGTGATGGGACCGGATGCCATGAGTTAGTTTTTTGAATGTTGAGTTTTAAGCCAAATTTTTCACCTTCTCTTTCATCCTCATCAAGAGTCTCTTTAGTTCCTCTCCCGTTAAAGTGGTATCATCTGCATATCTGAGGGTATTGACATTTCTCCCAGCAATCTTGATTCCAGCTTGTGAATCATCCAGCCTGGCATTTTGCATGACATACACTGCATATAAGTTAAATAAGCAGGGCGAGAATATACAGCCTTGTCATACTTCTTTCCCAGTTTTGAACTAGTCAGTTGTCCTATATCTGATTCTAATTGTTGCTTCTTGACCCGCATATATGTTTCTCAGAAGACAGGTAAGATGGTCTGGTATTCCCATCTCTTTAAAAATTTTCCACAGTTTGTTGTGATCCACACAGTCAGAATCTTTAAAGTAGTCAATGAAGCAGAAATAGAGGTTTTTCTGGAATTCCCTTGCTTTCTCCATGATCCAGCACTGGCCCTTGGATTATTTTGTCTAATAAAAGGTGTGTCTATGAGTCAGAATGGCCATCACCAAGTAGTCTCCAAGCAATAGATGCTGGAGAGGATGTGGAGAAAAGGAGCCCTCCTACACTGTTGGTGGAAATGCAGTTTGATACAACCACTACGGAGAATACGATGGAGGTTCATAAGAAGGGATCCCACTCCTGAGTATATATCTGGAGAAAACCATGATACGAAAGCATCATGCACGGAGGCAACCTCCATGTCTCGTGTGTGTGTATGTGTGTGTGCATGCTCAGTTCTGTCCAACTGTTTGCAACCCCAGGCACCGCAACCCACCAGGGTCCTCCATCCATGGAATTTTCCAGGTAAGAATAATGGAACAGGTTGCCATTTCCTTTGCCAAAATGCCCAGAGGAATAGATAAAGAAGATGTGGATAAAGAAGATATACATATAAATATATACAATGAAATATTTTTCAGCCATATAAAAGAATGAAATAATGCCATGTGCAGCTATTTAGATGGACATAGAGATGATCATATTAAGTGAAGTAAGTCAAAGACATATCATATGATATCACTTATATGTAGAATCTAGAAAAAAACTGTAACAAATGAACTTATTTACAAAACAGAAATAGCCTCACAGGCATAGAAAACAAACTTATGGCTACCAAAGGCGATTGGGGATGAGGGGGAAGGATAAATTAGGAGACTGAAATTAACATACACACACTACTATATATAAAGTAGATCACCAGCAAGGATCTCCTGTATAGCACAGGGAACTCAGTGTTCTGTGATAACCTATGTGAGTAAAGAATCTGAAAGAGAATGAATGTATGTACATGTGTTACTGAATCACTCGGCTATGGACCTGACACAACATTATGAATCAACCATACTCCCAACAAAACTCTTTAAAGATCAAAATAAATGGCCTGGCTATTTACGTCAGCTCTGCATTTTCTCCTAGGTGACCTTCCGCACCAGAATCTATCACTGTAACATTAACAGCCAAGGCGTGATCTGCCTGGACATCCTGAAGGACAACTGGAGTCCGGCCCTCACCATCTCTAAAGTCCTCCTGTCCATCTGCTCCCTCCTGACAGACTGCAACCCCGGTAAGACTCCCATCCGCGGAGGGCTGGCGCTGCACCGCCCTGCAGGGTCCGCTCTCGGTTCGCTGTTTACCACCAGGACCACCGCTGGCGCGGTTACTTTCATTATTATTGATTTTAAATTTCCATCATTTGTAACTCCTTTCTTTTTCAGTTCAGTCCAGTCATCAGTCTTTTTAAAACCTATTATTTGCCAAAAAGGAGAAAGCGCAGTGTGTAATCAGAGTGAATGAAAAATCATGTTAGATGGGGAAGTGCATTTAAAGAATGCCTTACCTTCTGCTGCCAAATCATAATAGGAATTCAAGTTGAATAGCCTAATCTTTAATTAGATGCCCCCCAGAAGATGCTCGCTTGAGAGATGAGGACTGTTAAAATCCGACCACCCCTCAGGCAGCACCACAGAGAGGTCGCCATTTGGCGTGGTCGCCATTTGGCATTTTCATAACCGTGCGTCCGTACAAGCCGTTAGAGCCGAAAAGCCCCTGCGCTAGGAAACACCGAGAAAGGCAACGGGGAACCGCAGCTTCCCGGGGACCCTGAGCGGAGCGGTGCCCAAGCCCCCGGGCCTTCCGCGTGCTGGCTGCCGCAGCTCCTCCTTCCGGGGCTTCCCGGATGTGAGTCCACGGCTTTGACCGCCGCTTCCGGCTGGGCCAAGCCCGCTGCCAGTAGGTTACGTGTTCGGGGGTTTGGGGGGGAAATAACAGAAGTCCAAAGGTTTTTCATCGGGGTTTTCATCGTTGTTCTTAGAGAGGAGTTCTTCTTTCAGTGTTTAATTAATAGTCTTAAGATTTTTTGAGATTCCATCTTCCATGTTCAGGAAATGAACTCACTAGATAAGCGAAGTTTCAGACGAGAGAGAAATGGCAAGTGGGAACTAGGGTCTCTCTTAGGACCCGGGCTGGTTAATAAAACGTGTAGAAATGGTCATCTTTTCCATCTTTCTATGTTTGTTGTTTTTCAGTAGTAAAAACTTATTTTTAATGAAGACATTTAAAAACAGAATTTAGTTAAGTTGTGATATATTTAAACTATATATAACAAATCAATGCTTTTAACACCAAGAAACTAAAATATAATTGTGCAAGATCATTGTAAAATATTTTTGAGTTAATTTATACTGAATGCCAGATTGTGTAGTTCAACCGTGATGCACTAATTTAATGCAAGAACATATACTTTGTTTTTTGATGTCACTATTCCTGTTTGAATCCCATTTGTCTGTATGATACTATGTGACCTCATTGGGAGGTCATGTGATCAAAACACTTTGCACGTGTGTGGTTTTTCCTTTGGGAAATGTCGCACCACGGGACTACAATCTGCCTCCCCACCCCACAGAAGGTACTTCTGGGGTTTTCAGACACTTCGAGGGCAGTGTGTTTTAGAGAAAAAATTTATTTCGAGAGGTGAGTCACTTATTCAAGAATCTTTTGGTGCGAAGTTATTATGCTGTACACCTTAAACTCAGGTGTGTGTCAGTTATATCTCAGGGAAAAAAAGAAAGAAAGCAAAATAAATTTTTGAGACTCTACCATCTATGAGGCAGTTTTGACCACAAGATAAATTTCTGATACATGGAATAAGGTGTTAGGTCACACTTAGAACACTTGGTGCCAAGAGACAGCCTTACCCCAGTGGGAACCACGTTAGCGGAAATGGACCCCATCACCCAGACTGTTCTCCTGCGTTCCAGAACCACCTTCTCTCAGCAGTTGAAAGGTTTCTGTTCCATAAATTAGTGTCCTTTTTCTGTGACACAGGAAATTACAGATACATTTCACAGAAAAAAATATATATGTATCAAAATCATCCTTGGTGGAAACAAAATCACATAAACAAATAGATTTTGTAGATCATGCTATGAATATTAAGAAAAAGCCTAAAGCTAATAATGTTCCTTAAGTTTCACCAACTAGAGATGGCTTATCTGGTATCAGAATAGATTCCTATCTGTAAAATACGTGGTAACAAACTAAATGTTCATCCTTTAACACACATAAAAAAAGATTTCTAATTGGTACCTCATTATAGGTATGTTTCTGTTCACACTTCTAGAATCTTAAAAAGAAGTTACTCAAAACAAGCCAAAATGTCCATTGTTTTGTTCAGTGGGTTTATTTCACATTGTCTTCTGGTACCCTTCCCTCCATTCTCTGTCAATGTTTCTCTCTAGACTTATGTTGAACTTCAATCTGGCCTATTTTCACGTGATCACAAATGTAAGTTTAATAGAATATGAATAAGGACTTTCCTGCACTGAGTCCATGCAGCTGTTTTCACACCAGAAATGCTGTCAGCTCAGAAGTAGGTTTTGCATAAAGATACAGGTTTAACCAACTTTGTGAGGGCTATCACTCTTGTCCCTACATAAACTGGGGGGGAGAGGGGAGGAGGTCATCTTTTTACATGCTTTTCTCTTAATTTATGTTTATCTCTTCCAAGAATTTGGCCCATTCAAAGCAAATGTTTCAGGGTAAGGCTACACACCCTGTCTTGCTTGATAGCGAGAGTCAGCAAATATAGATTTCAAAACCAGCTGCACTCTTTATTACCAGTGTGACCTTGTACCAGCCATTTAACTTTGCTCAGCCTCCGTTTCTTGTATAAAACAGAGATTATCCTCAGCTGTACCTAAGTCACAGGATTCCTGTGAGTTTAAAACGAGATCTTGTATGTGAAAACCCATTGTAAACAGTAATGGGTTGCTCTTGATGTTATTTCCCAGAGTATTTAGGACTCCAGATGTACATAGATTAGAAGCAATCTGTTCCCACGAGGCTGCATTTAACCAAGAGAAGATAGAATTGAATACTGTCTCTCACACCACCTCCTCAGCAACTGACACATTGAGATTTTTCATCGGAAGAAAGCCTAGTCCTGAATTCCTGTGTCCATAAACTGGACCGCTGTGTGATAGGAGTGCTGAGACCTTCTCATCTCTTGGGAAGGGTCGCTCAGACAGCGATGTCCGACAGCGCGCCGGCCCTTGAGGGTGCCCAGGGCGCTCCATCCCCGAGGCCGCGGTGGGGGCACCTCCCTGCGGGCCTCAGCGGGCTGGCCACGCTTCGCAGGGGGCCCCTGGGCCCGCCGCGGCGCCTGCTTGCCCAGGCAGGGCTGGCCGCCGGTGGATGGCCCTGACCGCTGCCGGGAGCAGAGAGCCGGAGCGATAGAGGCTGAGAAGCCCAAGGGTCCGCACCAGGGACTCCGCTGGCGTCCAGGGGCCGGGACTCCGCACTCCCAGTGCCAGGGCCCGGTCTCCATCCCCGACTGAGGAACTAGCGCCTCATTCTGCAGCTGAGACGCAGTGCAGCCGAAATAAATAAATACGTGTTTATTGATAAAAACAAAGGCCAGCACCAGCCCCCCAGACCCCCTGACGGCGGTCCTGCTCAATGAGCATGGTTTCATCCAGAAGTCGCTAAAATTTACAGTTCTAAACACGTTTCCATTTCTTCATGGAATGCACCTATTTGTAAACACTCTCTTCTCAAGCATATATAACATTTAAGCTCTCTTCTACTTAATTTCATCTTTTAAAGTTTGTTTTTGCTGTTTTGTGGCTTTTTTCAAACGCTTAGCACTTTTAGCACATTCTTTATATGAAATCTATTTGTTATTTAAAATCTGCCTGTGTAACGGTCTTCAGGCCTATAAATATTAATAATGGGTGCTTTCCCTCACACAAAATGAACTATCCTGAAAACACTGATGATTAAGAAATAAAAAAAGGTCAACAGTTTCCTGTCCCAGAGGCTTTATTCACAGAGTAATGTCCAGAAATATTAATCTCTTTTTCATAAATCTTCTTATCATCTGGCATCGTTTTACTAATCGCAGTTGTTCTTTCTGCTGCGCTCCTCTTGCTTTTGAAAGGTTTATGAACTTGTTTGATTCTTCCGTTGTTGCTGTTGTTTTTCCCTAAATGCTGAAATGGGAGATGCTGGCATTTCATAATATGGGGTAATTTTGGAAAGATAGCTTGGTGGTTATAAACTTTTTTGTTCCACGCTCTCAGTTCATTTGTACCTAAGCCTCTATTTCTGTGGCATGTTCTTAATAGAACCATCCAGGCCTTTTGTTGCTCTAAATTTCTGCTTAACTGCTAAGCTTTCTCCTTGATTCTGACTGTGAGCATCAGATTACTGACTCCTCTCTGCCTCAGTCTTCCTGTCTGTAAAGTAGGCTTAATGATAGTGCCTGCCTCAGGAGATGTCATGAGATTCTTGTCCTCTGATGAAGCTGTTTGATTCAAATGTGATTTTGATGCTGCATTGTGAAAAAAATTCCCCCCCAAGATATATGGCTCTTAGGAGATATTCATAAATTGGAAAACAGTATTTGATATTGAAGAATTATTGACAGAAATTTTTAGGCATAAGAAAATGAAATGGTGATTATGAATTTTCTATACATGGTTTCCTTTTAAAGACCCATACTGAGTTCTTTGCAAATGCACCTGTATTTCATTCGCGGTCATCTGCATCAGACGACAGGCTGCCTGTGGAGAGCCTGGACAGCAGGGCCCCGCATCCAGAAACAGCCACGAGGTCCTCGTCCCCCGATTCTCAAGCAGGCAGAGCTGCCCCGGGCAAGCCAGAAGGTGCTCTGAGCACACTCACAGACTCACACTCACCACCTCCCCCCATCACCTTCCAAATCAGAATCGGGTTGGTTACTCCCAGTCTTTGATTTATGCACATCTTTGTTAGAACAAGTAGATCTAAGACCAGCAGCTGATTAACCCTCTGTCTTAGCACAGCGAGGAAGCTGAGGGCGCGCAGGGCTGCACTGGCGTTGGTAAGAGCTCTGGCCCTTCCAGGTGGACTCAGCGGAGGAAGGCCCTTCCCCGCGGCCTGTCCATGGTGTTCAGGCCCCCTCCCCAGCATCGCTGCCCTTGGTTCCAGATCTCTTAGAGACGGTTTAATTTAAACAACAAATGCAATCCTTATCCACCAGTTGTGTCAGATATCTTAACTTTGATCATTATTAATTGCTTCTCTTTGACCTGGTTATAGTTACATAGTAAATTGTGTTGCTATTAAATATTTAAAAATTTTAGTTGCTAGTGACTGCTGAGTGGTGGGGACCATAAAATAGGATTAATTATTTTAACAGGGATGTTGTGTGATTATTTACACTACGTTGGTAAGCTCTTAGACTGATGAGAGCTACCTAAATGGAATTTAAGAGGATTCCATTGCTCACGACAGCAACACAAACCTTTCTACTCCTGCAGTTGAGAACTGGCAGAGAATAATTTATTTCACTGAAATTTAGAGAAAACTGCAAAAGTGATAACCTACCTATTTTCAAAGCAGGCTATCTTAGCAGGAATGCCAAAAAGAAATGTTGATGTTTCTAAAACAGACATTACAGATGGCTGTGTAGACATCAGATTTCTTCTTATGCCTTTGACTTTTTATTCAAGTGAGAAGCTTAAAAAGTAGATAGACATGGTGCAACACACAGCTAACTTCAAGCTATTTTCTTGGTGAAGATTTGGCTTCCCTTTGAGAATATTACATGCTGAATTCCAAAAGTCATTCTAATCAGGACTTCCAAATATGGATAGAGATAGTCTATAATTTGCAGTCATTTATTCTCTCAGGCACCTCACACAAGAAAAACAAAGCTGTAGTTGTATGTCGTTAAATCAGTCTACCTGGTATTTTAAATACCCGAGAGTAAATAAAGTTCACAAAATGTACTGTGTGCAGGGCCTCGGTTCTGGCTCGGGAGTACTGCTGCCTCCTGGGGACCCTGCTCCCGTGGTGCCCATAGGCTTACTCAGATCAGTTTGGAAACATGCTGTGTTGGGTGTGGAGGCTCTAGAAAAACTGAGGCTTCATTGAGAAGGATGAATAAAATCAGGGAATGTGCATCATTAAAGGAAATAATATTTCAGTTGTGTGAATTAAGTTTCACAGAAATTATTCTATACCATCATAAATTAGGCTTAAAAAAAAACAGAAAATAGCAATTCTGAGATATTCACCTCGATCTATATATTTATAAATGTGACGTTTAAGTGCTGTTAAAAGGGTTGTTTCCCCACTTTGTCATTCTGTAGAAAGGCATCCTTTATAGTTGCCTTACAAGGTATTTTGGTATTTAATAATGAAACTGAAAGATCCAGTTGGGTGCAGCATTTTGTCCAAGAATGATTTTCTAGGAAGTACAGAATGATAAAGGAGAGTTTAAATTACCTAACCATGGGTTTGGACTTCGGACTGCCATGCAGTGAAACAAGTGAAGAGGATCATCTTTGAGACGAAGGGCTGGCAGGAGAGGACTGAGGGCTTCAGCGGGTAGGTGAGAGGCGAAGGCACAAGTGTGCCAGCCTGCCCTGAGTGTTTCTCCTTGGTGTAAGCGAGTGTGTATCTAACACAGCCATCTCTTGGCTGTCTTTCCTGAGCAGCCGAAGTGCCTAGGTTAAAGAGAACATTCGCTGTTTATTATTTTTTGGTAGATCATTGTCCAAAAATGCTAACCTTCCGAAGCTTTGTTGCTTTCCTAGTTAAACCCATTGCCTTGGTAGGGCTGGTTCTTTTAAAACGGCAAAAACTAGACTTTACCATTACTTGCTGATAGTGGGAAGAGCCGAACTTAAAATGTGCCAGTGAAGTTTCATCTTCACAACTTAGGCAAAGGGCGATCGGGGGAGCTGCTCCCAGTGGTAGCGAGGAGAACACATCCTTATGTTTGTCAGCAGCTTCTGCTCTGGCTTCCGCTTCCTTCTCTGACCAGGAGGAGCTGCTCTCCGCGTTCCTAAAGCGGGGAGCGGACCCAGGGCAGTCCGATCCGCTCTCTTCTCGACCCATCATGAGGTCATCCCCTCATCCTCTGTAAGGAGTCTGACTGGTGTGTCCTTGGACAGCGTGTCCAGTCAAAGTCTCATCATCTCAGAGTGGTTAAGAAGGTTAGCCTGACTAGTAGGCTTTTTAATGAATTGTGGAAATTTTACATGAGTGAAGACCCAATCCCTTTAAGCACACATAGGAAACATTGGTAAATGTTTAGACTGGGCACCCTGGACTCTGCTTTACCAAGGGAAGGAGTGAAAGTGGGTTTTTCACATTCAGAAAAACAGAGAAAATGATTATCACGAACCCTAATGTATCCCTCACCTAATCTAGATTCAAAACGTACCTTTATATTGGGGTTGGGGTATCTTTACAGGTTAGCAAGTGCGTTGTAGACAGGCTGACTAGTCTCAGATAGTATTGCTTTCTACAATTCATTTTCTTTTTTTTTTTTTTGGTAGTTCATTTTATTTTTTTTCTCATTTATTTTTATTAGTTGGAGGCTAATTACTTCATAATATTTCAGTGGGTTTTCTCATACATTAACATGAATTAGCCATGGAGTTACATGTATTCCCCCTCCCGATCCCCGCTCCCACCTCCCTCTCCACCCGATTCCTCCGAGTCTTCCCAGTGTACCAGGCCCGAGCACTTGTCCTACAATTCATTTTCATGCTAACCCTTTTTAAAAGAAACGGAAACTGCCAGCTTCAGCACAGGTTTTTGCCTCAGAGATAAGTTAATACTCAGTTCTGAAGGGTGCAATGTGTGTTGCCTTCAGAAACGAATGTGGAAGGTAGGCCACTGAATAAAGTCTTGTTTTATAAGGAGAAATGAAGATAAGGTATTTAAGTGACACCTGTTTAAAATTGTTGACCATACCCTTATTGTTATTAATATGGAAATTTTATAATTCTGAAAAATTTAATAAAAATCCTCTAATTGGCCAGAAATTCACTTATGTAGACAAACCATTAGATGATTTAATGTTTTGCCTTTTTAATTTGAGTATTTGAGATTGTGTTACCTTGGGAAAATACCATTGTTAGGAAAGTCTGAAGACTTAACGTAACCCCACCGGCGTCTAGCCCCCTTACAGCTCCGTAGTCGTCCGTACTTCCCCTTGCTTTCTGTTTTTCAGTATTTGTTGACTTATTTGGCCGAGTCGGGTCTTCATTACAGTGCTCGGATCCTCACTGATCACGCAGGTCTGTCCTTGAGGTGCGCGGGCTCTCTGGTTGCGGCTTGCAGGCTCCGTCCCTCCGAGGCGTGCGGGATCTTGGTTCCGTGACCGGGGACCGCAAGGCAGATCCTTGACCACTGGGCCACCCAGGAAGTCCCAACTTCTCCTTCCTTTCTAACTCACCGTCCAGTCAATATCTGACCCGGGCAAGGGCGCTCAGAAACAGCACATGCAATAATTCTTATTTTAAAAAGAAGATGCTTCTAAAATGCAGACTACTTATTCCTACCCAACAGCAATATCATCTTTCCCTTTTTCTCCTGTGTCTATTTGTCCTTTAAGAGATCCTGGAGCCCTATGCTTATTATGGGTGTTGAATTTCTGGTTTGTGTCATGTTAGTGAGAAATTTGAACATTAAGTAGTATAGGAGTTCCTTTAAACCACAGGCATATGTCTTTCAATGACAGGTGTGTTCCTGGTGGAAAAATTGCAAATCACTGTATTTTAGGTGTATTTGAAGAACCTTCTGCTGAAGAGTATTCTAAGAAACCAAGTGAAGCATTTTTAAACTTGAATAATGATTGTCTCCATTTGTTTTTTCTTAAAAGTACAGTTTTTCCCCCTAATTCAACACTGCCTTTCCTGTGAGGTGAAGTGAAGTGAAAGTCGCTCAGTCGTGTCTGACTCTTTGCAACCCCATGTGGTCCATGGAATTCTCCAGGCCAGAATAGTGGAGTGGAGAGCCTTTCCCTTCTCCAGGGCATCTTCCCAACCTAGGAGCTGAACCGGGGTCTCCTGCATTGCAGGCAGATTTTTCACCAACTGAGCCATCAGGGAGGCCCCCCCATCACCCAAAAAAAGTCATACTGTTGCGATGCAGGTGCCTGGGCCCGCTGAGAGCAGCCTGCCGCTCTGTGCCTGTGGGCGGGCCAGCAGGCGGGCCCTTGTGGGCTGATGTCACGTCGGCGGAGAGCCCCTCCCTCGCCCCAGGCCCCGCCCCCGACTCCTGTGCAGACGGGCCCCCGCGGTGGGAAGGCACTCGTCCACACCCAAGTCAGACCCACGAGGGGAACTGGTATAATGGAGAGGCCTTGTTCTTCTGTTTTGTAACCGGACAGTCCCTTCTGTTGGCCGCGCTAGGCCTGGGCTGCTGCGCACGGGCTTCCTCCCGTTGTGGCGCGCGGGGCTCCTCTTCCTTGCGATGGGGGGCGTCTCACAGCAGAGGTTTCTCTCTCGCAGAGCCCAGGCTCCCGGCTCACGGGCTCAGCAGTTGCGGCCCCCGGGCTTGTGGGATCCTCCCAGACCAGAGACTGAACCCGTGTCCCCTGCATTGGCCGGTGGATTCTCATGCACCATGCCACCAGGGAAGTCCAAGGAGATGTCTTTATAGTATACTGAGCTTTGGATGACAGCATTAGGTTTTTAGAAGAAACACTCTGGAGCACCCCGCTACAGTTTATGAATAAATAACCCTGCTTCCCTGGGGCAAAGGCACACAAGAGCGCCAGCCACCCTGGTCCTCCGTAGGATACCTTTACTCTGGGCATGTGTTATCTAGGGAAAGGTCACATAAGGTTGCTGTATTAACTCTAGCCCTGGCTTCAGCCTTGTCCAGAATATGTCTGTGTCTGCAGAGAATGCATCTTTTCAATGGAGTCACATTCCGAATACCATGTCTAGCTTAGGCTTGGGATGAATCACATCTGAGCTACTAGGGAAGGATAAAAATGGGACAGACCTAGTAGACGCTAAAGAGATCAAGAAGAGATGGAAGGAATACACATATAGAACTGTGTAAAAGAAGAACTATATAAAAGAAGATCTTAATAAACCGGATTACTACAATGGTGTTGTTAGTCACCCAGAGCCAGATATTCTGGAGTGCAAAGTCAAGTGGGCCTTAAGAAGCACTGCTGTTAATAAAGCTAGTGGATGTGATCAAATTCCAGCCTAACTATTCAAATCCCCAAAGGATGATGCCTTCATGGTTTTGCATTCATTTTGTCAGCAAATCTGGAAGACCCAACAGTGGCCACAGGACTGGAAAAGGTCAATCCTCACCCCAATTCCCAAGAGGGGTAGTACTAAAGAATGTGCCAACCATGGGGCAGTTGCACTCATCTCCCATGCTAGTAAGGTAACGCGTAAAATCTTACATACTAGGCTTCAATATTATGCAAACCAAGAACTTCCGGATGTCCAAGCTGGGTTTAGGAAAGGAAGAGGAACTAGAGATCAAATTGCCAACATTTGCTGGATGATAGAGAAAGCTAGGGGATTTCAGAAAAACATCTATCTCTGTTTCATCAACTACACTAATGCCTTTGGCTGTGTGGATCATGGCAAGCTGTGGGAAGCTCTTAGAGAGATGGAAATACCAGACCATCTTACCTGTCTCCTGAGAAACCTGTATGCAGGTCAAGAAACAACCTGTTAGAACCCAGTATGGAACTACTGACTGGTTCAAGATTGAGAGGAGAGGAAGCAGGCTGTCTGCTGTCACCCCGTCTGTTTAATCTATACCCTGAGCACATCATGAGAAATGCCGGGCGAAATGCTGGGTGAGTCACAAGCTGGAATCAAGATAGGTGGGACAAACATCAACAACCTCAGATATGCGGGTGATATCACTCTAATGACAGAAAGCCAAGAGGAACTAAAGAGCCTCTTGATGAGGGTGAAGGAGGAGAGTGAAAGAGCCGGCTTAAGACCATGGCATCATCCCCCTGACTCACAGCAGATAGAGGGGAAGAGGCGGAAGCAGTGACAGAGCTCCTCTCCTTGGGCTCAGAATCACTGCAGACGGTGATGGCAGCCGTGAAATCAGAAGAGATTGCTTCTCAGCAGGAAAATGATGACAAACCTAGACAGTGTGTTGAAAAGCAGACACATTACTCTGCCAACAGAGGTCCATATAGTCAAGGCTGTGGTCTTCCCAGTGGTCATGTACGGTTGTGAGAGCTGGATGGTAAAGAAGGCAGAGCGCCGAAGAACTGATGCTTTTGAACTGTGGTGCTGGAGGAGACTCCTGAGAGTCCCTTGAACTGCAAGGAGATCCAACCAGACACTCCTAAAGGAAATCAACCCTGAATATTCACTGGAAGGACTGATGCTGAAGCTGAAGCTCCAGTATTTGGTCATCAGATGGGAAGAGCTGACTCACTGGAAAAGTCCCTGATGCTGGGAAAGACTGAGGGCAGAAGAAGAGGGCGTCAGAGGATGAGATGGCTGGACGGCATCACCAATGCAAAGGACATGAACTTGGACAAGCTTCAGGAGATGCTGAGGGATGGAAAAGCCTGGAGTGCTGCAGTCCATGGGGTCGCAAAGGGTTGGACATGACTGGGCAACTGAACAACAACAATCACATCTGAGTTCTAAATAGCCTGTGTCCAATCTGGTAAAAGTTTCTAAGTGAAAGGATGACTGTTCGTGGAAGGGTTTTGTTTGCTTGTCTGTCCAGTTCTCTGAAAAGCTGATTTAAAGGCACAGTTATTATAACTAGGTGAAGAAGCCTTTGACTTATATGCAGAAGTTGCATTTGGGGAACTCAGTTCGGGCCATGTGTGTCTTCACAGTGTGGATGAGGATACCTCAAGTGAAGAAGAAAAGGGTTCTAGAGGTATATACTCCTTGACTGTGTATCTGGAGTGGCCTTTTCTTCTTTCACATAAAATTATCTTTATTGTGTTTTCTTGTAGAAATAATACATCCTTACTAAATTTTTCATAAATCAGCTATCATTTAAAGGGAAGTATTTAATTTCCGTTTGAGGCTCTGCAAACTTCAGTTCAGTGGTGGTGGTGGTTTAGTCGCCAAATCCTGTCTGACTCTTTGCGACCCCATGGACTGTAGCCCGCCAGGCTCCTCTGTCCATGGGATTCTCCAGGCAAGAGTACTAGAGTGGGTGGCCATTGCCTTCTCCAGGGGGTCTTCCCGACCCAGGTCTCCTGCACTACAGGCAGACTCTTTACTGACTGAGCTACAAGAGAAGATTCAGTTCAGTGAGACTCAGGAAAGTATATTTGTTCTTTAAGTTTGTCTCATCTGGTGTAAATTTAGACTCACTGACCTCAACTCTTAGCCCTGGCTTTGACCTACTTCTGCTTAACATTCCCTGTGCCTATTTTCTTGTCCCTTAATATAAATCTAGATGTGGATCAGCAAATGCGACCAGTTTTTGTTATCAAGTCTATTGCTGTCTCTGTAATAAAAACCTTTAATTTATTTGTTTACAAGTCGATCTCATTAAAAAGCTGCTATATATATTAACTTTTGATGGAAATTCTCTTCATTTTACTTTTTGGAAAATGTCAGGCAGGGGTTTTCCTTTTTAGAAATCAGCATTCATCTACTTTTTCCTTAGAGAAACATGTAGTACATGGTGGAGTGGTCAGAACAAGTGTTTATCCGTTTCTACACTCTCCCCAAACTGAAGTCTTCCTCCACTAAAATCAGTTAATGAATGTATTTCTCAGTGTAAAATTTACTAAATTTCCTGCATTTGAGATGTGTTTCTCCCCCTAACTTATCTTCAGATCTCTGACGTTTGATGTTCTTTTGAATATTGGCTAAAGCTCTTGAAATTCCTGTTCAATCCTTGTCAGTGAAAGGCTTTGAAAACTCAAATAAGAAATTGAAAAGTGAAGCAGACCCTTAATATAAACAAACGCCATCTTTACTCACATGGAAAATGTGACTTTCACTTGGAACTCTCTATCCAACCAGTGATTCAAAGACTGTCTTTCCCTTACTTGAGAAATTTCTGAAGAAGCAAGAACATTTAGGCTAGATTTTAATGAACTTTTTCTTCCTTCTTTTTTAAAATTTTGTATTTATTTACTGACTTCTCTTTTTGGCTGAGCTGGGTCTTGGCTGCCGCTCGGGCGTTCTCCAGCTGCAGGAAGCGGGCGCTGCCCATGGTTGAGATGCAGGGGCTTCTCCTTGCGTGGCTTCTTGTGCAGAGCACGGGCTTCAGTACTTGTACCCACGGGCTCAGTTGCTCTGCCACACGTGGGATCTTCCCAGACCAGGGATCCAGCCCGTGTCCCCTGCATTGGCAGGTGGATTCCTTACCCCTGGACCACCAGGGAGGTCCTCTTTAATTATTTCTTAAATTAAGATCATTTAAAGATTGCAGTGATGAAAAAGGACTCATTAATGCCCCTCGGTTCAGGGTAAAGCATGTTTTGTTTTAAATGATAGGGAAAGAATTATGCAAGACTTGTATCTTTTAGGTCAAAGGTCTTTCCTGTTCCCCTAGATAACCTCTCCTAGTGGGTGTTTTGTTTTGTCTTTAAAGTCTAGGGCCAGTAGTAAGTGTCTCACTCTTTAAATGAGGCCTCTTTTCTTCTGTGGCACATCTTTATTTTCACGCTGGTCTGAGGTAGTTCAGTACTAGTGTAATGCTCAGGCACAATCGCTCCGTTAACCCTTGTGATGAGCACACACGCTCATCACCCCCGCTGCTTTTCTACACCTCTGTCCTCGCGCTTTCTTATGACTTACTCTGTTTCTGTGGTAATTATTTTATTGAGCATAAGTATTTTATTGCAAATCATTTGACTCTCTTTTGGCAGAGTGAGGCATATAATAAGAGATTAAAATTTCCCTTGTGGTAGGTCCAAGGGGAGCATTTCGTAATGACCCAGCATTCTCTGCCTGGGTTTATTTACAGCTCTGCCAGGAGAGACATCACTGTGTCAGGCTTTGCTTGGCAGTTTCGTTCCAACAAGATGTGTTTTCCCTGTCTGTTGTCCAGCTATCCTGTGATCTCCAGGCCTCCACACACACGGAAAGGTTCCTGCTGTTATTCCCAGGCAGGGATTTGCTCCGGGTGTCTTTTCTACACTTAGAATATGTCTTAATGGAAATGATGAGATTGTTAAGTAACTGAAAATAGTCTGTGTAATGCTCTTAGATTTTCACTCTATGCCACTTTTGAAACTCCAAGTTCTATTTCTTGGTTGGTTACTTTCTTTTGAAATTCAGACTTCCCTCCCGACTCTGTCCATATCTATAATGTCATGGTTTGTTAATACTCATTGGGAGATGGAATCATTCTAATGATATTTACTGTCAGAAACACCTGTACCTGCTTTTCAAACACAAACTTTAAATGACACAATGGACCAGCTAGACCTAATTGATATCTATAGGACATTTCACCCCAAAACAATCAACTTTACCTTTTTCTCAAGTGCACAC
>JADEYB020000011.1:2939591-3000333 GCA_015832495.2 Alces alces
ACTTTCCAAAACTGAACCAGGAAGAAATAGAAGATCTTAACAAACCCATCACAAGCAAGGAAATCGAAACTGTAATCAGAAATCTTCCAGCAAACAAAAGCCCAGGACCAGATGGCTTCACAGCTGAATTCTACCAAAAATTTAGAGAAGAGCTAACACCTATCTTACTCAAACTTTTCCAGAAAATTGCATAAGAAGGTAAACTTCCAAACTCATTCTATGAGGCCACCATCACCCTAATTCCAAAGACATAGCGTGGATTTTGCTGCTGCTGTTTAATCGCTAAGCTGTGTGCAACTCTTTGTGATCCCATGGACTGTAGACCTCCAGGCTCCTCTTCCCATGGGATTCTCCAGGGAAGAATACTGGAGTGGGTTGCCATGCCTCCTCCAGGGGATGTTCCTGACCCAGGGACCAAACCCACATCTCCTGCATTGGCAGACACGTTCTTTACCGGGGACCCACCTAGGAAGCCCAGCTTGGGTTTTACTTTATGTAAATTTTAAAACTGAATACATTTTTAAAGCATGATGGCTCAGCAGGTAAAGAATTCACCTGCCAATGTAGGAAACACAGATTCGATCCCTGGGTTGGGAAGATCCCCTGGAGGAGGGTGTGGAAACCCACTCCAGTATTCTTGCCTGGAGAATTCCGTGGACAGGGGAGCTTGGCGGGCTACAGTCCATGGGGTCGCAGAGTCAGACACGATTGAGCCACTCAGCGAGGCACAGCACAGCTTGTCTGTTACATACATAGTAGTTTGGGTTTCTTCATCTCCTTCCCTTTTCTTGTCCGCCCCCTACGCCTCTACTGGTAATCACTCCACATCTGTGAGGCTGCTTTTGTTTTGTTATATTCATCTGTTAATTTTTTTGGATTCCACGTGTATAGATGAACACACACAGTGTTTGCTTTTCTGACTTACACCACTGACTGTCATATTCTCTAGGTCCACACATGTTGCTGCAGATGGCGACTTTCATTCTTTTTATGGCTGAGCTGCATTCCATTGTGTATGTATATGTATATATCTCACATCTCCTTCAGTCTGTTGATGGGCACTTAGCTTGCTTCCATATCTCGCCAACTGTAAGTAATGCTTTTATAAACACTGGGGTGCATGTATCTTTTTGAAGTCGTGTTTTCATTTTCCTCTAATATATACCTAAGAGCGGAATCGCTGGATCATGTGGTAGTTCTATTTTTAATTTTTTGAGAAATCTCCATACTGTTTCCAGTAGCGGCTACACCAATTTACATTCCCACTAACAGTGAATTAAGGTTTCCTTTTCCCACATCTTTGCCAGCATTTATTGTTTGTGGTCTTTTTGATGGTGGCCATTCTGACAGGTGTGAGGTGATACCTCATAGTTTTGATTTATATTTCCCTGATAATGAGTGATGTTGCAAGCATCTTTTCATGTGCCTGTTGACTGTCTATATGTCCTCTTTGAAACAAATGTCTATTCAGGTCTTCTGCCCATTTTTTTTTTAAGTTGGGTTGTTTGTTTTTCTGGTGTTGAATTGTGTGAACTCTTTGTATATTTTAGATATTAACCCCTTACCAGACATATCATCTGCAAGTATCTTCTCCCATTTAGTAGGTTGTCTTTTCATTTTGTTGACGGTTTCCTTTGCTGTGCAAACGCTTTTAAGTTTAATTAGGTCTCGTTTGTTTATTTTCGCTCTTACTTCCCTTGCTTGAGGAGACAGGTCCAAAAAAGTATCGCTAAGACTTACGTCAAAGAGTGGATTCCTGTGTTTTCTTCTAGGAGTTGTGTGGCTTCAGGCCTTACATTTAGGCTTCTGATCCATGTTGAGCTTGTTTCTGTTTACACTGTGAGATGATGCCCCAGGTCCGTTCTTTCACACGCAGCCGTCCAGTTTTCCCAGCACCATTATTGTCTTCTCCCCACGCTGCTTCTTCACTTTTTTAACCTTTCTTTCACCCAGCAAAATGTTTAAAACAAAAAAAAGGAAGGAAAAGTTTTAAAAGAAGGAAATATAAACTATCTTTCTGATTTATTTTTACTTTGCAAGAGCTTTATTTATTATTCTCTCTATAACCAGATGACTTAGCCTGTAGCATCTGTTGGCCGAGGACAGCCTTGGAATATTCCATTTCGCTCCACGTGCCAAGCGGTGACTCTTGTTCTTCCGGCGTGCCAAGGCCGGAGTGGCCCGCCAGCTCTCAGAAGGGGCTGCTGTCAGCTCTGAAGCTGCGGCTGAGCGCAGAGAGCCACGCCGGAGCAGGCGCTGTTCTCAGCCAGGACCGCCCTGCTCGATGCCGGGGCCTCTTGCTGCAGCTGACCAGCCGCTTTTCCTAATCTAGCTTGGAAAATACATTAAGTGCAAAGCGCTGTGTTCTGTAGGTGCCACTGCCGAAGCAGTAGCAGACACACGGCCTGACGATCGCATTTGGATGTTCTCAGTGTCCTTGTCCTGGTGTGGATGGCGGCGTTTTCCTGCATTTTACTTATTCTGGCCGTGCTGGGTCCTCGTGGCTGCGCCCAGGCTTTCTTCCGTCGTGTCGAGCGGGGCCTCCCCTGCAGCTGCAGTCTCGGCCTCCTCAGGGCGGCGGCTGCCCTCGGTGCAAAGCCCAGCCTCTGGGCATGTGGTTCAGTCGCTGTGATGCACGGGCTTAGTTGCTCTGAGGCAGGTGGAACCTTCCCAGACCAGGGATCGAACCCACGTCCCCTGCATTGGCAAGCAGGATGTCATCCACTGTACCACCAGGGAAGTCCTGGGGGGTGGGATTGACAATAAAAATACCGGAGTTGGTGCACCGTGTAAGATGGTTTCTGTTGTTCGGCTCCTAGCTGTTGCCCTGATCTTTGCTGCGTTCTTGCCTGACTGCTCTAGGATCTCGAGTCTGACTCACAGTCACACGCCTTCACATGCGTCTTTCCCGCAGACCTCCTGCTAGACTCACCAGTGCCAGGCAGACCGTGCCCACAGCGAAGGTTATGCTTTGCCATGTTAAATGACATAGCAGGTCAAAGGGACCAGATGATGCTGAGTCTGAAGATATCAGGAAAGTTGGCGTGTTCTGTTGCCCACCTCTGTCATTCACTAGATAAGTCAGTGTCTTCATTTGTGAAGTGAAGGCCGTGCTTCTGACCCACCTTTCCAGAGTTACTGTGTGGACACAGGGCCTGTGCGTCTTAACCACTTGAAGGTGGCGCATATCATTGTACGGAATGTAATCAACTGAAGCCCCATGGGCCCATGCTAGTTCTGCTAGGTGTGATAACCTTCAAGAAGGCAAAAACACATTTTGGTTTCTCACATAAGATCTTTAAGTGGCTTCTAGTTCTGTGAGTTTGGAGTTTCACATGCGACAGAACCTACTTTTTAGAAGGAAAACTAAAAGGAAGAATGAATTGTATGTCAAGCTTGACTTAATGATTTGTTTGCTTTAGTCTCCTGTCTTTATTAGACTACTCAAATATTCACTGCTATCCTCTGCCAAAAATCTGCCTCTTTCTTCCCAGCACCCATAAGGCACAAACTGCGTGCCATCTTGCAACCCCATCCAATGAAAGAACTCCCCGGGAAGTTTTGCCTATTTCAAGTGGAAGCCTGTATCAGTCTTTACTGCCGCCCTTGAGCCCCTTTGCCCTGGTGTGTGCGCAGTCAGTTGCATCCAACTCTGCAACCCCATGGGCTGTAGCCTGCCAGGCCCCTCTGTGCATGGGATTCTCTGGGCAGGAATACTGGAGAGGGCTGCCATGCTCTCCTCCAGGGGATCTTCCCGACCTGGGGTTGGAACCCGCGCCTCTTGTATCTCTTGCATTGGCCAGTAGATTCTTTACCACCGGGAAGCCCAAATACAAGTCGTAGGTCTAAAGACAGCTTAAAACCTGTCAGAACATCATATTGGATGGCAGACTCCTGAAGATCAGAGGTTATGTCCAGTTAAGGTATGAGTGAAACATACCTAATTTGTAATGAGGTTTGAGCAAATTTAATTACTAAAGTAGATAGCCTTTATTATCCAGACTATTCATAATGTTTTTAAAATATGTCAGAGTTGACTTCTGCTTCTGGCCGTGAAGAAGTCACAGAAACCAGATTTATACTCCTGCCTTAAACAACGAGAAAACTAGACAGTAGACGACAGTCAGCGAAACAAGCGAAGTGAAGCCCACAGCTGCTCCCAGTTCCCACCAAGGGGCATGTCTGGGCTGCAGTCGGGGAGAGAGAATCCGGGAAGAGCCCAGCTGTCTCACGGAGTGCGGGAGACGACGATGGGGTTGGGAGACCGAGAGGTCTTGTTTTGTAGGGCAGAGACCTAGGGAAGAGGGGCTGCACCGAGAGACACTCCAGAGACAGAAAAGGGATTGGAGTCTGTTCGTGTATGAGTATCTGGAGCCCCCTGGGGTTGGGGAGAGCCTCCATAGGGCAGTAGGCAGTAATCCTGAGATCACAGAAGGCTCCCGTGAGCGGAAGACCTCACAGTAACAGGAGGCCATGCGGTCCTCAGAAGATGTCTCGTAACAGTAAGGGTAAATGAGCTTTGTGCCAAAGACTGCTCTGGACCTGGCCTAACGAAGTTTAAGAGCAAGCTCAAAAGGATCAAACTTTGCCTAAATAAATACATACTAGAACAAAGTACAATATTCTTTAGGGGAATGCAACAAATTCCACCACCCAACAATGTAAAGTGGACAGCGTTGTACATCCAGTAAAGTAAGACTGGGCTTTTTAAAAGCAGGAAAATGGAACCTGTAAATCAGTAGAAAAACTAATTCATAGAAACTAACCCAGAAATGACAGAGATGATGGAATTAAGTAGGCAAGAACGGTACCAACACCTATTTAAATGAATTCTGTGTGCCTAAGAAAGTGGAGGAAAACAAAATATTAAAAAGATGCAAATGGGGAAATTCCCTGGCGGTCCAGTGGCTAAGATGCCTTCCTTCCAATGCAGGGGGCGCTGGTTCCATCCCTGGTCAGGGAACTAGATCCCCATGCCATGCAACCAAAGAAACATGCAAATGAAACTTGTAGAGATAGAAAATACAGTATCTGACATTAAAAAAGTACCTTGAATGGAGTAACAGCAGATTAGATACAGTAGAAGAAAAGATCAATGCAATTGAACATAGTAGTAGAAGCCATTCACAACAAAGCAAGAGAAGTTAAAAGCCCAAAAGAAAGAAAATGACTAGTGCTTCAGTGAGCTGTGGGACAACAGGAAGCTGTCTAACATACTTGTAATTGGAGTCCCAGGAAAAGGAGTCAGGAAAGAAAAAATATTTGAAGAAATAATGGAGGAATTTCCACTTCTACTAACAGGGATGGAATTTGCCCTCCCACCTAAAACAACCAAACAGATTTGACTACATAAAAATGTTTAAATTCTGTATGGCAAAACTGCCATAAATGGTCAGCTGATACCAGTCTTGCAACATATTATAAGCAGAGAGGTAATAGTATAGGAAGAATTACAAGACAACAAGTAAAACACCGATGACTCAATAGGAAAAATGGAAAAATGACCTAAGCAAGCAATTCAAACTCTAAGAAATACTAACCAAAATGAGATTTCACTTTAACCACTGGTCGACAAAAATAAAAGATTAGTAACATCCTATGTAGGGAGCACGTAGGGAAAGACACATTTATACATTGCCGGTAGTACTGTAGACTGGCACAGCGGTTTTCAAGGACAACTTGGAGGCACCTGTCAAAGTGTAAAATGCTTATAAACTCTGAGCAGCAGGCTCACTTCGGTGAGTCCATCCTGTATAAATACTCACACGTCCTCACTGATATACATACACGGAATACTCCACAGCATTTGAGATTATAAGCAAAAATCTGTGAAAGTTCTTCATATGCATCATCACAGAATGGCTAAATAGATGCTTAATGCCGGCATTACAGAGGAAAATTCACAATATGATGTACTTTTATCTGTTTTTAAAATACTGACCTTACACACACATAAACACCCCCAGACACATATATTAGGCTATAAATACATAGGATAATGTGGAAATGTACATGCCAGACTGTTAAAAAGAACATGCTCTTTGAGGTTAAAATTTGAAGGTATAAGGTAGGAGAGGATTTACTTTGACATTTGTTTTATTGTTTGAATTTTTCAAGTAAATAATTTAAAATTTTATATAGCTGAAATTTTTTTTGAAATTTTTAAAATAAGTATCAGTAAATTAAAATAAGAAAAGCTGAAATTAAATTTTAGTTGATGGAGTCTTTCCAGTTAGTTTCTAAAGCATCGTTGTAATTTTTAATTAATATTTTCAAATGTATTCAGCTGTTTTCTTCTTGATATGGAAACGCTTTAGAGTTGACTAGCATGTCTTTTGCTTAATTAGAACCCAAATATTACCTGTTAAACTGGTCAGAAATTTATGTTGGCTGTAGTAGAAGTGTGCAAATATTCAGACACAGTAAGCTGTGATTACTTTGTAAACTTTCTCTGTACCCGTCATAGTTTTAAGGCGTCAGTCTCTTTCCATTTACTCCAGTCACTGACGATTCATTCCTAAAATTATGAGGCTTCCCTCTTTGTCTTGAGGACTGCTTTTTATAAATAATTGGTAATGTGTCTATTTACTGCTCACCTGTGCTGTGTTCAGTTTAGAGAGTGTTAGAAGCTCCTTAGGAAATAAGAATACTAACACAGTTCAGAATTAAAGGAGAATCATTTCCACTTACTCAAGAGGTTTGCTGCTCTTGGCATCAGCAAGGGGACTCCTCGGGCCACCTCTTGAGAACGGGAAGCGTTGGGACAAAATCACCCTCCCTTTGCTGGGTATCAGGAAAAAATGTAACCTGCTGTCCCTCTTGTGGTCCTCCTCATAGATAATCAGAATGCTTTTGCAGTTTCCCTTTGTTACTTTCAAAATGCATGTTACATTTTTACTTTAACCTGGCATCCCAGTGGCACACACTGCCATCACAGAATCAACGACAAGAAAGGATGGAAATTCTTAAACAACTTTGAGGTTTTCTTCTTAACTTGTTCTCTATTCTAATGTTGTTTAAACAGTTACAGAGGCGGTAGGTGCCATGCAGTTTAAGTCATCAAATCAGTGATGGCATTATGACCCTCATGCCTTCATCTGCCCCCTGAAAATCTGTGCACAGATTTTCTATGTGTGGCCCAAGAGATAAAATGTAGATCTGACTTCATGCCTTAATTATGCACCAACGTGACTAGAGTTGGCTTTTCACCAACCACTGTTTGACTGACTTCACTCCCGGTGAAAATAAATGTTTTTATGGTGGAAAGAAGCTCAGACCAGGGTCTTGGTGCGTCTTGCTGAGTGCCAAGGTGTGAAGGCCGCTCGTGGTGAGTGTCTGAGCCGAAGCCGATCCTTAGGGATCTCCCAGGCTCATCCCTGGACTCAACGGGGAAAAGAAATGTCCTCCAGACTGTCCCAGGGGAAGCCAGGAAACATTGGCTGTCAAGAGTCAGCCTACGGAATGGGAAAAGATACCTGTAAATGGTATGACTGAGGAAGGATTGATATGCAACAAATATTGAATACAAACAGCTCATACAACTCAACAGCAAAATACAAACAACCCGGATAAAACATGGGCAGAAGACCTGAATAAACATTTTTCCAAAGAGGACACACGGATGGCCAAGAGGCACATGAAAATACGCTCAACATCACTAATCATCAGACAAGTGCAAATCAGAGCCCCAGTGAGATACACCTCACACCTGTCAGAATGGCCGTCATCGGGAAGTCTGCAAATAACACACGTTGGCAGGGGTGGGGAAGGGTGGGAAGCCTCGTGCACCGGTGGTGGGAGGGAATTTGGTGTAGTTACTGGGGAAACAATATGGAGGCTTCTCGGGAAACTGAAAACAGAACTACTGTGTAACCCAGCAATTCCACTCCTGGGTGGTGGTGGTGGTCAGTCGTTCAGTCGTGTCCGACTCTTCGCAACCCCATGGACCGCAGCACGCCAGGCCTCCCTGTCCTTCACCAGCTCCCGGAGCTTGCTCAAACTCAGTCCATTGAGTCGGTGATGCCATCCAGCCATCTCATCCTCTGTCGTCCCCTTCTCCTCCTGCCTTCAATCTTTCCCAGCATCAGGGTCTTTTCCAAAGAACTGGTTTATTTCCACTCCTGAGTATGTTCCTGGGGAGGGGTGGGGGGGGAGGACCACACTCATTTGGAAAGATAACTGCACCCCAGAGTTCATAGCAGCACTGTTTACAGTCGCCAAGATAAGGAAGCAGCCTTCATGGTTGCCCCATTTAACCCTCTAAACCACGCTGGGGTGGGCACTCATGTTACCTGCTTTTTGCAGATGAAGACCCAGGCTCCCAGAGGCTGGGGGCTTGTCCGGGCCAGGCCAGAACTGGGGCTCCCGGGGGTTCCCGCCGGAGCCTGCGCCCCCCTGAGGGACCCAGCCCTGTGATCCGGAGGTTGGGAGCAGCACGTGTGATCCCCAGCGACGGAAGCCGTGTGCCGGGGGGCCCCGCGGGCAGGAGCCTCTCCCCACCTGCCCGTCCGCGGCCGGGTACGCAGCCTGCTTTCAGGGGGCCCCGAGGCCCTCCTTGGCCTTTCTGCTGGGGGTCCGCCCCCCAGGCTGGCAATGAGCCTCACTCCGCTGACATGAGGTGGGGCGGGATGGCGCGCGGGGATGCGCCCTTTCTCAGTCCTTAGCAGGCTGCGTCCTTGACAGCCAAACACGTTAGACCCGAGAGGTGAGCTTCCGCAGCTCGGCCCCCACCCTTCCATGTCTCCCAGATAAAGGGCCCGTGTGTCCTCACCGCCCCCCAATTCAGAGGACCCCCTCTATCTGCACAGAGATCATGGCGCGGGTAGGAGAGCTCTGTGTGGGCAAGATCCCAGAAGCTAGGTTGAACCTGTCACTGTCAAACAGGATGCTGTCGTCACCACGTCACGTCTGACACCCTTCACAGAAGCCCACTGTGGCACACTCACATGCGTGCTACAAAAGGGGCCCGGCACACTCCAGCCCTCCAGGCACGTGACTTTCATCGTGGGCTGAGGACTGGCCAGCTTGGAGTGAGGTGGAGGAAGCTCCCGTTGTGATTCTGAAGGACATCAGAACCTCCCACACCAGCGAAGTATAAATGCTCCTGCATCTATTCTGTGCAGCGTCCATGTTTTTCTCAGAAGACCATCTGCCAGCACTGACCTCTGCTGAGTCCGAGGTTGCAGTATCTTTCCCAAGGTCCCTCCAGCTACAGGACCCCTTGCTCTCCGCACGGTAACAGCACTCTGCAAGCCTCTGTGTGAACAGGTGCCCAGGGCTCAGCCATAGTTTCAAAGTACTCTTCATTACCCAGTCTTTTAACAGTATTCCTTGACATGCACCCCTTCACACAGACTATTTGCACAGATTTCCTTTTTTTATCCTCTGTCTTAGTTTTTTGTTTTTGGCTGCATCTGGTCTTAGCTGAGGCACACAGGCTCTTCAATGCAGTGTACAGGCTTCTCTAGTTGCAGAGAAGGCGTCTTTGCTCCACAGCAGCTTAGCTGCTCACACGGGCATATGGGATCTTAGTTCCCAACCAGGGAACACACCCTGTCTGCTGAATTGCAAAGTGGATTCTTAACCACTGGAACACCAAGGAAGTCCCTCACACAAATTTCCGAATGTAAAATAATGCTCCTGTTCACTTTGAGTCATTTTAAATTGGCCTAGTAGTAAATACCATTGCAATTATTGTCAGTTACTCTAATTTTAGAGAATCCTGGATTCAGCATGTTTATTTTTAGTGTCTAAAGTTAGAAGGCACTGGGCACTGCAGGGGTTTCTGGCGGGGGCTAAGATCACAGCCACGGGGATGTTCTTCCAGCCACTTGGACTGTAGTAGAGGGTGGGTCAGAAATCCAGGAAGTACAGAAATAGCATGCCACACTGTTGGACTGGGAAAGGGTATGACTGAAGAGATGCCTGGGGAGGACTGTCATACGGGTCTCAAACAAGGAAACGTGGGGATGAGGATGTGAGAAGGATGACTGACCAGGGGCCTTGCATGTCGGGAAAGCATGCTGGAGATGGGAAAGACGGCTTGCTGTCACTGACCACCCCCCAACACAGGAAGAACAGCCTCTAAGGGTGTGCCGTGGACTGAGCTCTGTTCCCCCAAAACGCACGTGCAGCAGCCCTAACTCCTTACATGACAGTATTTGTAGATAGGGTTTATAAGGAGGTAATTAAGGCTAAATGAAGCCATAAGGGTGGGGCCCTGACCCAGTAGGATTAGTGTCCTTTAGAGACTTCAGAGAGCTGGTTCCTCCTCTCCCTGCCCTGTGAAGACCCAGGGAAGGTGGCTGTCCACACACCAGGAGGAGAACCCTCACTGGAAACGGGACTGGACCTTCAGCCTCCAGAGCTATGAGAACTAAATTTCTGTTGTGGAGTCTCAAGTTGTTAGCATTTTGTTATGTTAGTCCCAGCCGACTAACACAGGATGTTCACAAAGCTCCTGCCAGAATGTTGGTGAGAATACTCTGCATTGTGTACCAGCTCCCAGGGGGCCTTGGAGCTTGACTGGAGGAGATTGCCTCAATTTTCTGAAGACACAGCAGTGTCCAGCAGCCTCGAAGGAAGCTCTGGTGTTTGTTTTCTTTCAAATGTTAGACTTTCCTCCTCCTGTTGTGACTCTTCACGGGATGCCCTGCTTTAGGAAAAGCTGATGGTGAACATCTGTTTAACCAAGTTCAGATGTCACAGCTATTGAGCACAAGGTCAAGACAGTCTAAACGAGGAAGGTCACCAAGGAGAGGTGTGAGGTTTGGAGGTGTCTGCATGTCCAAGGACTGGACTGTCAGGAGGCAGCACGGAGAACTTGCACTCACGCGGACGATTCCACTCTGGAGCCCAGTGCCTGCATGGCCAGGAGCTTGGGTTCTCTTCCGCATGCAGAGTCTGGATCACTGTTTCTTCATTATCATAACTTCTTTACAAATCTGCAGTCTCGCAGTTCGAGAACATAAGGTTCTGTGACGTCTCCATCAGTTGACGTCATCACCCCATCAGTTCTTACCACGTGAATTCGAGCACCGTCTGAAACGCTCTCCAGCTCCACTCCAGGCCTTGAATGTGCAGCTGAGGCCCTCAGGCATCCAGCAAAACGTGGAGCTCTCACTTAACTAAAATTTTAGAAGGGTTCTTTCCTCCATTTGGTCACACTTTAGTGAAACAAAATGCCAGGTGAGGAAGCAATGGTGTTCGTTCTGGTCCTTCCTCTCCTTTTAGGGAGGACCCTGGAAGGAAAAGATAGGGAGTAAATGGGGCATGACAATTGTAGACAGAAAGAAAAAGCAATGATACTATGAACGCATTTATAACAACGTTAGAAAGAAAGGATAACTGCACGGAAGTGTCACTTGTGGGCATGGAGTGAAGCAGTTTCCCATGACATATCAGTGTCTAGATTTTTGCAGTTTCTTGGAAGAATACTTCAATATGCTGATATCTGTAACCTGGAGCCTTTGTTTTGGCCAGCGATCTTTAATCTCCCATTTACATGTATAAACTGACATAGCTCTTAAAGTGAATCATGCATTCACCATGCAGAATTTGACAGTTGTTTCTGAAGGAATTGGTTCAGTTTTCTAAATGACTCTGTTTTCTTCCTTTTTTAAAAAATCCCAATTGCTGATGATAGTTCTTTGGATTATTTTTGCTTTCTCAAAGCTGTACCATATAAAACAACGCTACCTCAAAAATAAACATAGAAAGAAAACAGATTAGAATTGTTGATATTGTGTCAGAGTTTAAAAACCAACTGATTCCAGATTTAAGATGAAACCAGTATTACGTGCATGCATTGTTTACAAGAAATGAAAGATGTACCCTTAAAATATGTCATGCACACTTATCGTTTAGAATGTTATCCTTTATGCCATTCATGTGGCTTAAACCATGTATATCTCAAGAATCCAGCATTTCTTCCTCTGTACCAAGACTTGTACACAATTTTAAAACAAAGGCTAACGTTCTATGATTCTGAAACAGCACAAACAGAATCAGTATGTTCTGTAAAAATTTTTCCTTTCTTTGCCTATCAGTTATGTAGTCTATACAGCTGATGAGATTCAACTTCTAATCATTCACTGTTTTCCAAAGATAAAGAACGTAGCAGGCCTCATCTGTAGGATTTGTCAAAGGTAAGTTTTCAGTTCTCTAATAGCAAGTTACTCTCACTGTGTTTCTCTTATCCTCTTGTCTGCAAACAAGGCTTAAGCAGCCTTCCTTGGAGTTTGTAGGGATCTGACAAATTCCATTAGAAAGTCAATCTAGCTTTCTGTTTCTCTTGACATCACCATAGTAGGTCAGCCTGTCTGTGAGAAGAACCTGTCAAAATGGCTGTCTTACTGCATTTCTCATTGTTATTCTCCAGGGTGATATCCCTTGAAGGTCATATTATAGACGGTCTTATCAAAGGAGTGTCAACAATAGTGACCGGGCAAGAGTTGGTTTCACCTAATGAGATATGTCCTCCAAAGCCACTATCAGCTTGATGCCCTAACAAAACCCAGTTGCCTCAATACTTCACCGTGACTTCAGGCTCGTCTCAAAACAAACCATGTCTGATCTGTACATTCATCCTCCGCCCTCAAAAGTACGTTGCTCTAACAGCTTTTGTTCTCTCAGTCTGGGATGAAAGGCCAGATAAATGCAAGTATGCAAACAGCATTTTGCTTTATTATTGCCACTTCTCTGCCTCACAATTTTACATCCCTAAGCACACACACACACACACACACACACACACACATATCTCTATATGTTTTCAGTTTTGATGCCTGGATCTCACTGAGTCCAGACTGTGAGATGTGGACCATCCTGAAATCAAATCGCCTCAAATAAGAGACAGTTCAGGGTACCAGCTCATCAGCAGCTTCTCCCTGAAGTGGACTCCGTTGTGTTTAACTTGCAGACCATCATCCTTCTTCTGACTTGGAAGGTAGTGTTGTGAATGAGGGGGTAGGTACCCCACTTGCGGGACCTAACACTATTTCCCTGCAGCCATCAGCTGGATATTGCCTGTCCCGGGATGGACATGTTATTTTGCCTGTTTCAGCACTTCTGGCCGCTAAAGCCTGCTCATCTACATGTTACTGTTGACTAGTTCAAGTGCTAAAACCAAATTTTTATAAACACCTCCATTCCCATGATAAGTGAAGTACCACTTCATAAGAACTTCGAATGCCATCAGTCAGATAAACCATCTGGAGCCAGAACAGATGCATTGTGTGATGACCTGGTCTGACCCTCTTACAACGCCACAGGCTTTAGTTCTGACATTAAACATAACCAGCTAATGAAAGTATTTATGTCATCCCTAGAGAAACAGTTATTTATTTTTAGTTTGGTTTGTAACTTGATTATAGATTGATGGTGTACTTGTTAGTAGAACCCTGCACCTTCTAAGGAATCCATGTGCATTTGATTAAGCATTTAACATGACTCCCAGGGGCGGGCTGAGTCCCAAAGAGCCAGTGGATGTGGAAGGCATGAAACATCTGTTTTCCTGGCCTGTGACCAGCCTTCACCATGACCTGCCAGCCGCACACTGGATTACCTGGAGTCCTCTCTGTGTCAGACATCGTACCAGAGACTTGAACTTAGTACAAATGAGAATTAAATTACTGGGCTAATCTTCATTTCCGATTTTAAACAAAATTGTAATAAGAGATAGTCATGTGTGCCTAACACCAGCTGTCTGTCCTGCCATGAGGCGGTTATACGTCCTCCCCCCGCCCTTTTTTGACAATGTTGAATTAAGGACACAAGCATCTGCTTGTCACTCTAATAAGAATTTTAAAGCCTGTTAAAATAGTTAGCGCGAGTTGCCACCACAGTGGCTTAGCACCATGGACCTTAGAAATAACCTCTAATTCAGCTCAATGCCAGTGCTTATTAATTCTTTTGCTATCTTTCAGGGAATAGTTCTCCAGGATTATTTTGATTTATTACTGGTTTTTTAGGATTATCCTAGACTGAGTAATTTAAGTATGCAAAGCCCTGTAGGTACCTGCTGGACCTGATTTGCAAGTGAAAATAACAGTCATTGTTCACGCAGATAAGTGGCTGTGTTCTCACTCAGAGGCCGGGAGGCAGTTCAGTCTCAGGATCCCTTCCCCCCCACCCACCCTCACACACACACGCGCGCGCGCGCGCGCACACACACACACCCTCACACACACGCACACGCCCTCACACACACTCCTTGACATACACACCCTCACACACACAACCCTCACACATACACACACACTCTCACATACACACACCCCTTACACACATACACCCCATCACACACACAGTCAAACACACACACCCTCACACACATATACACACACCCTGACATAAACACCCACACCCACACAACCCTCACATACACACCCTCACATGCACACACACTGTCACACACCCTCACACACACCCTGACATACACACCCTCACACATACACACTCTCACATACACACACCCTCACACACACCCTCACACACCCTCTCACACACATACACACACCCCATCACATACAGTCAAACACACACACCCTCACACACACACCCTCACAGTCACACACCCTGACACACACCCTCACACAGTCACACACTCTCACATACACACACCCCTCACACAAATACACACACCCTCTTACACACATACACACCCTTACACACACATACACACACCCTCACACACACACTGTAAAACACACACACACACCCCATCACACACACACTGTCAAACACACACACCCTCACACACACATACACACACCCTACACATACACCCTCACACACATATACACACACCCTGACATAAACACCCACACCCACACAACCCTCACACACACACACACACACTGTCACACACCCTCACACACACCCTGACATACACACCCTCACACATACACACACACTCTCACATACACACACCCTTACACACACCCTCTCACACACATACATACACCCGCGCACACACCCACCCTCACACACACACTGTCACACACCCCCACACACACCCTGACATACATACCCTCACACACACAACCCTCACACACACACACACTGTCACACACCCTCACACACGCGCACACCCTCACATACCCACACCCTCACACGCACACACATGCACACACCCTCACACACATGCACACACTCTCACACACTGTCACACACCCTCACACACACACCCTGACATACACACCCTCACACATACAACCCTCACACATACACACACCCCTCACACACATCCACACACCCTTACACACCCTTACACACACACCCTGACATAAACGGACACACACACACAACCCTCACACACACACACCCTCACACTCACACACACACTCACCCCTCGTATCTCTTAATAAACAACTGGATATCTCTCCTGGTGTGCTGAGCACCTCATATTATTTACCTCTAATGATTTCCTCTTTGAAGCATTTTATGTTTTATCTGGAAAAATAAACATTTTTGAAGAATTCAGAAATTTTAAACTGATAATTTAGGAATATATCCAAGACTCATCACTAGATATATTCTATAAGGGAAATGTTGGTAAGTAGATGAAATTAAAAGGAACATCCATTCTACTCATTTTATTTGCCACAAATATTCATTGAGGTATATTTTCCACCAGGCTGTATGTTTTGTTTGGTTTTGTAAACCTAAGTGAGACAGTATGGTAAATGTCAGTGCCCAGAATCTGCTTATTGGCCTCTAGCAAAATGGGAAAAAACTTAACAGGTCTAGAGAGTTGACTGAATCTTAAAAATGTATATTTTAAAAAATAATCATTCTTAAAAACAATCACGGTGTGTGTGTATGTGTGTACTAAGTTGCTTCAATCGTATCCGACTCTGTGCAACCCCTGGACTGTAGCCCGCCAGGCTCCTCTGTCCATGGGATTCTCCAGGCAAGAACACTGGAGTGGGCTGCCATGACCTCCTCCAGGGGGTCTTCCCCACCCAGGGACTGAACCCACATCTCTTATGTCTCCTGCATTGGCAGGCGTGTTCTTTACCACCTGGGAAGTATCTGAAGAGTAGTTATTTAAACTAATTTGCAAGTGAAATTGTAATTGTTCAGGCATATGTGAGTGCATCCTCATTTAGGGGCAGTGGGTTAGTCACTGCTTACCCCCCTCAAAAGAAAACAGCTCTAGATGTGTAATCTCTATGCAAATCTCATCAGCATATTTACACTGGAAACAAATGTAGCCAATTATAGAAAAATAGGTGGAACTGTTTGAAGCATTCATTACCTCTTTCAGGGCAATGGGATAAATTAAACTTCATAAAACTGCTGTAAAAATAACTGTTTTAGAATTTAAGTACAGTTGTGTGATTTACTGCTGGTTACCAGATTCCATTTTAACAGCAAAATTTAGCTTCCAGAAAAGACTCCCAAGGAGGCTCTGCGTCTGAGAACCTGGAGCCACGCCCCCCACAGGCGATTAAAGATCAGGGCCTCGTGTGGCCCGTTTCCCACTGCGTCCAGAGGCGCCCCTCTGGACTTCCCTGGCGGTCCTGCAGTTAAGATGCCACGCTTCCCCTGGAGAGGGCTTGGGTTTGATCCCTGGTCCGGGAGATTCTGCATGCCATGAGGTGCAATGAAAAAGGAAAAAAGAGTGGCCTTTCCAGTTCCAAAAAGCGCCCCCTTGGTTTAAGCCGTCTTAAATAAATACAGTGGTGGGTTCAGGCCCCTGAGAGTGCGGTTCCTGCCAGCCGCCAGCTCCCAGTGGAGAGCAGTGTCTCCCGCCCATCAGAGGATCTGCAGGGTCAGAGCAGGAAGCCAGCTTTCTCCAACCCATTCCCTCCGTTTTAATGATGAATCTGGGAGGAAGAATTCAAGTACTGTCATAGGAACGATCGCCTGGAGTAGGAAATGGGAACCCACTGGGGCGGGTTCTTGCCTGGAGAATCCCATGGACAGAGGAGCCTGCAGACCACAGCCCACGGGGCCACAAAGAGCTGGACATGACTGAGCAACTGAGCGTGCACACCACACGTGTGCACGCAGCGTTAGTGTCATTTGCAAGGTCAAGCTGCAGTGTGGGTCAAATTTTCATGACTCGTGGAGGCAGCTCCATGAGGAGTCATCAGCAGAATCAGGCTTACAAGAAGCGAGAACAGAGACACGGCTGGACTCACACCCTGCGCTGCGTCCCTTCTAGCGGCAGAGTGTGCAAGCTGACTTTCAGCTCTGTGACGTGAAGAACCCCAAATTCCTCTGAGTCCAAGCCAACTGCTCCTTTGAGTCCAAAACTACTCCTTTGTTCCAGTTACTTTGTGTCAGTTTCATTTCTTTGGGCTAAATGGGGTCTCCAGAGTTCTCTTTGAAAGGTTCAAACCTCTGGAAAAAATGGCCCATTCATTGCCAGTCGCATTGAGATCCAATATATGATCATTTCCTCCGGGAGAAGAAGATCTGTGAGTGTCAGGAAGGGAAAGTGAATATGGCAGGGAGTTAGCCAAATGGGGAGGAGGCAGCCAGATCAAGGGGCATTTTCCCTGCTTTGCAGAGTTGCCTTGCAGTTAGCTCGAGGCCCAGTTCTGTGGGTTTGTTTTTGGTTTTGTTTTGTTTTGTTTTGAAGTATAGTTGATTTACAGTGTTGTGTTGATTACAGCTCTACAGCAAAGTAATTAAGTTACACATGTATATGTGTATTATGTGTATATATATATATATATATATATACATATATAGGGAGAGGTGGGAACACCAGACCACCTTACCTGTCTCCTGAGAAACCTGTATGCAGGTTAAGAAGCAATAATGAGATCCTTACATGGAACAACGGACTGGTTCGAACTCAAGCAAGGAGTCCGACAAGGCTGTATATTGCCACCCTGTTTGTTAACTTATATGCAGAGCACATTATGTGAAATGCTGGGTTGGATGAAGCACAGGCGATTGCCAGGAGAAATATCAGCAACCTCAGATATGCAGACGATACCACTCTGGTGGCAGAAAGGGAAGAGGAACTAAAGAGCCTCCTGACGAGGATGAAAGAGGAGAGTGAAAAAGCTGGCATAAAGCTCAGCATTCAAAAACTAAGATCGTGGCATCTGGTCCCATCACCCTGATGCTGGGAAAGACTGAAGGCAAAGGGCGAAGGGGGTGACAGAGGATCTCTGAGATGATTAGGTAGCATCATGGACCCAGTGAACATGAGTTTGCGCAAGTTCCAGGAGATAGTGAAGGACGGGAGAGCCTGGCATGCTGCAGTCCATGGGGTCACAGAGAGTCGGCCACAACTTAGTGACTGAACACACACACACGTTTTATGTTCCTTTCCATCGTGGTGTATCACAGGATATTGAGTGTAGCTCCTGTGTTGTGCGGTAGGACCGTATCTATCCATCTGTGTATAAAGGCTCACATCTGCTGACCCCAGCCCCCCACTCCCTCCTCTTCCAACCCCCTGCCCCAGGTGACCACCAGTCTGTTCTTCACGTGCGTGAGTCTTTTTCTGTTTTGTGGACAGGTTCATTTGTGTCCTGTTTGAGATTTACATGTAAGTAATATCATATGGTGTTTGTCTTCTCTTTCTGCCTTACTTCACTTGGTATGATCATCTCTAAGTCTACCCATGTTGCCGCAAACGGCATTATTTCACTCTTTGTTATGGCTGGGTAGTATGCCATTGTATATGTGGACCATGTCTTTATCCACTCCTTTATCCACTCCTGTCGATGGACATTTAGGTGTTTCCTTGTCTTGGCTGTTATGAGTAGTGCTGCTATGAACAGGGGTGCGTCTTCTGGATTAGATTTGTCTTAGATATATGCCCAGAAGTGGGACTTCTGGGTCCTACAGTAGTTCTTAGAGAAGGAAGTGGCACCCCACTCCAGCATTCTTGCCTAGATAATCCCATGGACAGAGGAGCCTGATGGGCTACAGTCCATGGGGCCGCCAAGAGTCAGACGCTACTGAGCGACTAACAGTTTCACGCTTTGATTTTCAGGGTAGCTCTGTTTTTAGCTTCTTGAGGAAACTCCACGCTGTTCTCCACAGTGGGTGTACCAGCTTACGGGGTCGCCAGCAGTGTGAGAGGGTTCCTTTTTCTCCACAACTGAGAGAGGCCCGGTTCTGCGTTGCCGCACTCTCCCAACGAGCGAGCAAGCTGCAGGGTCTGCTGCGGGCTTTGTCCCCAAGTGGGCCTGGCGTTCTCTCACCGTGAGGGCAGCTGGCCACCATCCTGAGCGGTGCTGAGGCAAGAAAGGCCAGCGTGTTACAGTGGCTCGGGGTCCCCCGAGGCCTGCTTAGGGAAGAGCAACAAGCAGAAGGCTGGGCTTTCTGCCCAGGGGGGCGAGAGGGGCCATCTGGCTCCAGAGAAGTTGGCTTAACTCTGTGAGGGTTTAAAATCCAGATTAGAAAAATCCCACAATGAGCATACGGAGCCCCTCTCCCACATGGAGAAGATGATCCTCCTGAATCAGCATTGCTTTGGAGGGCTTGATGTGTCTGCAGTTAGTTTCCTTCCCTCCGCTCTGTGTTTTAAGAGCCCCCTTCATGAGACCTCACCCTCAGAGACGGGTGTCCCTAAGGAAGACGAGAGTGACGATGTAGACTCACCCTGTGGTTGTCAGCGGTCACTGCTCAGGAGGCTCCTCCAGCAGAGACTCCTGCCAACTAAAGGGGAGGGCCGAACATCAGAGCAGCCCCTGTTGAAGACAAAACATGATTAAGACACAGAAAAATAATTTAATAGGCAAAAAACATCTGGGACATCAAGCAGGTTATTGGCCAGAAAGCATCTTTATGTGTAGTTGGCCTTGCCCCTGGGGAATCTCATGGCAGGGGAGAAGGGACAGTGGAAAACAGAGGGTTTGAAAAGAGGGGCCTTTTAGGACCAGGTTATGTCTCTGCAGACTAAAGCTTACTTCATTTGGAAGAGGAAAGACTGAAAACGGGAATGTTCGAGGGCATTTTGATGGTCCACGTAGGAGACGACAGAGGCCGTGAAGAGGTAGAAGAGAGCAAGGGCCAGCAGATATTTGGGAATCAGAATCCCCAGGACTTGGTTTCCTCACCACTGTGCCAACGTCACTGGTGACTGCGTGCACTTGGCTGGGCCTGGTCTCCCACAAATGCCCAGCGCGGGCTTGGTGTGCAAGAAGGACGCCACTCCAAGACCAGTGAATATTATTTAGTCAGCTCACGGTCCCCAGGGGATCAATCTGCCTGTCGTCCATCCCCCATTTTGTGCTAGTAGAAAAATGGAAAACGAGATTCACAATTTACTACCTATGACGTTAGAATTTGTTTGACATGGTTCTTTACCTATATAAGAAGGATACAGTAAGAGTTTGAATCCTGGAAGTCAGTCTGCCCACTTGGCTGAAGCAGAAGTAGGCATGGACTGTAGCTCACCAGGCTCCTCTGTCCATGGAGATTCTCCAGGCAAGAATCCTGGAGTGGGTTTCCATACCCTCCTCCAGGGGATCTTCCCAACCCAAGGATCGAGCCCAGGTCTCCTGCATTGCAGGTAGATTCTTTACTGTCTGAGCCTCCAGGGAATCCCAATTCAGAATACATTACAAAGCTACTGTAATCAAAACAGAATGGTACTGTCACAAAAACAGACACACAGATCAATGGAATGAGATAGAGAGCCCGAAAATAAGCTCACACACTTATGGTCAATTAATCTACAACAAAGGATGCAAGAATATATAATGCAGAAAACTAGACAGTTGCATGTAAAAGAATTAAATTAGAACATTCTTTCAACACTATATACAAAATAAGCTCAAAATTGGTTAAAGACCTAAATGTAAAACAGCACACCATAGAACTCCTAAAAGAAAAGATAGAACAGTCTTTGAGATAAATTATAGTAATATAGTAATATTTTTAGGGGAATCTGTCTTCTAAAGCAAAGGAAATAAATGCACAAATAAATAAGTCAGACCTAATTAAATGTAAGAACTTTTGCACAGTGAAGGCAACCATCAACAAAGTGGAAAGACAGTCTATTGAATGGGAGAAAATATTTGCAAATGATATGACCTTTAAGGGGTTAATATCCAAAATAAACAGCTCATACAACTCAATATTTTAAAAAAAAACTCAATTAAAAATGAGCAAAAGAACTAATAAATGATAAATGTAGTGGGGATGAGGAAGATAGAAGTACCTCACTTAACAGCCATCAGGCTGTTTGAGGCAGGAATTATTAATGAACGCCAAAGCAGGTGGGTGGAGGCTTGTTGAAGTAATTTGGAATAGCTTGCTATAAAATATTTATCAGTCACAAAGATAAATGTGGTGACTCTAGAGTGGAGAAACCTGAGAGAAGGCAATTTGACCAGGTGACCAAGGGTTGGCTAGAGTGACATTAGGTGCCTCCCTGTGGAATGCGGACAAGAGAAGCCACGTCCATGCTATTTCTGCAAAAAATACATGCCCTGGGTCTGGTCACAAGGAGACATTGGATGAACCCAGACTGAGAGACATCCTGTGGGATGAAGGTCTCGCCATCCTGTCGAATTCAAGAAAGACTGTGAAGTATGGAGGAGCTCGGAAGGCATGACTGAGCACGTGGTGCTGACCCGGGGTGTGGACCCGGAGTGAGACAGGGTCACTGCTCAGAAGGCAGCAGCTGCATGCGGCCTGCACACAGCGGTGCTGGCCAACTGGGTTCTGTTGGAAAGGGTTTGCGTCTGTCTGGGGGATATACATACTGAGCTCAAGAGAAGAAAAAACCAACAAGAATTCTTTCTAAAAATGGACAGAAGACCTAAACAGACATTTTTCCAAAGAACACACCTGTAGATGGTCAACAGACACATGAAAAGATGCTCAACATCAGTAATCATCAGAGAAATGCAAATCAAAACCAAAATGAGATATTATTTCATCATCAAAAAATGGCTATCAAAAAAAAAACACAAATAATTAAGATTTGGGAGGATGTGGAGCAAAGGGAACCTTCGTGCTCCGATGGTGGGAATGTAAACGGGTGCAGCAGTGTGGAGGCTCCTCAAAAAAATTAAAACAGAGTTATCATGTGGCCTAGAAATTCCACTCGTAGGAAAACATCCAAAGAAAATGAAGACACTAATTTCAAAAGATAAGTGCGCCCAGTGTTCACAGCAGCATCGTGTAGTTGTCGAGATACGGAATCCATCCACGCATCCCTCAGCAGACGAATGGATAACTCAGGATACGTGGAACACATAAGAAAGATGAAATTCCTGGCATTTGCAAGAACGTGGATGGACCTGGAGGGTATTGTATGTAGTGAAATAAGACATAGAAAGACAGATAGTGTGTGATATATGTGAGATCTTAAAAAAAAAAAGATACAACAAATTAATGAAACTAACAAAAAAAGAAAGAGACTCACAGTTACAGAGAACCCCTGGGGAGAAGGAAGAAGGGAAGGGCAAGTTGGGAGATTAAAAGATACAAGCAACTGTATATAAAATCAGCTGTGTTATACAGCACAGGGAATGTAGTCAATACTTTATAATAATTATAAATGGAGGATAACCTTTAAAAATTGTGAATCACTATGTTGTATACTGAAAACATACGTAATATTGTACATCCGTTCAATTCAGTCGCTCAGTCGTGTCCGACTCTTTGAGACCCCATGAATCGCAGCACGCCAGGCCTCCCTGTCCATCACCAACTCCCAGAGTCTACCCAAACTCATGTCCATCGAGTCAGTGATGCCATCCAGCCATTTCATCCTCTGTCATCCCCTTCTCCTCCTGCCCCCAATCCCTCCCAGCATCGGGGTCTTTTCCAAGGAGTCAGCTCTTTGCATGAGGTGGCCAAAGTATTGGAGTTTCAGCTTCAGCATCAGTCCTTCCAATGAACACCCAGGACTGATCTCCTTTAGGATGGACTGGTTGGATCTTCTTGCAGTCCAAGGGACTCTCAAGAGGCTTCTCCAGCACCACAGTTCAAAAGCATCATTTCTTCTGCGCTCAGCTTTCTTCATAGTCCAACTCGCACATCCATACTTGACCACTGGAAAAACCTTTGTTGGCAAAGTAATGTCTCTGCTTTTTAATATGCTATCTAGGTTGGTCATAACTTTCCTTCCAAGGAGTAAGCGTCTTTCAATTTCATGGCTGCAATCACCATCTGCAGTGGTTTTGGAGCCCCCCCCAAAAAAGTCTGACACTGTTTCCACTGTTTCCCCATCTATTTCCCATGAAGTGATAGGACCGGATGTCATGATCTTAGTTTTCTGAATGTTGAGCTTTAAGCCAACTTTTTCACTCTCCTCTTTCACTTTCATCAAGAGGCTTTTTAGTTCATCTTCACTTTCTGCCATAAGGGTGGTGTCATTTGCATATCTGAGATTATTGATATTTCTCCCGGCAATCTTGATTCCAGCTTGTGCTTCTTCCAGCCCAGCGTTTCTCATGATACACTCTGCATGTAAGTTAAATAAGCAGGGTGACAATATACAGCCTGACATACTCCTTTTCCTGTTTCAGCCATGCCTCAATTTTAAAAAATAAGAATTGAAACCTTCATAAAGAGACAACAGGGAATCTTGAAGTCAAGCAAGAGGTCATTTATAGGAAGTCGATCATACTGTGTGCTTTAGACCGAAAGCAGAGATAGCTAAATATTAAATCACAAAAGAAGATTTACACCAGGGCTTCCCAGATGCTTGCTAATTCACATGAGTGACTTGGAGAGCTGCTGACCCCACACGGATAAAGTCATTCAGGCTCAGGTGTGGGAAGGAGGAAGGATGTCTTGCCAGAAATCAGATCCCTCCATCCTGACCAGTGGAATCGCTCATTGACTCATCCATTAAACAGACACGTATTGAACGGTTGCTGTCAGGACCCCCAGACGGTCTGCTGTCTCTGTGACTAAGACTGCAAGCCGCCCTGCCCACCCCGGAGGAAAGGGGGCAGTTGGGAGGAGGGGATGGAGCAAGACCTCTGCCCACGCCTCCAGGGAGAGGCACTGCCCAGGGCGGAAGCGTCCACGTGACTCACCAGGCTGTCTTGGCTACACGTGGCCGGCCCTCAGCGGCAGGCAGAGGCATCCAGTCGACTGAAACCACTGACGGTCCGGTCCAGCTTCGGCGCTGAGCAGGGTTGTTTCTGCCTGTGGACTCCAGCCCAGATTCCCCGCCACGGTGGAAGCTGGGCGCGTGTGATGTGTCCAGGGCCATAGTCACACCCTCTCTCCAACCATCTCCTGTCCCGCTCTATGCGCAGAACAGCAGTGCGGACAGGAAAGACGGTTTGAGAGGGAAATTGATGCATTAGGGTACAGTTTTTAGTGGGCGGGCTTCATTTGAGGACTGTGGGATGAAAAGTACTTTTTTATGTTGAAGAAAAGGCGTGTGTTACAAATACATCTCCTTAAGAGTATTGTTGTCATTTTTACTTCCATCAGGGTTAGAAGCAGAGGGAAGACAGGATTGGGATAAACTTTGGTCCCTTGTAGACACAAACCATGATAAAAAAACACTTCAGTTGGAGAGGATTTATTTTCCATAGTTGGCAGGAACAAATGTTTGTAGAGAACATGGTGTGTATATATATATTTATATGTATTTTAACTGGACACCAATGGGTGTAAGCTTGTCTGTCCTTAAAATCTAGCATCCTCAAATACTGACAGGTGTTGGTGAGGATGAGAACTGGACCCCTCACAGATTGCCTGTGGCCATGTGAATCCTCTTCAGACAACATTTTGGCAGTTTGGCTAGTGGTTAAGCATAGAGTTACAATATGGCCAGGTAATTCCACCGCTGGGTATTTATCCAAGAGAAATGAAACCAGGTCCATGCAAAACCTGTACACAAATGTTCACAGCAAGACCATTCACAGTGTCCAGAAAGTGTGCACCACCCACATGTCCGTCAGCTAATGAATGGGTAAATATAATAGGTGTATTCCTGCCGTGGAATATTACTTGGCAGTAAAAAAGAATGGGGCACTGATGCATGCCTTGTGAAAGAAGCCAGTCGCAGAAGCCACATGTCGGATGATTCCATTTATATGAAACGTCCAGGATAGGCAAATATGTAGAGACAGAAAGAGGAGTGGACCCCTCGGGCTGGAGGATTTAGAGGTACAGGATATTAAGACATCTTTGGGAAATGAAAATATTCTAAAGTGGATTATGGCTGCGGTTGTGTACCTCTGTGAATGTACTAAGAGCCACTGAAGTGTGCACATAAAATGGGTGGATTATATGGTTTGTGAATTACATCTCAGTAAAGCTGCTTTTTAAAAAATTTAGCTTTGACATCTCAGCATCTTGGACTCCTTCCTACTTGCTGCAGCCACAGCTTTTTTGCAGAGGTGGGAAAGTAACATGAATCTCTGGCGTCTTTTTTTTTTTTCCAAAAACATATTTTATTTCTTTTTTTTCCCATTTATTTTTATTAGTTGGAGGCTAATTACTTTACGTCTTAAGTCCAGCACTGTAAGGATATTTTCTGAGAGTTCATTAGGAATTATGGCTTAACTAAGCCTGGAATTGCAATCCAATAGCTTCTCAGTAGGAATGGACCATCTGTGCTGCTCTGTGGATGGGCCTATGCTAACAGACGCTTTCTATTTCAAAACACACATTGATTTAGGGTACACAGCACTGCTGTGTGGCCTGAGAGAACAAGTTTTGATGTATTGAAAAACATTTTATCAACAGTATACTTCAGGTTATAGCAGAGTATTGGTTGAGCCGTCTCAGCTCAGGGGGCATTAATACGGAATGGCTTTAATTTTCTGCAGTCACTGCCTTAAGCCACATTTTGTTGAATTTTGCTTTTCCATCCCTTAACAGTATTTAGCAGCATTCAGGTCACTTCCAGTTAGTAGACGATCAGCCTGGTCCATCTTTAAAGTCTCCTCTCCTGCTGATTTAAATCGGATTCCATTTCCCCTCCGTGAGGATGGAGCAGGTCTGGTTCTGACCCCTCCTCTCTCCCCTCCCAAGGCCTGACTCCTAGGCTGTGGGGGGCAGATAGAGGGTGAGCACAGGTCTGTCTAACTCAGGCCACGCTTCTGTGACAAGCAGCCTCTTGCCGTCCACACCTTCGGATGACACGTGTCAAAACGCTGCTTCTCACGGGTCGTGGGAGATCTCAGTTCCCAGGCACCTGGCGTGAAAACCGGCCCGCCCTGGCCCAGCTTCCCGGGCCAAGCCCTTTCCCACGGGCGCTGGGGACTTTGTCAAACGGTCGGGGGCGGAAGTGGAGTGATGACATGGGCTTGTGTACATACCTGTTTATTATACACGTCACTAGTCTGAAGTGAACGCAATTTGCAGATAGTAAAAAGTCCAGTAATTTTTTTTTATTTTTCCATTTTTTTTATTAGTTGGAGGCTAATTACTTTACAATATTGTAGTGGTTTTTGCCATACATTGACATGAATCAGCCATGGATTTACATGTGTCCCCCATCCTGAACCCCCCTCCCACCTCCTTCCCCAGGGCATGTAGCCAAAGACCCCCGGGGATTCTTACAACGTGCGTGCGTGCTCAGTCGCGACCGGGGTCTTTTCCGACCCGCGGGCTGGGGCTTCTCTGTCCCTGGACTTCTCCAGGCAAGAACACTGGAGTGGGTTGCCATTTCCTTCTCCAGGGGATCTTCCCAACCCGGGGATCAATCAAAGCCTCATCTCTTACGTCTCCTGCATTGGCAAGTGAATTCTTTGCCATTGTACCACCTGGGAGTCCCTGATTTTTGCAGCTGTAACTGACAAAAGAGAGCGGTTCTAACATGAATGTTGGGTGGTATTTTAAGTTAGGAACTAAGACCAAAGTTAAACAAAGAAGGGTGTCAGAAGCTCACTTGTTAGCCTTGTTGCGTGCCTCATCCGGGCAAGACGCTCAGCAGCGTCCCTTGTTCTTCCGCCAAACAGATAGAGTGGACTTTTAAAATCCACTCTGAGGGTCAATGATAACGATAAAAGAATTAAGAAATGATGAGTTTTAAGTATTGATTACCCTTGTAAGTCATTTAATTGTAACTTTATATCATTTAATTTTTGAGAATGGCTATTTCAGTTTCTAAAAGTTCAAAAATTGGCTGGCCAGCCGGCTCCAGAATCCCACCGCCCTCCCGCAAAGCATCCTCCGAAGAGCCTCTGGGCTCTGGGCCCCTCTCCTGGGGGCGCCCCCTGAGCAGATGCAGGGATGCTAGAGACCTCCACCTCGGCGCTCCGGGGGGCGCTCCTCACGCCCCCCGGCCGACGTCAGCCCCCGGCCGGGACGGCGCTTCAGAGCCTCCTGCTGCCGGGCGCCCTGGCTTCACTGGTGGCACCTGCCTCAGCCGTGGTACCCAGCGCAAGTTCACGCGCCCGACAGAGGGAGTCAGACACACCGAAGGGCAAGCGCTGGAGCCGGGAGCAGAGACACAGCTACTGCAGGGCCGTGCGGGGAGAACGGCGGCTCGCGCCCCCAAGCCCCCGGCTCCGGGAGGGGCTCAGCAGAGCCTGAAAGGCCGGGGGAGGGAGGGGCAGACTCCTCGGTATCGGAGTCCTTGGTTCTTGCAGCTGACCACATCGGTGAGGTCCCCGCGTCCCTGCAGACCTCCCACATGACAGATGATATTCTCTGTCATGAATGTTGCCTTTTATCCCTGTGTGAATGGAAGTGTTCCCCCTTCAAGGTCGGAGCCTTGAGAATGGGCTCTGCCTCAGGCTCAGCGCAACATTCCTAACTCAAACACAAGCAATAGAATAATACAAAAAGAACAGATACAGCGTGGAGTCGGATTTGTTCTTCCCTATTGCAGTAGCTTCAGAGGAAAAGCCTTCTTCTCCCTGTTTGGTGGTGGGAGGAGAGGACACAGGGGTGCTGACCTCCGCACCCGGCACCGCACTCCGGCTGGTTAGCACCGTGTGCCCGCAGACCCCCTCCTCCTCCCGCAGACCCCCTTCTCTCCTCCCACAGACCCCCTCCTCCCCTCCCGCAGACCCCCTTCCCTCCCGCAGACCCCCTTCTCTCCTCCCGCAGACCCCCTTCCCTCCCGCAGGCCCCCTCCTCCCCCTCCTCCCCTCCCGCAGACCCGCTTCCCTCCCGCACCGTCTGGTAGACTTACGGGCCGCAGGGTCCACTTGTCTTCCCGAAGCACGTCCTGGGGAGACACCAGTGTCTCTGTAGGAGCTGGGGCACTTGGATCCTCTTTTATGATCACTGGGTGTTAATTTTGAGGTAATAACACATCTTGCTAGACTTGTATGATGCTTTGTGGGGCATTCTCAAAGGTGAATCTAGTTAGATCACAGCCACCACTTGGTTCAAATCATAACCATGATGATTTTCTCCCTAAATTACTTTATGAGCCCTGCCCCACCACACAGACACATACACACACGATATAGATACAGATATATAGACATACCTATAGATACATATGTGTAGATAGATAGATATGCTTCCCTGGTGGCTCCGTGGTAAAAAATCTGCCTGCCAGTGCAAGAGATGCAAGTTCAATGCCTGGGTTGGGAAGATCCTCTGGAGAAGGGAATAGCAACCCACGTCAGTATTCTTGCCTGGGAAATCCCATGGACAGAGGAGCCCGGCGGGCCACAGTCCACGGGGTCACAAAGAGTTGGACATGACTTGGCGAGTAAACAGCAGTAACAAATATATGTATGTATATATATGTGTGTGTATATATATATAATCTTTCAAGGAACTTAACAACCTTCTGGTCTGAGCTAGACCTGTAATTAATAGTCTGGTTTTCCCACATTCTAAAGTATGAAAACTTTAACTTTGCCCTACTCACTTGATGCTTAATTAGTAGACCCTGAGGAATTCAGATAGTCCTAAATCTTGATAACATTCTTCAAAGAGACCTGAAAAATTCCTGTACCCCCGGGGGAAATAGCTTTAATTGCTCCAAGTCTTAACCTCGAGATTATAGTTCTCCAGTTGAAACTCAAGTGAAGGAAAGAAATGAGGAAGGCTGGGAAGTTATCCTGCCAGGTGTCAAGCATACTATTAAAGTATAACAAGCAAAACAGGAGTAAATAAAGCAAGAGGCAGATTAATTGCATGAAGGAATATCGAGCACAGAAGCAGGCCCGGACACTTATGGGAATCGTGTGTGTGATAAAACCAACAGCTACTATCTGTAAATACAGGAGAATATTTCTAGAATACTGGAGTGAGTGGAGAAAGCCTGTCAGTACGCGTGATATCACACTAAAAAGTATTAAAGAAAGATTGACTTATTTAAGTACTGAAAGACTTTAAACTTGTGCTGACAAGAGCCACTGTCCACTGGGTTAAAGGACAGACGATTTGGAGAAAATATGTCCTTCACATATTAGCAGGTAAACGGCATTTCCCTTAGAGGTGCACTGAACTGACTTTGGCTGAATGCTAAATAACCCAAGTTAAAAATCAATCAACAGCTTAAGCCAAGGGTGACTGTTCCCCCTGTAAAATGATCTGAAGAATCTAAGTGATCTTACAGTATTATTATTGAAAATTGGAGGGGATTCCCCGGCGGGCGGATGGTTAAGACCCCAAGTTTCCACTGCTGGAGGCCCGTGTCAGGGAACTACGATCCCACAAGCCTCATGACATGGCCAAAAGAAAATTTTTTTAAAAGATTCATAAAAAATTAGATATGTTTTTGAAGTTTGTCATAACGATGTCATTTCTCAGCACTGCCAGCTGCATGTGCACAAGACTGTGATGTTTTCGCCTGATGAAAAGCATGGATTTCTTTTTCTCTCTATTCCCGTGTGCTTACTGTTAGTGGGGACTTTGCTATCAGGTCAATAAGCTTTCCTTTTTCCCTAATGGTAACACAAAGGTAGAGACCTAAAGATGTGGCTGACGGTGATCACCGTGCAGTCTTTGAAGTCCCCCCACAAACCGAAACTGTGTGCAGAATGCTTAAAGCCAGTGTCCCCTGAATATTTGAGAAGCCCACAGATTTTTGCCCTCACACTTTTATTTCTAACTACTTGCCTTCACTTCCTGCTTCCCACAGTCCCCAGACGCACGGCTTCCTCTGCCGGCAGCTCCTGGCTGTTGCCGAGCCATTTATTCTCGGTGTCGGGGTCTGCAGGGCGCCATCATCGTGTGGCCTCTTCTGTGCCAGGAGACTTTCCCGTGTGATTGCTGCTCATCCATCTCACTGTGAACATTTGTACTGAGGACATGTGAAGATAATTCCAGACCTTTTCCTTATGTCACATGGTTTGTCTTTGACTGAAAGAGATTTTCAGTCCCAAGTTACATTCATCATGCTTACCAGTATTCTAACCACCAGTAGTCAGATATTAGCAATAAGCCCAAATGATGGTTTTGTTTACTAAGTATGATGATAACCTGATCTTTGATCTCCACAAGTTCAGCAAATCTCAAAATAACATCAAAGAGGCATTTGTTGGTTCAATCTTTCAAAAACTAAAGCAGTTTTGACTTTTGAATACTAAAGCCAAAGCTGACCTTAAGTGCATGCTTACTATTTATAATATATAAAATATGCCTTCATATCAGTAAAGAAAAAATGGACAAAAAACATGAACAAGCACATCACAGGAGAAGAAATGTAAATGGTGAACAAACACGGGAACACATTAAAACCTCAGTAGATATCAAGTTAGATCAAGGTACAACAATGATGGAATTTTTGTTTGTTACCTTGACAAAAAAAAAAAAAAGATGCAGTGTTGGTGAGAATATCCAGAAACAGAGTAAATTGTACATCCTTTTATTGAAGGGCCTTTTGGCAGTATTCACCAAAAGTTTAAAATCTGTACTCTCTGGTCCAATGCTGTCACCTAAAAGAATCTACCCTCCAAAATGACTCTAACCTGTGCTCAACAAATGTATACAAGATGGTAAAAGTCCTGATAGCAATAAACCAAATCTAGTCTCAGTGTGCATCAGGAGGGGATAGAAAAATAAATGCTGAATAACTATGCAAGGAATACCCTGTAGTTACTGAAAATAATCAGCTCAATCTATTTGTACTATGGCAGAAACACAACTTGTATATTGGCCCAGAGGGAAATGCAAGCTGCAGAACCATATGATTCCCACTGGGTTTAAATATAAGTAAAGAAAAAAGTCTAGAGCAATGAGCATCTAACCGTTAACAGTGGTCACCTTGAGATAGGAAAGAGATCAGGGGAACTGAAGGAAAGAAGATTGTATTCTTTACATCATACATGTGTCTTTATTACTTGAATTGATTAAAATGAGCATCAATTACTTTTTAATTTTATAAAAACCTTAATAAATCCAGGCTAGACCAAACCATGGAACAAAAGTCCCCTGAAAGACACAAAAATGAGCGAGTCCTCATTGTAATGCAGACCTACAGAAAGCCTCCAGTGACTTGGTGAGTAGTAGCTAAAGGAATAAATGTTCATCATGGGGACTGTGGAACAGCTGGAGGAGTAGCAGTTTGTAGCCTGCAAGAATCCAAGAAATGGCAAAGCGCAAACCACAAATTTCTATAATAAAGTTTAAAAAAACAACACCCAGGGCTTCCCTGGTGGCTCAGTGGTAAAGAATCCATCTGCCAGGACAGGGGACACGGGTTCGACCCCTCATCTGCGAAGATTCCACCTGCCGCGGAGCAGCTAAGCCCGTGCACCCCAAGTGCCGAGCCTGTGCTCGGGAACCTGCACACGGCCGCGAAGGGCGGCCCTGCTCGCCGCAACTAGAGACAGCCCCGAGCAGCGATGAAGACCCCGTCCAGGGGAGATAAATGCTACATATTAAAACCAAAACAGGCAGGAGAAAAATGAAAGGGAAGCTGCTGGACTCTCCTCCAGGGCCCCTCTCCTGACTTGCTAATCGTGTGTGGAGAAGGACGTTCTATGATGAATCAGCATATAATGCTAATGTGACAGAGGGGACACCTGCCTCACGGAGGGACTGCTCTTTCTGGCTGTTATTTTGTGTTATTTTTGTGTGTCCCTTCCTTGTCTTCTATCCATTCATACATCCTCGCAGAAACACAGTGTTAACAAGCGAGAAGCAGCTACTGAGGAACGGGGCAGAGTCCCGTGAGGGCAGCAGTTTGCTAAGCATACCTCTCTAGGACCTGGAACATAGTAGGGCTGCAGCAGTGACAGTTGTCTGGAGCAAATGTGTGGGCTGCCCTCCAGTGGGAATTGTGCATCTTTGCTAAAGGTATACTCTCAGTGCAGTGATAGAGGTGTGAACGGACAAAACAGAAATGGGGCACAGAAGCCTGCGACAAAGCCCCTAGACACATCCCTGAGGAGGCTCTGTCTGAGCTAAAATTTGAGAAGTTCATAGAAGCCTGCCAGGCAGAGGAAGTCAGAGAAGCAAAGGTGCAAGAGAGCCGTGAGCGAGCAGGGCTTATTGGAGAAGCGGTGTGTCTGCTGATTCCAGTTTAAAACATGGGATGGGTAGGCCAGAAAGATTAGGTCTAGATCACGATGTTCTCAGGAGCTGTGCTAAGGACCTTGCTGGTTTTGGTTTGGTTTTTGTTTAATTTGTTTTATTGCAATGTTCTGTGAATGTCTGCGGTATAGCAGAGTGACTCAGTTGCACGTGCACATTCTTTCTCATGTTCGTTTCCTTTGTGGTTTAACACAGGACATGGAATATAGCTGCCTGTGCTGCACAGAGGACCTTGTTCTGTGTCCATTCTCTCTGCAGGACTTTGCATCTGCTGACCCCAGCCTCCCACCCCACCCCTCCCCCTGCCCCGGGCAACCATAGGTCTGTTCTCGATGTCTGTGAGTCTGTTGTGTCATTAAGTTCACTTGTGTCCTACTTCAGATTCCATGTGTAAGGGATATCACACAGCATTTGTCTTTCTCTGACTCATTTCACTAAACAGAATCCCATCCATGCCCATCATGTTGCTGCAGATTGCAAAATTTCATTCTTTTGTATGACTAAGTAGTATGCCACCGTGTATATGTACCACATCTTCTTTATTTGGTGAAAATCTAGGTGGTTTCCATGTCTTGAGTTTTCTGAGTACTGCTGCTATAAACATTGGGGTGCATGGATCTTTTTGAATTATAGTTTTGTCCAGACAGATTCCCAGGAGTGAGGCTGCTGGATCACGTGGCAGCTCTATTTTTAGTTTTTTGAGGAACCTCCGCACTGTTCTCCATCCTGGCTGCACCATTTACATTCCCACCAGCAGTGTAGGAGGGCTTCCTTTTCTCCACTCCCTCTCCAGCACATTTTTGCCACACCATGCTGTGTTGAATGTGGGACCTTAGTTCTCCCACCAGGGATTGAACCCAGATCCATGGGCAGTGAAAGCATCGAGTTCTAACCACTGGACCACTCCAGCATTTATTGTTGTAGATTTTTTAAACGGTGGCTATTCTGGCTGGCGTGAGGTGGTACCTCACTGTAGTTTTGATTGGCATTTCTCTAATAATTACATGAAATCCCATGGACAGAGGAGCCTGATGGGCTTGTAATCCGTGGGGTCACAAGGGAGTTGGACACGACTTAGTAAAACAACAACAGTAATTACATGCTAAGGACTTTGGATTTTATCTGAAGAGAATATCTTCAAGAAGATAATCCTATGTATATTTTTTAAAGATACACACATTGATTTGTTGTCTGCATTTTGAAAACAATAGCAGAAATTTTGTACATGCATGACAATAATTCAGTCCACCGCCTTCTTATAACAGCTGTGGGGCAGGTCCTGCCATTGCCTTCATTTTGCAGTTGAGGAAACCAAGGCATCAAGTCCCTTATCTGACCTGGTGCCCTTATGGGTGGAACCCAGATACAGAGGCAGGCAGCCTCGACCCAGAGCCCACCCCCTTCTCCCTTATCCTGGGCTGCTTTTGTTTGTGTTTCTTTAAGGACATACATGTTTTCTTAAGGAAGTCAAAATATTTTTTTCCCATGGTTTCTCCTATACCATCTACCATCCAGGAGAGAATGATTTTGGGCCTTGCTGGTAGAACCCCTCTGCAGCTAGGCTGTCTTCCTGTCCTCCGCTCCTCACCTTCAGCTGCTTCCACATGTGTGTAAGTTTATTTTTGGTTGTGCTGGTCTTCACGGCTGTTGCGGGATTTCTCTAGTTGTGGCGAGTGGAGGTGACGGTCGTGCTGCGCGGGATTCTTGCTCAGTGGCCTCCCGGCCATGGCCACAGGTTCTGGGTGCGTGGGCTTCAGCAGTTGCAGCTCGTGGGCCCAGTGGTTCCGGCTCCGGCTCCGGAGCTCGGGCCCAGTGGTTCCGGCTCCGGCTCCAGAGCTCAGGCCCAATGGTTCCAGCTCCGGAGCTCCGGCCCAGTGGTTCCGGCTCTGGCTCCGGAGCTCAGGCCCAGTGGTTCCGACTCCGGATCCGGAGCTCGGGCCCAGTGGTTCCGGCTGTGGCTCCGGAGCTCAGGCCCAGTGGTTCTGGCTCCAGCTCCGGAGCTCGGACCGGGTGGTTGTGGCCCACGAACTTCGTTGTTCCAGGCATGCTCGACCTTCCCAGACCAGGAGTCACGCCGCGTCCCCCGAGTTGGTAAGCGGGTTCAGCCCGCCGAGCCAGCGGGAGGCCGCCTCCTCTAGCCTGCACCCCGCCCCCTGCTCTCCCGGACGGGCTGTGAAGCCTCCCGGTGTCCGGGCTTCCTCGCAGAGGGGGGCCTTCAGACGGGGTCCCGGGCGTTCCCTGAGCCTTTCCCTTCCGGAAGCGCAGGAGCGCGTCACACGGCCCGCAGAAAGGGGCTGGTTGGCGCGCTCGGCCCCGATACACGCCGTCGGCAGGACCGCGCGTGCCGCTCGGCCCCAGCTTTCGCTGCGCCGCCTCTGCGCCTGGCCCTGCGGGGACGCGCAGGTGAGCCCCGGAAGGGAAGCGGACAGAAGGGCGGCGCCCATCACGAGGGATCTGCTGACTTAAGCCTCCGCTCAGCTGCTGTTTCATTGCTTCCATTGTGCCAGCTATAAAAAGGGGGTGGCAGGATTTTTATACACAGGCGGGGTGCGCGCCTTAGGGATCCGGTCGATGGCGGATACGTGTTCCCTGCTCCCGCCCTGTTCTTTTCCGTTGACCACACGGTGAATCCTGTCCGGGGACCCGCTCATACACACCACACTGCCAGCTAGGAGAATCAAGTGCTTACCGTCACCTCCCCCTGTGCTGTGAGCGGAGCCAAGTGTGAACAAGCTCCCCTTCTCAGATTCAGACAAATAGTGAATGAAAGAGTAGACAATGCAGGAGACCTAAGTTTCACCTTACTCATTCATGGGTGAACTTTGTGGGTTTTCTTTAGTAAAGAGGAAGGCTGACAGGTGATCATCTCAGAGATTGATAGAGACTTGGGAAAGCAGTAACAATCTGAAAGCCAAAATGATGGGGAAATTTTCCTTCTATTGTAGAAAGGAATTGATAGAGGAATAAGGCTGAGTAATTTATGTTTGGAGACTGTTATTTCATCCCTGGTGTATCTCTATCCATGAAATATGAAACCTTACAGCAGGAGTCAACCTTCCTTCAGGTCATGATTATAAATATACTGTAGAAGGAGTATCTCATTCCTCCAGATTCACCGCAGTAGTCATTGGATGCACATTTATTGCCTAGTTTCATTTGGTTACTTGTAGTCTTAACTGTCTTCTTTTCAGCAAAACATTTTAGCATTGAACTATTTGATAATATGATTTTAAAATTTCATTTTATACTTTTATTCCTTCATTAATACTTTTAAGATGTACATAAATTTACAAAGATGCACACAAAATAATATTCTTCACAGCATTGTTTATTAAGCAAAAAATAAAAGTGGAAAGAACCCAAATACCTCTATATAGGAAATTGATTATTAATTCAGATTAATATTTTAAATGTTGTGGACTTCCCTGGTGGCTCAATGGTTAAGAATCAGCCAATAGAGGAGACACTAGGGTTCGATCCCTGGTCTGGGAGGATTCCACGTGCTGCTGAGCAACTAAACCCATGCACCACAACCCCTGAGACTGTGCTCTTGAATCCAGGGGCCGAAACTACTGAGCCCAAAACTAAACCCTGCACTCGGCAACAAGAGGAGCCACCGCCGTGAGAAGCCTACACGAGGCTGCTCCCTGCCACTGGAGCAAGTCCACACACAGCAGGGAAGGCCCTGTGAAGCCAAAAATAAAGGAATTAATTAATGCCCTTTAAAAATTAAATAAAAATAAGATGATGCACAGGGAATATAATAACTTTGTATGGAGTATAATCTATAAAAATATTAAATTACTATGTTGTACACCTGAACCTAACATAGTAATATTGACATGTCAGTTACACTTGAATTTAAAAAAATAAAAATGATGAGGTAGGATGTAATTCCTGATACAGAAAGTTATTCACCATATAATGAGTTTTTTTAAAGGTTGCAAAAGCAGACTGACCTTTTTTTTTTCTTTCTTGTATGTTTAAAGAGAAGTCTGGAAAGATGTAAGTCAAAGTGCTAACAGTGTTTCAGTGAATTTGCAGCCAGTTTTCACTTAACTTTCTGTCTTATGTATTATATGAGGCGGCTTTGTAAATTATTATTGTTTTTATATTTAGCATATATAATTTTGCAGATGGAAAAATATTTCTCTTTTTAAAAACTGAGCTTGAAAAGGTGAGAGGAACTCTGAAAGGAATTTACTACTTATTATTTAAGCATACAAAAAGAAGTCTGCACAGTGCGTGAGAGTTTCCTCAGCACGCTAACTCACCTCTGAGGGTTCTTCCTCCTCTGCCCCTGCTGAAATGGTCTGAATGCTTCTCCCCACCGCTGGGCTTCCCGTTCCTCGTCCTCCACCTGTCTCCCTCTCCCTAGGTGGTGGAACAGCGGACTCTTGTTCCCGTTTAGCCCACCCTCCATGAGGGTACATTTGCATAGAACATTAATATCACTGCTCCTTCTTCTGACTTAAGCCAGTCCTTTACCTTGACTGGTTAAGTTAGGAAGCTCAGATGGCTCTTTAGCGCATGTCCCTCACGTTGGGTGCATTTAACCAAATAGCCAGCGTGACGGATGTAGACCTAAGCTCTGTCCAGGGTGCCCAAGTTCTTTGCCTTCCAGAAACTGGAACTAGATGATTTGTTTCAAAAGTACAGAAATGGGACTCAGACCTCCCTTTGGCCCTTTTTAGACTCTAATAAAGTCATTACTTTAGTCTGAACTGAAAGACAGCATTTTTCAAGAAGATATCTTGCCAATCCCAGATATTCTGTGTCTCCATTTGGTACTGCTGGTCTAGATCATCTTGAACCCTGGCTGGGCTAGTTGAGGTGACGAGTTTCACCCTTTGGGCAGGTGAAAGTCAAGAGTCACAAAGAGCAGGCGCAGAGGCGGACATTCGTGACAGACCTGTGACTGGCCACCTGTTAACGGTTTGTGATACGAGTGAGTTAAGAAACTGGTCTCTGGCTGGAATAACTTTAACAAGCTTAGCGCAAATCCGAGAAAACGTAAGGGAAGTTCGTGAAAGCTTAAGCAAGTCTTGGGACTGGACCTGGTCCAGTGTTTAGGACTGTGCTTCCGTTGCAGGAGACACGGGTTCAGTCCCTGGTTGGGGAACTAACACCCCATAGCTCAGTAGGTGAGGCCCCAAGGAAAAAACAGCCCCCTAAAAACGGTGTGTTAGTGATGTTAGAACTGTGACAGAATTTTTGAAACAGCAGGGGTTTGTTGGGAGGACTTTAAGAGGCTGTTGTCGTCAGCCTCTGCAGACCCTGAAAAGGCGGTGCTTCCGTTACACTCTGATTATTGAGAAGCTGTGACACTGAAAGTCTTACTCAGGATTTTCCTCAAGTTACGAGGTGGTATTAGACTGCAGGCACACTGCCATCTTCTTTGCTTTTTTTTTTTTCCCTTCGTATTTATTACCAACTTTTGCTCATTTTCCCCCCCTTTTCTCTCTTGATTCTTTCTTATGCACTTGCTCTAATACATACAAATTCTCAACACCAAAAATACTGAACTAAAACTCAAAGGGAAATTAAAACATGGAGGGAAACCAGTGCCTTCTGGGATCTCCAGAAACCTAAAGGACATTTTTTTAGTTGCTCTGAATGGTCTTCATTAACCCTGGATCCTGTCTGGGTGGAGGAGGGTCCCGGGAGCCTGCAAGGAGAAGGGGGGCTCCAGCTCCAGGCCTGGCGCCCCCCTCCTTAGGCTGAGTTTCCTCCCGTGGCAGCTCCAGTATGTTCAGGTTTGAGGACATGGTCAAGTCAGCGAGTGTTAACTGTGAGTCACGTCCATTGCTGCTTTTGTAACAGAGAGCTCGATGACTTTGATAGAGCCTCCCTGGTGGCTCAGGCGGCTCCTGCCCATGCAGGAGACGCAGGTTCGATCCCTGGCTCAGGAAGAGTCCCTGGAGACGGGCATGGCACCCCACTTCAGTGTTCTTGCCTGCAGAATTTCACAGACTGAGGAGAGGAGTCTGGTGGGCTACAGTTCATAGGATCGCAAAGTGCGGGACACAGCTGAGCAATTCACACACACACACACACACACACACACACACACACACACACACACACGCACACAGAGCTTGGTAATTCCCAAATACAGAGGCGCTGTGTCACCCGCTCACTAACTTGCTGCTGCCCGCCCAGCAGTAACCAGGGTGGAGACCAGGCTCCCGCACTGCATCTTCTCGGGGAAGGGAACGCCCCCTGAAAACCAGCGGGGACGGCGGCCGGTGTCTGCCTGCTGGGGGCCGGGGAGCCTCGTCCGGACCGTGACGAGGCGGCGGGGCTGCTGCGATGCGGGCCCGGGCGGGCGGCCCTGCTCCGGGCAGGACGCGGCCTCCGGCCTTCCCGCCCGCGCCTCGACCCCCCGTGTCCCCGGCTCCGGGGCGCCGAGCGCTGGCCCGACTGACCTGCTTCTGCTTCCTTTGCAGCTGACCCGCTGGTCGGCAGCATCGCCACACAGTACATGACCAACAGGGCGGAGCACGACCGGATGGCCCGGCAGTGGACCAAGCGGTACGCTACATAGCGCCGCGGGCAGCTCAGCGCGGGGCGCCGCCGCGTGTCCCCTGGAGCCGTCTTGCGGTGGAGCGCCATCCAGCCCACTCCCGTTCTTTGCTCACCACCCCTCCTGTTTTAGTCCCTTCTTAATTTCCATTAACTTGAAAGATCTGGTCTTTTTTTTTTTAATCCCTCCCCCTCCACGTGGATGGGAACTTTGGTTTTCAGTGCAAACAATGTCGGATCTGTAATAATAAGAGCTTTCTTACCAAGCTTCGTATTCCTGTGTGGTTTTGTTCCTTATTGTCCATTTTCTTTTGATCCTCCCTTTTCTGTGATCTTCGGGAAGACACGAATTCAGAATTCTATCTCGTTTCTACTTCCATGTAGCGCTTCCGGTTAATTTTTTTGTACTGAAGTCTTTATCGGTGGGTGCATGCTACTGGGAACCAGATTTTGTACAAACGCTTCAATCAGAATCACTGTGCATTACTGAAGACTCTGTTTATCACTAGCCTTCTGTTCCCACACTGAAGGCTGCCGGATTGAACAAAATAATATGTATTTTGATTTACTTCAAGTGCTTGTAAATTTCTTAGGGACCTGCCACTTTTGACTGTGGATCAGTTGATGTACACTTGTATTATTAAAGCACTCAATAAATCACTGTGGCTGATAAATGCACTTCTGATAACCCGGCGTTTGCTTTGTATCCTGGTGACCGACAGAGCGCTCCGTGCAGCGAGGCTTGTCTAATTCAATTACAGGTTCAAGTGTATTTTGTTCATCTCAAACCTGGGAGGGCCCTTTGCAGTTGAGTTGCTAGCTGTGGAGGTTCCCCGGCTGTCAGTGGCCTGACAATTTTATGGTTGTCTCAGGTCACTCTGGTTTCGAGTATTGGCTGGACGTCACTTTCACATGGACATCTTTTCTGTTACCACCTTCTTGATGCAACAATTTGGATATGTGACTCCAAAAATAGGCTCCTAGTGAAACTGAGGTGTGGGCTGACCGTTGGGTCAAACCACTTTTGGCTTGATTTCTCTCTTCTTTTTCCTCCTAAGGTGGTCACAGTGATGGCCCTTGGTTTGGAGTTTATTCTTCCTCCGTGGTTTTAGCGGAAGAAGTAAACTCCACTCGTATCAGTTGCGGTCAGCACACTCAGTGACCAGGTTTGTCTGTCTGGCTTTGACCTTCAGGCTTTTCTAAGTTTGCAGCTACAGGAGGCAGAGGAAACTTGTGTGCATTGTGGCTTGAAAACCACACTGCCGTGCTTATTAATATTCAGGTTTCTTTGTGCTGACAAGGCCTGTTGGAAACTCCTGCTTCAGCTAATCACAGTTACAAGCCCCCCCTACAGCTCAGTCTCGTTTAAGGAACATCTTTACTGCTTAGCAGAAGGATTTACAAGTGTAAGTTGTTTACCTGTAAATACTAATATTTCTGAACTTCAATTTTAATAACTTCATCAGAAACATTTTAAATATCTGATTCAGAAGATGTACTTTCTGTTGCCTTTTAGCAGTTCGAAGGAAATCCTAAAGAAAATATGCTTAAATACTATATTAACTGAGACTTTGAAATCAGTGTCCTTAAGGATTTTTTTAATAACCATTTTACCATTCATTTTATTTAAAAACAGTTTTCAACTTACAGAACACCATACAGTTTCTGTTGCAACTATTCAACTCTAGCCAGCAAAACCACAGACAGTGTGTATGAATGGGCACAGCTGTGTTCCAATAAAGCTTTACTGACCAGAGCAGTTGGTAGCCAGATATGGCCCACAAGTTGTAGCCTGTCCCTGCCTGTTAGAGACCAACATAGACTGTGTGAAAAGAATCAGATAACTGTGTGTTTAACATTTCTTTCCTTAAAATAATATAAACTTAATTAACATAATACAAGACATTAAAAAAAATTATCCCGACTGTTTTATTGCCTAGTCTTTCTCACCATAAGGTTTTTATGTTTACTTTAATACTTTAGATTAAAAAATTCAACCCTAAAAGCATTAACTTCATTTTCATATGAAATTTTATTAAATTGATTTTTTGTTACTTTTAACTGATTAAACCAGTCTGGATATTAATAGTGACTTTTATAGATAATATTTAAATTCAGTTTGCCTTTCTTCTTTTAAAGCATCAGCTGCATGGAATACACATTTTGATGGTCTCTCCAGTATAGTACATCTACATCTCCTATCTGTCTGTACTTTAGATCATTTAAAAATGTGTATTTTTTTTAGGAGACAGAGATTACAACAACCCTAGTAGGAAATCCTATCAATCACAAATCCATGTTTTCTATCCCATGAGGCATTTTCAGGAATTATGTCAATTTGATATGAAGAGTTTATAAAACTCCTTTCCTCAGTGTTATGAGCTTCACATACTTAATGACAAACAAATGTACCTTCCCTTCAAACTCTGAAAGCTGGACAAACTCCAGAGAGACCAAGAAGCTCTTAGTTGAGCCTGTTAAGTCTAGATTTCAAATAACATGGTAATTTTACTTGAAATCTAAAATCACAGCAGGCAATACAATTTTAATAAGTCTTCAGTACTGTTTGTAAAGTAAGATTTGGGAGTAGTTTAATAGTCAAAAAGCTAAGTAGTTTTGCTAGTAATTATGGAGATAACATTGACTTTGTACCCTAATATTGTTTAACTTTCCAAACCAGTTATTGCTAGTTGTTGTATTTTGTAACTTTGTTAAATAAAATGTTGGCAGATTCTTGACTGAGGCAGGACCATTGGTCACTGAGAAAGTAGTTGGAAATGATATTTATTGATCGTAAAACATTCAGAAGGCTGTGGCCTTAATTTGTCCTAAAATTGCAAATAAAGCATTGCTCATTTGTTCTTCTACAAGAATCTATAAGAATTGAAGATAACAAATGCAATAGTCAATCTTTTCTTCTTATGATGAGAGTGTAAACCTAGAAGTTTATCCTAGAATACTGATTTGGGAATTAGGGAGAAAGGAAGTATTTATTCAAAATATACTATATGCCAGGCCACATGTTACCTGATAAAACCTCAGCCCAGCTTTGTAGGGTGTAGGTGGCTATCATAATCTGAACATTTGTAATCTCGAAAATTCATGAGTTGAAATCCTAACCCCCAAGGTGATGGTATTATGAGGTGGGATTTTTAAGAGGAGATTAGGTCAAAAGGGTGGGGCCCTTGTGATTGGGATTAGTGCTCTTATAGAAGAGACCCCAGACAGCTCCCAAACCCCATTCCATCATGTGAGGACACGTGAGATGCTGCAGTCTGCAGCCGGAAGAGGGCCTCCGCTGGAGCCCAGCCCCTGTTAGCACTTGGTCTCAGACTTGCAGCCCCCAGAACTGTGAGCAGTACATTTCTGTTGCTTATAAGCCACCTAGCCTGTGGCTTGTATCGCAGCCTGGGCAGAGTCAGACCGTGGCCCCAGGTCATGCACAGCTAACAAAGCCCCACAGTGAGATCCCCACCCGAGCTTGACAACAGAGCCCCTCCCATCAACTGCGAAGCCCGACACACCTTTCTTCTAATGACGGGGTCATCCTGGAGAGGCAGACTGGCCTCATTCAGTCTCACAGTCTATACTGCTTGGGGCGGTGGGGTGCCATCTTCAGGAAGTGGGAAAAGTTGTTGAAGGAGATGTAGACCTGGTGTCAGATGAGAAATCAAAACGCACTTTTCTCTAATCTTAGAGGGACTGCTTTATGAACGCCCAGCCCTGGGGAAACGTCACTTGAAACAGCCTCCAACCTCTCTGCATCTCAGCCGTGCGCTGAAAACACTGTTCACTGTTAGCAGGCAGGGCAGTTTTTAGTGTCTCTATACTTTGTGCTTTAAAAAGCAATACGTACGTAGAGAACAGACTAGTGGCTGCCAAGGGGAACGGGGTTGAGGGAGGCATGGGGAGGAGGTTGGGATTAGCAGATAGAAGCTTTAAGTATAGAATGGAGGAACAAGAAGGTCCTACTGCATGCCACCAGAGAACGGTATTCAATATCCGGTGATAAACCAAAATGGAGAAGGATATTTTAAAAAGAATGCATGCATGTGTAGAACTGAATTACTTTGCTGAACAGCAGAAATTGGGCTTTCCTGGTGGCTCCGCAGTAAAGAATCTGCTTGCAATGTGAGGGATAGCCCGAAATGCAGGAGATGCAGGTCCAATCCTTGGATTGGGAAGATCCCCTGGAGAAGGAAGTGGCAACCCATTCCAGTATTCTTGCCTGGGAAATGCCATAGACAGAGGAGTCTGGAGGGCTACAGTCCACGGGGTCACAAGAGCTGGACACGACTGAGCGACTACACCACCACCACACCACAGCAGAAATTTAACAACAGTGTAAATCAACTGTGTTTTGCTTAAGCTATCAATGAAGCAATAACAGCAGTCCATACTTTATGCAGTCTTTCTTTAAAAAGAAATATGTTTGTAATTAGTACAGAAAGCAGTTGAAATTGTACAAAATAGCCCTACGAGAGGATTCTGACCTACACATGTAAACACGTCCCCTCTGTAAGGTCGCAGGTCTGTGGCACGGGCCTCACCCCACACAGGCAGAACTGGCACCCTGCCATAGTCCTCAGAGGGCGTCTGCCACAGGCTGAGTTGTCTGCTGATCACAGCACTTCCAGCTGCACATGATCTGGGAGTTGAGGCTGGCCTCCAAGGACTTCCCGTGGAAGCCAGCAGCTCCCACATCCAGGCTCTCCCTGGGGAGCCCCTGGTCCCCTGGGCCTGGGACATTCCGTCTCCGCTTCACACTCACATTTCACCAGGAACACACAGTGAGCGTTAGGGTGGCAGGCTCACCCCAGTTAGGCTGGGACTTCCCCTTTAAAACGGAAAGGCCCACGTCTCAGGGACGCCCCCGGTCTGGGACCCACCGGAGCTTTTGTGCCAGGACTGAATTTAAGCATAAAGTCTTATGTATTACACAGGGCTGGTTGCTGCCACAGAAGTACTCTATTTGAGGAAGCCACGTTTTACTCAATGCATAGAGATCCTGTTCTAAAAAATGTTCCCTCAATAGCTAGGACATGGAAGCAACCTAGCTATCCATCAACAGATGAATGAATAAAGAAGCTGTGGTACATATATGTGATGGGATTTATTCAGCTATAAAAAGGAACACATTTGAGTTGGTTCTAATGAGATGGATGAACCTAGAGCCTATTATATAGAATGAAGTAAGTGAGAAAGAGAGAAACAAAATACTGTATATTAATGCATATATATGGAATCTAGAAAGATAGTACGATGATCCTATTTGCAGGGCAACAAAGAAGACACAGACATAGAGAACAGACTTGGGGACACAGTGGGGGAAGAAGAGGGTGGGATGATCTGAGAGCGTAGCATTGAAACGCATATGGTACCAGATGCCAAGTAGACAGCCAGTGGGAATTTTCAGGGAGCTCAAACCGGTGCTCTGTGACACGTAGCGGGGTGGGACAGGGTGGGACGGGGTGGAAGGGAGGTTCGAGAGGGAGGGGACACATCAGACCTGTGGCTGACCCATGTTTGGTGTATGGCAGGAACCAGCACAGTATTGTGAAGTAATCATCCTCCAGTTAAAATAAAACTTTAAAATAAAGACATGCCCTCCACGGCTTGCAGCATTCCTGTATAGTCCACTCTCTATCCTTCACATCCGGCCACCTTCGCTCAGTCCCTGCTCTGGAGGCAAATGAATGATTGAAGCCAACTGCGACCTTTCTTTACGTCTTCAAACCTGGCTTCAAGTGCGTTTGCCTTCCTACGAGGTGGCTTATTCCTAATGAGTAGTCTGAAACATAATACGCCTTTCAATAGGATTTTTTTAAAAGGGAAATTCCTGAATTTTAAAAGATCTCTCATATAGGGGCCCACACAGGAAAATGGAGGAGATAATGTGACCTCCTATCTTTTTTCTTTTTTTTTTCCTTCTTGAGTGGGTTTTTAAAGAACTTTTATTGGAGTGTGGTTGGTTTCCGATGTTGTGTGCAGATGCACAACACAGTGAATCAGTTACACAAACGCATATAGCCATTCTTTCTTAGATTCTTTTCCCATTTAGGTCATCAGAGGACTGAGTGGACGTGCCTGTGCTGCTGGTCCTGACTAGTCATCTGCTTCACAGGCAGTAATGTCTCTGTCGATCCCAACCTCCCCGCTTGCCCCTCCCCCACCGCCGTCCCCGACTTGGTTACGGGGGTTTGTTCTCTACATCTGTGCCTCAATTTCTGTTTTGTAAATAAGCTCATTTGTACCATGTTTTTAGATCCCACACGTAAGTGGCATCATACGATGTTTGTCTTTCTCTGACTCCACTTAACATGGTCATCTCTAGGTCCATGCGTGTTGCTGCCGGTGGCATTATTCCATTCTCCTTTACGGCCACTACTGAACATAGCACCCAGTGAGCCCAACCAGAGAATTCAGGCAGCTGTGGAGCCCAGCCTACTTGCTGCAGTGGGAGTTCTCAAGCATATGGTAGCATTTCTTATCTGTAGATGTCAGAAAAAAAAATCTTGGCCTTCTGATTGGGGGTAAAATTCTTTTAGAAGTAGTCGTTGTGAAAGGCTTGAGATTCTAGAAGGCTGTGAAAATTGTGCGCCTTTGGACAACAAAAGTGGATTTCTGTAGCAGAACATTTAGGGCTTCTCTTTCTCCCTCACAAGCTCATTTTAATTCTGTTTGATGGATTTAAAAAGGCGATGTCTCATCCTTGTCATCGTCATCATCATCTCAGTGATGACCCCTCCTTCAGCACAGGGTGTGGAACACACTGTAAACACATGTATGTGGTGTATAATCTCACTCAGGCATTGCTATACTCGCCCAAGATGTGTATTGTCCTCATCATATCGATGTGAAACTGACCGAAGATTCCAGTAGATCCAGACTCCTGTAACTGCTCAGCAGCAGAGCTGGGTCTCAAGCCCAGATCTGTGTGGCTGTGGAAACCAGGCACAGAAACCCCAGGGGCACCTTCTCCTAGCCTGAGGAGATGTGGCGGCCCTCACTGTGGACTTCCCAGTTAGCGAAGGAAGAAATTACCTTGTTTACACAACCAGAACCCTGAAAACTTGTGTTCAGTGGACCGCAGATAAAGCAAAACATTATATGTGGCTCCACCAGGTCTGAGAGCCTCGGGAGGAAAACAAGGGGAACAAAGCAGGAGGAAGTGAGGGGGACCCTCCAGTCAGTCTGGAGAGCACAGAGCCAGACAGCTACCCAGTCAGCCACCAGGCCAGCCACCTGGTCAACCATCAGACCAGCCACCCAGTCAGACACCCAGGGAGCCACCAAGCCAGCCACCTGGTCAACCACCAAACCAGCCGCCTGGTCAACCAGCAGCCAGTCCTGGGGTCCCCGGCCCCCGAGCCAGCTACAGGGTTGGGCACAGACCCCACCCCAGAGCCGGCCGTCACAAGCTCTGCAGCCCTTCTCCTCTGCCTTCTGATGGCTGATTTCTGCTTGTTACTTTCTTTCCTTCCCCCGCCCCCCAATCCCCATGGGATGATTTCTAGTCATTTTCTAGCTGAATTCAGTAGAAAAATAATGTTTATTCACTTCGTGGCCAATTTGGCCAGAATATGTCTCTATTCCATGAAATAGCGCGTTGACACGCTCACGGTTCAGAATCGCAGGCGCACCCCTCGCGTCCGGATGTGTGTCAGGCTGGTTGAAATTGAAACATCACCCTCTTCCTCTGCTGTGGATTCCGTCGAGCTGCCCTCATCAGGCGGCACTGGTGCTCTTAGGAGAGGTGCCAGGCTTCAGAGCAAGGACCTGGCCCGTCCAGCCTCCCGAAGCCGCACAGGCCCGAACCAGGGCAGAGGGGAGTGGGGGGAATAGGAGTGTGTGTGTGTCTGCCCCTCATACACACACATGCACACGCACACGCACACGCACACAATCTGGCTCCCTCTCTGCCGCCTTCCTGAACCCAATCACTCAGGCCCACCCGCTGACCGCCGAGCCGACAGCATCTCCTGGCAGCCCCCCCACACACCCCCAGAGCCCCCCACGCTGTTACCCCGCTCCAAAACCTCCCTTCCCTCTCGGCTCACCCTCTGAACGTGTCCGAGCCCCGATGTTTCCCGCCCTGTCGTCTCACCTTCTCCCTCCTGGGAGGGTCTCCTCTCTCGTCTCACGTGCTTCCTGACAACCTTGACGTCCGTCACCCGGCGTCTCTTGCAAACACCAGCTCCGCATCTCCACCTTCCCCCCAAGGATGGGTGTGTGGAAATCCCACGGGCACAGCAGACTGTGTATTTTCCACCTTCCCCCCGGGGATGGGTGCGTGGAAGCCACACGGGCACAGCAGACTGTGTATCTGAAGCTGAACTCGTGCACCGTCTGCACCCTAAACCGTGTCCAGATGCAGGACCCACAGAGATAAAAGACCAAGTGCGTCCCACCAGGAACCAGTCGCCCGACACCAGTAATGTTCTGTCCCCCAAACCAGGACAGCCACGTGACTAGCTCCAGCGGGGGTGTGGGACTTGGCGATCTGGGCTCGTGCAGGCCACACGGCCTCCCCCCAGCCACGTGCCTGACTACCCGCTGGAAAGAAAAACACCCGCCTTGTTCCTCTCCTGCGTTCTTAACCCAGAAATAGGAAAGGGTTCAAACTGAACTATGGGCTTCCCTGGTGACTCAGTAGGGGTAAAGAAATCTGCCTGCCAATGCAGGAGACGCAAGAGACTCAGGTTCAATGCCTGGTCCGGGAAGATGCCATATGCCGCAGCAACTGAGCTCCTGCATCACAACCGCTGAGCCTGCGCGCTGCAGGTACCGAAGCCCACGGGCCCTAGAGCCGGCGCTCTGCCACAGAGGGGCCGCTGCAACGGGAAGCCCCTCGCATCGCGACTAGAGAGGTGCTGCCGCTCACTGCAACTAGAGAAAGCCCGTGTGCAGCAACGGAGACCCAGGGCAGCCAAAATCAAGCAAATAAAAAAAGTTAATGTTTTTTAAAAAACTGAATTAAAAGAGAAAAAGTGCACTGGAAACTAACACAACATTGCAAATCAGCTACACTCCAATAGAACATTTTCAATGTAAAAAAAAAAATAGGAAGAGAAAAGAAAAAGTCATATAGGGACAGAGTAGAAACCCTGGATCAGTGGAGATTGAGAGGTTTTCCCAAAATGATTAATTCTGGTGAAATTTGTTTCAGGTATTTCACGGGTGCTTCTATTTAAAGCCCACCCCACCTTCCTATCTCCAGCAGGACACAAGAAGCCGTAACAGCTGCTGCTTTCTAGGAAGGGGGTCAGGATATTATAGGTTGGAACTGGGAAGAAAGTTTTTTATCAGCTTCCTTTAGCATCATGTGAATTTTAACCATGTGCAACTGCTGTACTGTCAGAAAATAAAAGTTACCACCCAAACAACACAAAATTCTCTCCAGCAGACACACGGAGGGCAGTTAGGTGAACCATCTTCACCCAAAGAACACCTTGCCTTTGGATAATAATAGCTCAAAGGAGCACATAAAGATCCTGGAAACACCGGTTCAGTCTTGTCACCCACAAAGATGGAGCCCGGATGCGGTGCAGAGCTCTTTTTTTTTTTCCATTTGTATTTTATATTGAAGCATAATTTATTTATAAGTTGTGTTAGTTTCAGGTGGTTTGCAGGGGAGGTATTCTGTTTTGGTTTTTTTTTTTTTTTTTGCAAACCTCGTTTCTGACTGACTTCAGGATGCCAAGAAGTGGGCGCTGGCTCGGGCCCTGGAGGCTCCAGGCCAGCAAAGGGCTAACTGAACTCAGGTGAGCGGATGGGTTCCGGCCCCGCCCCAGCACAGACTGGCCTTCACCTCTTCATGGCTCCTTCCCTTTTCTACAAAGTGTGACCTGTAAGGTCGCTCAGATGCTCTGATCAGTGGTCCTGTGTGGACGCAGGCAGCCCCGGCGGGTACAGCTTCTGCCCCCACTGCCCGGAGAGCCTGAAATGCTCCCAGGGAGGGTCCTACCTGCTCGGATTTGGGAGTTATTTGTCCAAATGCCTGCCAGTCCCCATCCAGGTTGGACAATGTGTTTTTCACAGGGCGTTTACAGCCAGAGTGGCTAGATGGGAAAATGATTCAGCAGAATTCGCCAACAAACCTGATTTTAATGGTTATGTGTTTCTGTTTATCATACTTGTGTATTCTATGTATTCTGTTTACCATTACCATCCTCATGCTGTGTGATCCTGGCTGTCCATTTATGGTACAGAGGATTATGGTCTTGATAAAAAATAAATAAACCAGAGGCGATAGCAAATAGTAGTGTAGGTGCAGGCTATTCAGGAGAGCCATCACAGAGGTGGCCTTAAATATGGCTGGAGTTCGGGACTTCCCTGGCAGTCCAGCAGTTAAGACTCTGGGCTTTCACTGCAGGGGCGTGGGTTCAATCCCTGGTTGGGGAACTAACCACACGCTAAAAAGTTAACAAAAAAAATAAATAAATAAATAAAGGGAAAGGAAGGAAGGAAAGATGAACGAGGACTTCCCTGGTGTCCCAGGATAAGAACCTGCCCGCCAGTGCAGGACACGCGGGTCCAGTGCGCGGCCCAGGAAGGCCTCACATGCCGCGGAGCAGCTGAGCCCGAGGCCCGCGGTTACCGAAGCCCCGCGTCCAGAGCCTGTGCTCCGCGACGACGACAGCAGGAATGAGAAGCCGGAGCATCGCACGGAAGGGCAGCCCCACTGTCCACAGCCAGAGGGAGCCTGCCTGCAGCGAGGAGGACCCAGCGCAGCCAAAAATCAATCAATAAAATACATTTTTAAAGGGGAGAGGCAATGACCGCAGTTAGAGAAACACGATGCGCTGAATCGTGCCCTCCCCAAATTCAGGTGTGCGAGCCCTAAACCCTGCGGGACCTCACTTGGGAATACGGTTCTTTAGGACGGGCTTTGTGGGGTCGTGCTGGGTCCCCCCAGGGTGACTGGGCGGCCCTCAGGCGGCCCTGCGCGCTCAGACCCGCCGGGGAGCGGGGAGCCAGGAGGCGGGGAGGCGGGGCCGCCTGGGGCGCCGGGGGCGAGCGGGAGGGCACGGGTCAGAATAACGGGGCGCACGGGCGCTCTCGGGGCGTTTCCCTGACGGGGCGGGAGGGCACGGGTCAGAATAACGGGGCGCACGGCCGCTCTCGGGGCGTCCCCGTGGCCCCAGCACAGGGCATCCGTGTCCAGGCCCCGACACCGCGGGCGGAGAGGTCTGAGCAGGTGACGCTCAGCGCCCGGGCGAAGCGCGCTCAGACCCGCTTCCTGGCGGCTGGTGTGGGACGCCTGAGCTGGGTGCTCTAGAACCTTCTCTCGTATGTTTTTCTTTCTAGATTCCACATGTAAGCAACAATATTGTATATTTGTCTTTCTCCGTCTCATTCGCTTTACTTAGTCTGATAATTTTTTTTTTAAGAAAAATGCTGTTGTATTCATTTAATAAATATCCTTTCTCAGCCTGAGGCATAATTTCTTACAAATGAACTTATTTAGGAAACAGAAATAGACCTACAGACATAGAAAAGAAACTCATGGCTACCAAAGAGGGACGTGGGGGAGAAATAAATTGGGAGATTGGGGTTAATAGACACATACACTGTGTATGCCTGTGGCCGATTCATGCTGATGTATAGCAAAAACCATCACAATATTGTAAAGTAATTATCCTCCAATTAAAATTAACAAATTAATTAAAAATAAATAAATAAAATAGACAAACAACAAGGTCCTACTGTATAGCACAGGAAATTCTACTCAATATTATGTAACAACCTGTAACGAAGTAACATATATACCTACATATATATATTCTTTTTTGGATTCTTTTCCATTAAATTTTTAAAAAAAATAATAGCATATATAATCAGATCTTTATGCTTTTGCAAAAATTATTAGTTTTAAAGAGAATCTTTAATACATGTTATTTTGTTGTCAAAATGTAATACAATAATATGAATATTACTGCACACAAATTCTTAAAAATGATGAATGCTTAATTACAAGGATCTTGGTAATGTATCTGGTCTCCACAATTGTAACTTGATTGTTGATCATCAAATGAAAGGAATAAATTCCTAAAAATAAAGATGACATTGTTGTTTAAAAAAGAAAAAAGAGTTTTCTCTTGCCTTCGCTAACTCTACTAGGAGTCATCGCCCACTAAAGGGTGAGGGAAGGTTTCCTGGTCCTTGAGACACGGAAGAAATGGAAACGAGTCTATTCCATGGAGAAAGATAATTGTGAACAAAGATGCTGGGTGAGGCCAGCCAGAGCCAGCACCCCCAAACTTCCAGGTTCACATGGACTGGGAACCAGCAGGAGGGTTCTGTCCACGGCAGACTTAGGCGCAGTTGGACAGCAGAACCCACTGGAAACTGCTGGAGATGGCAGCAGATGGCTGATGCTGCGCTCAGCAGTGCCAAGATGCAAGGGACCCCAGGGGCCCAGGAGAGCCTCTGGGGATGATGGGATGGCCTGGAGGTAAGGTCTCGGGACAGCGGGCATGGGGACAGCCTGCCACGATGAACCTTAACATGCTCAGGGAAGCAGAGGAATGTAACACTCGCCCATCCGTGACTGAGAGCTTTGCGGGCATTAGTCCATCCAGCGTTCACAAGCCCTTATGGGCTGAGGACAGGTTTTACCCCTGGTTTATAGGTGAGAAAAGTGAGGCTGAGAAAGGTTCACTCACCCAGCATCCTACTGATGGGAGTTGTCGAACTGGCATTCAACCCAGGCCTTCCAACCCCAAAGCCCATAAAACTTACTCAAAGACATATTTAATAGCAATTTAATGTACGAGACTCTTGAATTCTTTTTTTTCCACACTTCTTTCAAACTTTCTAAACATGCCATAAAAATGCACAGATCTTGGATGCTGATTTTGATGAATTTTGACAATTGTGTCCATGTGTGTAACCACCGCCCTGTACAAGATGTAAAACATTTCACTCGCCCCTGTCCCCGAACATTCCTTTCTGCCTCTTTCCTGTCAGTTCCCCTCCCAACCCTGGGGACACATTCTGACGTCTGTCTCTGCGGTTTGCCTGCTGTCAAGTCCGTCCAAAGCGAGTGCCTAATCTGCTGTGTCTGGCTTCTCTCACTCCGCATGTTCAGGGGATTCATCTCTGTTATTGCAAGTATCAGTAATTCAAAGCACTGTTTACCTCTGAGCGCCTAATCAGCAGGTAAGTACTGTGTTGGTAAGACTTTGGAGAGTATCGGTGGGCTGTCCCTCTCGGCTTTCTCAGAAGCTGACCTGCATCCTAGTCCACGTGCCCGAGAGGAAGTTAGCCTCGCCTGCAGAGGAAAACCCAGAAGGCCCGAGCTAACTGCTTTCCCCTGAGCACGGCTGTTGAATTAACTTGGCCACTTCGCAGCTCTCAGACCGCACTTTGGACAACAGCTTCTTGGTGGTGGTGGTGCTGTTTCCAATGCAATAACCTTTTATCCAACGGCACGCTGAGTAAACATGCTGAGGTCTGTGATATTTTGACTTCCAAGCAGACAAAATCACACCAGCAACTTGGTCAACACGGCTGCGTCTTGTCCAAGATGACCGTATGGCACAGGTTTGAAATGCTCCCCTGCATGGGCCCAGCTGGTCAAGAAGATGCAGGACCACACCTCCTCTGACCCTCGGCTTTCTTGTTACAGCTGCCTGGTCCCCAAGAACCCGAGAGCTCAGGCTTTATTTCTCCCTGATGATGGTTATCCGTGTATCCCTCGAGGTGCAGCTTGAGAGCAAAGTAACTATGAGCTGAGAGTTGAAAACTTGGTGATAAAGACATGGAGAAGGATGAACTCGCAAAGAATGATCCTCCCCCAGTCCTCTTCCCTAGACCCCTCTGACTCCTTTGGTGAGTTCAAAACAGACCTTCATTACTTTGCAGTCTATGTAAACTAGATTTATGTAACTTCATGTGTTGTTACTTGTATTTGTGTGTGCGCTTACTCCCTCTGACTCTCTGTGACCCTGTGGGCTATAGCCCACCAGGCCTCAGTCCACAGGATTTCCCAGGCAAGAATCCTGGAGTGGGTTGCCATTCCCTGCTCCAGGGGAATCTTCCCGACCCAGGGATTGAACCCCAGGTCTCCTGCATTGCAGGCACATTCTTTACTGTCTGAGCTGCCAGGGAAGCCTTTACTTGTGTATACTTATCTTAATTGTGCAGTTGACAGTTTTCTACCTGTGGAAATAGTTGATGTATCTTGGATACATCATAATTTTTTTCCCACTAAAATTGGTGAGAAAAATTTTTTTTCTTGAATGACTTTGCCCTTAGTAGCAAATTCTCAGGGATGGATTCGTTGGTTCAGCAGGGATCTGTGACTTTAGATTTCAAAACTGGGATCTGCAGACAATGAGCTTGAATTGTCTATCCCGTTAAGCTCCTGTGGTCCACCCGTGAGTGGGGACTTTTGTAAAAGCAATGTAGGCAGAAAGCACCGGTGAAGAACAGCGGCTCCTTCCCCTCCCAAAGGCAGGAAGGAAGGGAGGAGAGGAGCGAGATGTAAGATGTGCAGAAGCCTCAGTGTCCCCTCTGGGCCAGGGCTCGCCATGTGGAGGGGCCACGGCCGCCGACCAGCGTTCTTGGCCTCCTTAGTCAATAGAAAAAAAAAATCTTCTTTTGTTTCACTGGGCTTTTTTCCCCACTGGGAGTCAACAGAAATTGATCAAGGCTGAACTCAGAATTGAGGCAAGGCTTTATCGGGGCCCCTGCTCAGCAGAGGCAGGGAGAACAGGCAACAAGCACCCTTGTTCATGCACTCCCGGGGGAGCGGGAGGGGAGCGGGAGGGGAGCAGGTCCTCTGCGGGTGCGGGTAGGGGTGCGTCCCGGGCTCAGGCGGACCCAGGATGTCTTAGGGTCCGCCCACCCCTTTGGGGGTGCTGATTGCAGGGGGCACGCATAGTCCCCTGCTTTGCTCCTGCCTCTTCAGAAGAGGCAGTTGGGTTTTTGGTCTTTTCAGGCTTTATTGTCCATAATTTGCCCCAACTGTACATGCACACAGTTATCTTTAGTGCTTTATCATTTCTTCGTATTCTGTCGCTGGAGCAGAGGTGTGTCCAGGTACAAGCCCTGCAGCCAGGGCTCCCAGGGCCCAGCCTGTCTGAGAACTGGGCATCGGCTCCTCGGAAGAAACCCAAGCCATGCCCACAGGAGGGAGGCCCTGGCAGTCAGCTCCCTGAGGCATCCACAGACGCTGCGGCCGGCGCCCAGGGCTCAGGGCCTGTCTTGCAGGACCAGAGGGGCCACCCCTGGCATGGGATCCTCGGTCACAGCGGCCCAGACCTCAGAGGACATTTCCCCAGAACCGCACCCCGGGGACCCCACACAGGGCAGGCCCCCGATGCTCAGCAGGCACTCACCACGTGGGCACCTCGCTGGCCCTTTCTCAGCCCCTCATCCACTATCAGGGGCTTCCCAGGTGGCTGCAGTGGGAGTGAGCCTGCCTGCCGATGCAGGAGATGTAAGAGATGCAGGTTCGATCCTGGGCTGGGACGTTCTCCTGGAGAAGGGATAGGCTACCCACTCCAGTATTCTTGACTGGAGAATCCCCATGGAGAGAGGAGCCGGGTGGGCTACAGTCCATGGGGTCGCAGAGTCAGACACAACTGAAGTGACTTAGCACACATGCACACAATCCACACTCGATGCCCCAGGACAGCGCCCCCACACGGTGACCACAGAGTCCAGGCCCACAAGCGTGGGGCTGAGAGGGTGTCCAAGGAGAGCTGGGGAAGTGAGCGGCAAAGCCCAGCTCCAGGAACGCTCAGGAAAGGTGACCCGGGTCCCGGGCCACAGAGACCCCCGGGACGGGGCTGGGTGTGTGTCTCTGTCTGTGCATGTGTGCAGACGCCCACGATGGCAGACAGGCCAAATTAAAAGCAGCTAGAGAACAAATCCAACACGTGGACCTTATTTGGGTTCTCATTTTAAACAATCTGTAAAAAAAAAAAAAATCTTAGAAAAGGGAGATGTAATGACTTTAAGGAAGACCTTTCACCATCTTTGGTATAATAATAGTATTGGTTTTTTGGTTTTTTTTTAAGAATCCTTACAGATACATCACGAAACGTCTGTGGATGAAATGATATAGTACTTGGGATTTGCTTCAGAGTGATCAATGTCAGGGAGTTTATAGGAGAAAGATAAAAGGACAGGGGCTGTGTGTTCATACTGTTAAACCGGGGCAACGGAACACAAGGGTTCTGGTGCTGTCTGGTCCATTTCTGAACATGTCTGAGGTTTTGCATAGTTTGATGTAAAGAAAGATGGGAAAGAGGTGGTGAGCAGTTAGGAAGGGGGTCACACGCAGGCCCAGGCCCCAGGAGGGGGTGCAGGACCCCAGGGTGTGAGCGCTGGCCAGGGCTGTGGCGTGGGCCTCGGGTCCGGTGGAGCCGGGAGACAGAGCAGCTGGGCAGAGGCGGGCCCGGCGGGGGCCTGCCGTCTGCCGTCTCTCCCTGCGTCCAGAGGGCAGCATGGTCTGAACTGTCTGCGTTATCACCTGTACCTGCCGGCCCCACCAGAGCAAAGCAGATGGAGCCGAAGAAATAGAGAGAAAGGTTTACAAGGCCCTGAGACAATTAGGTACGACTACCAACGGTACTTAGGAGGGAAGGGAGAAAAACCGAGAGGAAAGGGGTTAATTCTGCTCCCCAGCTAAGACAGTGCAGGCCAGGGGAGGCCCACTCACAGACACAGGGCCTGAAAAGTAAGGTGTGCTGTCAAGAATTCCCATATGGAAATCTCATGTCTGGAAAGTGAAACTGTTAGTTGCTCAGTCGTGTCTGACTCTGTGTGACCCCACAGACTGTAGCCCGCCAGGCTCCTCTGTCCATGGGATTCTCCAGGCAAGAATACTGGAGTGGGTTACCCCTCCCTTCTCCAGGGGATCTTCCCAACCCAGGGACGGAACCCGGGTCTCCCGGAGTGCTTTTAAAATAAACACTGATGAGAGGCTGTCCTGTTCTGGTTTCCATTGTTTATATACTTAGGATTCATTCACTACCTGTTTCTAAGAAGGAATTTAAAGACTCTGCTGATACTAATTCTCAGAGTTTCTCAGGAAATATGTAAGTTTTGAAACCTCAGTGTTGCAATGCTCGCCAAACTTATTGCTAAATCCAGTAAACATGATGGGCTTGCCTGGTGGCTCAGTCAGTAAAGAATCAGCCTGCAATGCGGGGGACCCAGGTTCAATCCTTGGGTCAGGATGATCTGGAGAAGGGAATGCCAACCCACTCCAGTATTCTTGCCTGGAAAAGTCCGAGGGACACAGGAGCCTGGTGGGCTACAGTCCATGGGGTCGCAAAGAGTCGAGCTTGCCTGACTAACACACACACATGTGCACCCAGCACCTCAATCATTTGGGTTCCAAAGGGGGTTTTAAGTATTGAGGTGACAGAGAAAAAGAAATTAAGGGAGAAATTGCTTTTCAACCTACATTTTACATGGCCTGAAGATCTAGGACTTGAGAACTTGAGACAAGACTTTCCTGGTGGCGCAGTAGATAAGAATCCACCTCCCATGCGAGGGATACAGGTTCGATCCCTGGTCTGGGAAGATCCCCCACGCCAACGAACAGCTAAGCACGTGCGCCACTATTCCTGAAGCCTGTGTGCCTAGAGCGTGTGCTCTGCACCAAGAGAAGACACCTCAGAGAAGAGGGACCCCTGCTCAGCGCCTCTAGAGAGAGCTGGGGCAGCAACGGAGACCCAGCACCGCGGAAACTAACTGAAAAGATTTTTTTTAATTCCATTAAAACAAAGAACTCAAGACAGACGGTTGGAGAAAATGAGCTTGGGAAACACCTCCCCCGAGAGACAACGACCATGTCCACGAAGCCCAAAGACAGAGTTCTGGCACGTTCAGAGCATGATGTTGAGTGTCCGCCACCGCAAGGACAGACTCTGCCTTCCTCTGATGCGCGCGTGTACCAACTGCGTGGCTTTCCTTCTGATTTTCCAGAGAGCGTGACCCTTCCCTGAAACTTTGGCAGGGAGAGGCGGGCACAGGGCTTTGCCATCGCCTGTGATAGGACCTCACCGACAAAGCCCCCGGGGACCACGCCAGCAGGTGGCCTTTCCTGCCCCATCCCCCGGGAATCTGAAATGCAGCCGGATTCTTAGGGCCCAGGCCATGCGCCTAAGAGAGCGGTTCAGTGGGCTTGGGATTCAGACAGAGCTTCCCAGCTGGCTTGGGTTTGGGGTGGCTGTTTAGCCTCTGTGAGTGTATTAAGGATTAAATGAGAACAGTTAGCTTAAACATTGAGCCCAGCATCGGGCCCCTGTTGGGTGCTGAGCCGATGCGGTGGACCGTTGTTATTACTCACCGCTGCTCTTGCTGGCATTATTATTTCGTGGGCATCGCAGACGCGCCGGTAGCGCGCCGGGACCCCAGCCGGCGTGTGCCGAGGCCAGAAGGAAACCCGAGCACCGCCCGGCGCGGAGGCCAACGCCGCAGGCCCGGGCGCGCGGCTCCCCACGGCGGTCAGCTGACTCCGACGAGAAAGGGCTTCTAGAGAAAGCGCCTTCGGGTTGCGGGCTTGCTGTGTCCCTAAGAGTGGGGACAGCCCCCTCCGCTGCCAAGCGGTGTTTTCTGGGCTGCGGACGGCCGGCCTGCAATGCCCGCGTCCGGCACGCTGGGTGTCGTGTCCCGGGACGCCCCGCAGCACTCCGGCTTCGGTCCTGTTACGGAATCCCGGAGGAGCGGGTGGTCTTCATCTGAGAAGGGGGAGCCGGTTTCGAGGCCAGGCAGGCGAGTGTGAAGCGTTCCGGCAGGTTTATCTCCTGCTGCTGTTTGCTGGCATATCGAGGGCTCCGAACCTCGTGATCTGACTCCGGGAGAAGGCCAGCCTGAGCCGATGAGCTGGGGGGGAGGGGGCCACAGGAGCAGCTGCTCAGTCGGGGAAACCCCTGCCCCTCCTCGCACCCCAGGGTGGACCCAAAGCCAGTGTGGACGTGAGGTCCGGGGGCAGGGGCGGGGTCTCTGGAGCAGAAAGGCCCTGGACACAGCGTCACCGCCTGCCTAGTTGCGGGCGGGGCTGTGTACCCCAGGGAAGAGCCCAGAGGGGCCGCTTGTAGAGCCCAAGCCAAGCTGGCTGCCTCTGCCCAGAGCCGGAGGGAGAGGCAAGGAGGACACCAGCTTTCTGCTCCAGAAATGTTTTAAGAAAGTCATCTTTGGTCCACTGCCAAGGACCCAGGGCTTTCACTACCCGGTCCCAAGTTCAGTCCCTGATCAGGGAGCTAAGATCCTGCAAGGAGTGCAGTGCAGCCAACAACAAAAAAGAAAGAAAAAGTTATCTTTGCAATAATCATTGTTGTTATTGTTCAGTTGCTCAGTCGTGTCTGACTCTTTGCAACCCCATGGACTGCAGCACGCCAGGCCTCCCTGTCTATTACCATCTCCCGGAGCTTACTCAAACTCTTGTCCATCAAGTCAGTGATGCCATCTAACCATCTTATCCTCTGTCGTCCCCTTCTCCTCCCGCCTTCAATCTTTCCCAGTATCAGGGTCTTTTCCAATGAGTCAGCTCCTCGAATCAGGTGGCCAAAGGATTGGAGCTTCAGCTTCGGCATCAGTCCTTCCAATGAATATTCAGGGTTGATTTCCTTTAGGATTGACTGGCTTAGTCTCCTTGCAATAATTATGTTCTGTTTAAAAAAAAAAAAAAAAGAGGCGAGAGGGAGAGAAGCCTGAACACAGTTCATGTTGTGAAAATGAGCTCATACTTAGCTTATTTAAAATTTCAGAGCTAAAACTTCTCAAGCAGAAATTTAGAATTTTCTTCCTAAAGGTTGCTGGCTTCAGAGTCTGACACGCAGCTTTCATTGTCCAAACAACTCTCTCTGAAGACTGACAGCTCATTACCTCCTTCCCAGGAAGGGAGTTTATCTCATTTCAAGCTCTCACAGATGAAAAGAAACAGGGCTCTAACCTTTTTATGGCTGGAGTCAAAAATGTTTTGTGTAGGTAATTTGAACACAAGCTAGAATTTTCCAGGTGATTTTATATCATTTCCATAAACTTTTATCGGATTAAGATAATAGTGCCTTGAATTTATATGTCACGTACTTTTAGAGGGAGCAAAACACAGTCATATATACCCCCTTGATTTTTAGAAAATCCCTGTGGAAGGCTTCAGAACAAACTTACAGTCACCAAAGGGGAAAGGTGGGGGAAGGGATAAATTAGGGGGTTGGGACTAACATCCCCACAATGCTCTCTATAAAATGGATAATCAGCAGAGACCTGCCACAGAGCACAGGGAACTCCTCTCAATATTCTGTAATAACCTATATAGGAAAAGAGTCTGAAAAAGAGTGAATATATGTGTAACCGAAGCACTTTGCTGTACATCTGAAACTAACACAACTTTGCAAATCAACTATACTCCCGTATCAAATAAAAAATACATTTACAAAATTCCTGTGAAGAAAGATCTATCAAGCCCTGTCATTCTTATAAAATAAGATCTACATTTTCAATGTTTTTGCCTTTCTCTTTAGTCCAAGATATGTTTGAGCCGTGTGAGAAGTTCTTTTATTCACAAAAGAATTCCCTCATAACTGCTAGAAACACTTTAATTTTACTCTATGATACTGCTTTAAAACTTCTATGTGGCTTCACGAATTCTGACTTTGAAGCTGCAACTTCTGAAATCTTACTTTCTCTTTTTAAACATCAGTCTCAAAAATAATCTTTTTCCACATTTAAAAGATCAGAGGAACTGTTTAAACCCATCTTTAAGACTGGAAGATGATTGAATGTCAATCCCCCTTTTTCACAGATGCCTCAAACTATAAAAGAAACTCCTTGCCTTTTCATCATGAAGAAGAATTTATTGGAAGAAGTGACTATTCCAGTCACTCTAGGGAGCAATTAGAAAGTTGTAACATTTCCCCTGCTTGTGGGTTTTGCCAGAGGAGGGAAAAGTATTAACAGAAGTTGCCAGGGTCAGATCATTGAAGACTATGGGGGGGGGGGTGTAACTTTGAGTGCAAATGTGTTCGTCGAGAGAAAGCTTTCTAAAAATCAAGGTATAATTCACATAAAATTCGCCTTTTTTAAAGTGTACAATTCAGTGGGTGTTAGTGTGAAGTTATGCAACTATTACCACTGTCTAATTCCAAAACATCCCGCAATTCCAAAAAGAGGTCCCTTACCCCTTAGCTGTTATTGTCCATCCACCCTCACCCCCAGCCCCTGGCCATCACGAACCTGCTTCCTGTCTCTAAGAATTAGTGTGTTAGGGGCATTTCATACAAGTGGACTCACTCGCTGTGGCCTTTTCTCTCTGGCTTCTATAGCAGGTCCCCGTAGGAGCGTGTATCCATATGTATCCATCCGTTCGTTTCTATGCCCAGCGATCATTGTGTGGATAGACATATTTTGTTTATCTATTAATCAGTGATAGCCACATGGATTGCCTCCACTTCGGGTATACTGTTAATAATATTGCTATGGGCATTCAGGGACAAGTGTTTGAGTGAATGTGTATTTTCAATTATACCTCTCTGTGTAGGTCATCAAAGACGGTTTGCAAGATAGGATGTCACTGTCTTTCCCCAGAGACCAAACAGCCGCTACTTGATTGACGCACTGCCGGCAACTTATTTCTAAACCCGCCCCTTCAGCCGCGGGGTGCGTCCTCGGTGCGGGCGCGATGTGAGTCACGAGTGGATAGTGAGGACCGGCTCACCGGCTGTCCTCTGGGGCTCTCCTCCTCTCTCGCCGCAGCCCCAGCACACCCCCCGACCGCACGCACGGACGGCGGAGCCACCATCGCGTGGCCCGGCTTCCGCTGAGCCTGGGGGGCCAGAGGCGGACGGGAGCGCCGCCCCGCACCCGCGGCCTCTGCTTGCAGCCCGCCGCGGCCAACGGC